>OX246741.1:51267652-51412681 GCA_945910005.1 Isoperla grammatica
GTGGTAGAGTGGTAGAGTGGTAGAGTGGTAGACTGGTAGACTGGTAGACAGGTAGACTGGTAGACTGGTAGACTGGTAGACTGGAGGACTGGTAGAGTGGTAGTGGTAGACTGGTAGACTGGTAGACTGGTAGACTGGTAGACTGGTAGACTGGTAGACTGGTAGACTGGAGGACTGGTAGAGTGGTAGTGGTAGACTGGTAGACTGGTAGACTGGTAGACTGGTAGGCTGGTAGACTGGTAGACTGGTAGACTGGTAGACTGGTAGACTGGTAGACTATTAGACAGGTACACCGGTAGACTGGTAGACTGGTAGACTGGTAGACTGGTAGACTGGTAGACTGGTAGACTGGAGGACTGGTAGAGTGGTAGTGGTAGACTGGTAGACTGGTAGACTGGTAGACTGGTAGACTGGTAGACTGGTAGACTGGAGGACTGGTAGAGTGGTAGTGGTAGACTGGTAGACTGGTAGACCGGTAGACTGGTAGACTGGTAGACTGGTAGACTGGTAGACTGGTAGACTGGAGGACTGGTAGACTGGTAGACTGGTAGACAGGTAGACCGGTAGACTGGTAGACTGGTAGACTGGTAGACTGGTAGACTGGTAGACTGGAGGACTGGTAGAGTGGTAGTGGTAGACTGGTAGACTGGTAGACTGGTAGACTGGTAGACTGGTAGACTGGTAGACAGGTAGACCGGTAGACTGGTAGACTGGTAGGCTGGTAGAGTGGTAGGCTGGTAGACTGGTAGACTGGTAGACTGGTAGACTGGTAGACAGGTAGACCGGTAGACTGGTAGACTGGTAGACTGGTAGACTGGTAGACTGGTAGACTGGTAGACTGGTAGACTGGTAGACTGGTAGACTGGTAGGCTGGTAGACCGGTAGACTGGTAGACTGGTAGGCTGGTAGACTGGTAGACTGGTAGACTGGTAGACTGGTAGACAGGTAGACCGGTAGACTGGTAGACTGGTAGACTGGTAGACTGGTAGACTGGTAGACTGGTAGACTGGAGGACTGGTAGACTGGTAGACTGGTAGACAGGTAGACTGGTAGACTGGTAGACAGGTAGACTGGTAGACTGGTAGACTGGTAGACTGGTAGACTGGTAGACTGGAGGACTGGTAGAGTGGTAGGCTGGTAGACTGGTAGACTGGTAGACTGGTAGACTGGTAGACTGGTAGAGTGGTAGGCTGGTAGACTGGTAGACTGGTAGACTGGTAGACAGGTAGACCGGTAGACTGGTAGACTGGTAGGCTGGTAGACCGGTAGACTGGTAGACTGGTAGACTGGTAGGCTGGTAGACTGGTAGACTGGTAGAGTGGTAGGCTGGTAGACTGGTAGACTGGTAGACTGGTAGACTGGTAGACAGGTAGACCGGTAGACTGGTAGACTGGTAGGCTGGTAGACTGGTAGACTGGTAGACTGGTAGAGTGGTAGGCTGGTAGACTGGTAGACTGGTAGACTGGTAGACTGGTAGACAGGTAGACCGGTAGACTGGTAGACTGGTAGACTGGTAGACTGGTAGACTGGAGGACTGGTAGAGTGGTAGTGGTAGACTGGTAGACTGGTAGACTGGTAGGCTGGTAGACCGGTAGACTGGTAGACTGGTAGAGTGGTAGAGTTGTAGAGTGGTAGACTGGTAGACTGGTAGACTGGTAGACTGGTAGACTGGTAGACCGGTAGACTGGTAGACTGGTAGACTGGAGGACTGGTAGGCTGGTAGAGTGGTAGTGGTAGACTGGTAGACTGGTAGACTGGTAGGCTGGTAGACCGGTAGGCTGGTAGAGTGGTAGAGTGGTAGTGGTAGACTGGTAGACTGGTAGACTGGTAGGCTGGTAGACTGGTAGACTCGTACATCTCATGACTTATGTTGCGTTATCTCTGATGATGACTGTATCAAACGATTTTTAAAAAATAGGTCGTCATAATGACACATAATAAACATGATGGCGATTTGGGAGATTGTACGCGGTTGAATGTTGGCCATCGTTAAAATGAAAAAAACCACAAGTTTAGCGGTCTACCCAAAATGTTCAATTATCTTAACGACTTAGTTGAGGTTCTAAATAGTCCAATTAATACAAAACTCTGATTTGTTTAATGTTTGGAGTGAGTGATAACCATTAATTTTAGACTGTACTTACATAGTTCGTAAAATCAAAGCGTATGAATTAACTCATTAATTGGGATCAAGATATTTATCAGAACCATAATTGGATAGTAAATAGTCCCAAACTGTCAAAGAATTAAGGAACGTCAATTGTAATTAGTGTGAATAGATGCGTGGGATCTGCCACATTGATATCGAACTAATGGTTATTTCACTAATGCGCTCTAGTCCCAAATTAACCCCCCCCCTCCAGTTCCCCTGCCCCTGTATTCATCATCCAATTTCCATGACTATGTGTAGCGATTCCAACATTGTTCTGCTGCACTCAAGCTGTTTACCTCATTGGGAGAACCGAATAACTACTCATTACAGTGACTTATCATAGCCGCAAAATTTAATGACAACACTTTTAGGGTTGGATCTATAATGATTTATGCACTCCACCTAGAAGGAGTACTATTTACTAACATCCGTGAAGAAAACTACTGATAGCAGAAACAAACATTTACGGAGAATCATTAGTTTGACGACTTATTATAGAGAGTAAAACATTTCAAGCATGTGGTAGGGAACCAAAATTAAAAAAATATATAAATATAGTAATTCATGCTTTTGGGTATTAGTCTAAGTTATGTGATTAAGTGTAATAAAATAGTTCACTTATCTCATTTCACGACGTTTCGCTGATAAGTCAGGTCGGACTGATCAGCAAAACGTCGTGAAATGAGATAAGTGAAAAATGTTACACTCGTTCACAAAATGTGGACTAATACGGCAAAAGAAGAAACAAAAATCATCATATTTGGGCTACGAAAATATTCGCCAAAACATGCATATATTAAAACACGGGCTTTCGTGGCCCAGATTAATGTTAATACAATGAAGGAAAACAAATCAGGTTCTTTCCCCATGGCGTTTATTTTTATTTGTCATTGTCACTTGTCGTGTCAACAAGCTCGTGACATAAGTGTTCAATAAAATTTATGTAAAATGATAATACGAATGTTTAAATATAATAAAAGTCAATGCACTTAATATAGAATTTATATTCAGCGGTGGACATTATTGTATTTATTATGTGCCTTGTTTCAAATATAAAGTGAATTCCACAAAACGCCTCAGCCCAAACCGGGAATCGAACCTGGAGCCTTCTGCTTACAGCAATAAATTTAGCGTATATCCATATAAATAGAATGAAGACATTGAGAAAGAACGTCAGAAATATGTCTGTGTTTAAATTCGAAAGAATACAAATATCACAACAATTTGTCTCTGTTGGATTCGGAAGGTTAATATATCACAGTAATTTGTCTGTCTTGAACTTTGCAAGGATAAAATATCACACATTATTTTTTTTTTCTCTAGAAAAAGAAAATGACTGTGCTTAGGTATAGGATGTCTGTTTTGTGGTATTGTTTTCTTGATTATTGCGCCAAAATATTTTCCCATTGTTATTTCTCTCAAAGCATTTTCACAAAAAAACATAACTTAACAAAAATTAATTTTTAATTTTTTCATTATTATTTTAATAATAATAAAATATGTAAAAAAAAAAAAGATAATCCCATTCAATATCTATCGTGCCAAGTGTACGTATGAGAAGTTGCTACATGGGTATCGCACCAGAGAATGTCAAAACTCGAGACAACAATCCCAGTCTTGCGCAGAAGAAGAACAATGACTGGTTGAAGACAGTCACTATCAAACGCTTTGTCGTAATCGTTGTCACACCCTGTGCTGACATGAATAGTGTATGAGACTGTGATGCGCATAGAATATCAACCACATGCAAACAGCTCGTCTTCAAGTCATTGAGTTTAGAAAATGCTCCGTTTATTAAAATGTAGAGATACAACGTTGTTTGTGTTTTGTTACGTGGTATAGGTCACCTCAAAGAGCGAATAAACTTGTTTTCTTTGTTGTGTTGTCAACAATGCTTTTGATCATAATTCAATAGCTGTAATAAATGCAAATGAATACTGATCAATTATTTATCTAAAAATTGTATTCACTTGCACTAAGTAGCTGAGGGAGGCAAGGAAGTCATTCTACGATAATGGGTTAACAGGGATTTTGCTGTGTAAACATGCAACTATAATCATGAAAATCAACTAAACAATCTTTGTTAGTAAAATCCCACAATTTGCTACAATTTTAAAACTCTATGAACCTAAAGTTAGAAAAGGTATTGTTCAAAATGTAATTGTGTTTACGATTACTCAAAAGAAAAGTAATTCACTTTCAATAAAAATTATAGTAACAAAAGTAATAATAACTGTTCTTTAATATTTTACTAAATATACATACTTCTTTGTGATAGTTTGTAAAATTTTTATTCCTTATACATTCTCGTATTATTATTGTATTTGGGTAATGTAGGACCATCTAAAGCGAGCTCAAGGACATGTGCATCTATTACAGCTGGGTGGACGGCTGTGTCTCAACTGACCAATCAGAACGAAGCAACGCCCAGAAACATTAATTTATTCATTTTTTCATTCATTAATTCGTTATAAATTATTAAATTAATTACATAGACAGAATCGTAACAATGACAGTATTAGAAAAAAACAAATCCGGGGTATGCATCGCTTTTTCAATATCATGATGCGTTATCAAGATAATAAAGGCGCCCGACCCTTCTATGCATCCGATCCGTGTGATGGGTCCGTTTTTTCGGTTCATCCAATCACAGCCCATACTCATTTGACTTCGATTGCGAGATGCTGGCTGTCATTGGATTAACCGAAAAAACGGATGCATCGCACGAATCGGACACATTTATTTATGTATTTGTTTATGCATTACCCAACAACAGAATACAAAAATTCCAGAAAATGTCGTGTTGGTCCAGTGGTTAGCATCCCTGCTTCCAATGTAGAAGGTCCCGGGTTCAGATCCCGTTTCAGGCAGAAGTTTTTTAACTTCTAATATGGATTCAATTCCATCACTTCTTGTCGTAGGAATAAGTAAACGGTGACTTTGGAGCCGTCCTAGCAACGAAGCACTCAATAAATTCAAAGTTGTTCTGAATCGGCCTTGTTGATTCCGACATTTGTCCGCACGTGTTCGCACTGTCCAATCCTGATTCATATGTTTTGTATTTGAAATATCGATCTTTGATTGGCTATCGCTCACTCGCCGTTGGTGTTCGGAGCCTACAGGGTTGTTTTAGTCGCTTTCAATTAAAGTCTCCCACTGCAAATTAGTTAAGTTACTGAGTGGGTAGACTCTAAATGTGAATTTATTTATTTATTTCTATTTAAAATAATTAAATGTAGGCATAGAAAGACAAATGTTCGTGGTGACATGACTGACTACTTCTAGAGTTCTTATAATAATGCTAAGGGTTTTCTGCGAAATATGCAAACAGATACATAGAACATAATTATTGTAACGGTGAACATAATTTGCATATGATTTTGAAACCAATGAGCTAGATATACTGTCAATGAAAAGTGAAAGACAGCTAAATGGAATAGAAAGAAGCGATATCGAAATTGAGGTGAGAAACTGAAAATAATAAGATTAAATGCTATATTATATATCATTTTATCAAATTTATGAGGAACATATTGCTGAAGACCTAAAGACGAGAGGAGAGAACTGGGAGCAAGTAGAGGAAGAATGATTGTGGGAAGATAGGAAGAGGTGGGAAGATTTGTCTGTGAAACCCAAGCTGACCCTGCCAGAAGCAGGAAACGGATCAAATGGATCAAATTTTATCAAAGCAAATTAATTTCAAGATTTATTATGAAGGAGATAACATACATGGGTTGTGCGCTTTCATCTCCACTGAAACCAGACCAAACAACTCGAAACGAAAGAAGAAACACAGCAAAGCAACTCATGTCTACAAGTGGCAGACAGAGCGACGTCCCACTGCGTGAGGTCTCTACCGCAACTACTTACTCTCTGCCGTCGCCGCTGTACACACTCACCGACAGAAAGCAAAAAACAGTTTCGCTCACATGTTTTTGTTTGTTTGCACTGCGGGTGTTGCTCCGAACAACAAACACCACTTAGGTGTAGTTTTAAATCGTCGTTACTTCCATATGTGAAGCCGCTGTCGTTAATGGATATGAAAAGGAAAACAAAACGGAAAGTTTGTTGAAGTTTGTATTAACTTGGCTGTATTTCAAAGATTATCCCAGGGGTCTAACCTAGATGATTAGTCTTGGTATGACGAAATGCGATTACTGCATTGCACGTGTTTTATGACACGTGTGACCGGCGGGTGACACGTGGTGTCGTTTATAGATCTGGATCACACGTGTGACTGTTCGAGAGGTTGTCGGTTCTATTCCCAGAACGTTAATCCTAACTAGCAAGTTTTAGTATTCATCAGTCAGAACGTGAATTCTGGGGTCCATTTTGAAAATTTCTTCGAAAGTATTAAAACACGCTCATACCACGTGAGTAAACTACTGGCTAGTCTTGCGCACTAAATATCTAAGCCAATCAGCGGTTGGGATATCAAATCAGCTGACAAATAAAATATTTAGTTTTTACTCAAAGACCGGGCAATAATTTGGTAAACTTGATTTGTGAAAACGAAACATTATTTATCATCAATAAATCTTTTAGTCTTGTGGGTTTATTTTGAATCAAATGCAGAAAGAAGGTGAAGGGTTCAATTCACGGTTTGGGCTAGGGTTTTTTTCTATTCCTGAAACATATTTTAATGTATAACGGAATATATGTAAACGGTTATTTAGTGCAGTCATAGCAACGAGGTACATGATAAATGATATAATGCCCACTTCTGAAAAAATTCTTGTGATAAAAATGTATTTCTTGTTTAATACATATGGCGTCGTGTATTTCCACGTTTCACTAACTCGTCAGGTAGCCCCCCCCCCACTCTCTCTCTGTCCTATTCCAATATTCCCTCACGCCACCTCCGGACAGAACAGTCTACACTATTGCATGATCAACAAAAACTTCCCAACGTGGTCTAGACTACATCCCCTCCCCCCCCCCCCCGCCACTACTTCCTATACTTGTTTGCCTTCTCATTTACCATCACTCACCAGTCACCACCTTCCCGTACCATGTATAACATTGCATGTACCCTTATTACCCTGTACTTCCCCCCAACTGACCCACGCTTGATGTTTGCTAATTTATTGCCCCTCATAATTTCATTTTGACCGATCCATTTCTTTATAGCTGGTGTATTAAATTTTTCATATATTAATATGGAACACTGTAAGCACACACTACCAATACTTAATACTTAACACTTTAGTTGACATAGCAGTACTGTGTGGCAGACACGTAACGTATAACTAACGTTGTTGTCAATCTATTTCGGAGTAGGGGATGGAGCGAGTAGGGGATGGAGAGGAAGTAGAGGAGAGCTATATAACTGAGCGGCTTTGCGATAGCGGGTGTTATTCTGTTAGCATCACTGTCCAGAGTTCCCCCTCGTGACAGTTGTTCGTGTCAGTGTCAACACTCCACGAAGGTCCCTGAAGAAGCCCATTGCAATATGGGCAAAACGTTGGATTGGTTCAACCTTTTGACACAGTTATACTCGGAAAACCACGGTAGTATAACTTTGTTGTCGTTTCCATTGAGCTGCCAAAGTAACTTATTCTCTCGTTGTAGGTGATTTGATTAAAGAATTGTGTGATATAATCCAACAACGATTACTCTAGGTTTCAATTCTTTTAATAATCGCATTTTGTTCAATAAATTTAATTTAATTTAAAATCATTTTTATTCTTTATTTTCTTAACAAAAGTACACACAAGTAATAACCAAAAACACAAAATGTATCACAAATGAAAATTTAAGACATAATTCCACAGAGAAAAGAACCTCATGTAGAGTAAAAGCCTTGTATGTGGACTGAGAAACTAAATGAAGAATCTAATCTAGTTTTAAGAATGAGATTTTGTGCAATATTTCCAGATTTTCTTTCAAATATTAGTAAAACAAGATACACACTCAGGTAATTTCACCCACTCTGTACAGGCGATGACTATCCAAGACTTGACACCCCTGACTTTAAGCCTTATCGACCATTTCAAGTCAACTTTCCCGTACTACAATAATATGAGAGTTCAATAATTCGTGCTCATCCGGGACTATCGGTAATCTAAATTGTACACAGTTCCATTCAGCTCGGATTACTGGTTCTTTGTTAAAACTAGGGTTGGTTTTGTGTTAACTTATATGTTGTGATTATTTTCATAAACAATGGACGTTCATGATTACCAAATAATATATATTTTTTTTTAAATTTTTATGTTGCTTTGAAAAAAAAAAGTTTGTTTAAATATCTATGTTGGTTTGAAAAACACTCATGATTTTTCTTCTTTTCTTCCAGTCTTAACATTTCTTTTTATATGTCGGTTACAACATACGCATGCCGTGGTACGTATTCCAAACTTTGTCCGTCTCTCTTATTAGTCCGTTCCTTTCGCCATTGAGTTATATTCTCTAGTATCCTTTGACCCTTCTATTCTAAAACTGGGTCAAATTAAACGACTATTCAGTAAAAGCTGACAAAATCTTAAGTCTATCGTAGACAGCATAAGACGCATAGGCTTAATATTTAATTGTTTCCGTTCGGATCACAAAGAAAGCAATTTAAAATCTAAATTAGGAAAAGCGACGTGGGTAGATATTAATACACTATCTGGATTGTGTCCTAAAATTGTGTTGTGCTTTCATTTAATGAGAATATCTTGACATCTCAGCATCCGCTGCCTTTCTCAGACACGAGGGTGGTAGATGAGGGTGCAGTAAATAAATTTAAAAAATAAATTCGTATTTATAGAGTCTACCCACTCAGTAATAAAACAGATTTTCAGTGGGGTACTATAATTTAAAGCGACTAAACCAACCCTGTAGACTCCGAACACCATTGACGAGTGAGCGATAACCGATCGGTATTTCAAATATGAAACACATGAATCAGTGATTGGATAGTGCGAACACCTGCAGACAAATGCCCGAATCAACAAGGCTGATTCAGAACAACTTTGAATATATTGAGTGCTTTGTTGCTAGGACGACTCCAAAGTCACCGTTTGCATATTCTTAAGCCAAGAAGTGATGGAATTGAATCCATATTAGATCATACTGTTAAAACAACTCCCTGAACAATGTTTAAATAAACCCCAGTTAAACGAAGTATTTGGTAAAGTGGGTACGCAATACATACAGATATATTTATTCACTCAGTAACATCACCATACGTAAAGAAGATATACGTAGCGTTTTCTTCATGATAGATATTTTGTATTAAGTTACTTGAAGTATCACAAACAGCAAACATACCATGACATATTTGAGAGTATATGTGCTACAATTCCATTGTTAATAAAACCTCTATGTAGATGTAATACCGAAGTAACATCTGGTAGTGATCTTGACTTCGCTGTTCGTAGTAAGTTGTCTTTTGTACTAGATACGGTTTCAGTCGAGCTTCCCGGGAAACAATATTAGATTTCTCCTCTTTTGTTTTCTTGTCTGGTTCCATGCATGCAATCTCCAAGCAACAGATGGCTCACGGCTCCCTCGACTACAATTGACGACTTGCGATGGGAGGAGCTTATTTTAGTTTCCCGCGCGCTCCAGAGATGGCGCGCGAGAAGTGAGGAAACATTCTTGAGAAAACGATGGATCCCATGCTATTGTTACGGGAGCACGCTTAGGGAAAATGTTTAAATTTGTTTAAAAATTTCGAGATGAGTGTAGTTTTCAAGTATTTTAGTCACGAAGGAAGCCAGAGGCTACTCAAAGAAAGTTACAGCTTGTTTGTACCTTCCTTTTTGAAAGAGTTTTGGACCGCTGAAAATCAGGTGGCAGGCACTGTTCTTGTCAAGGCTAGAAGTGTACCTACGTGTTTTTAATTAGTTAATTTAGTTATATTAATGATGCACTCATATGTCTGCTATTATGCACGGTTTACTGTTTAATATTTCTAGTTTGTAAAACATTAGAATTCATGATTTAAAGATAATAATGCAGACATATATTACCGCCACTATAATGCACGCCTACTTGGGGCCTAGATGACAGGTAGGGCCTCTACCTGTCACCTGTCTTTGAAACTAGGGCTTTGGCTGGATTTAGCCTAGCGTAGGCCTACATTTTCCTAGCCTCTAGTCTAGGCCTAGCCCTGCCTATGCGTGCAGGCTATTTATGTAACTATTAACTTTCATGAATTAATTAATTAACTGTTACGATTAACTCTGATCCTCGGTGCTTTCAGCTTTCTTGGGGAAGTAAAACTTAACACACTTGGGATTGCATCCTTCTTGAAGCAATTTTTGCTGCCGTTTACAGCTTCCCTCAAGTCTGTTGGGATGAAATGACTAGAACACACTGTCACTGTTGACGAAACGGCTTGGTTCCTTCTGCTGTCGCGGCGTATTTTAATTTCCCATATCTTTCTTAGCTTCGCATCTTTGAGAAACAAATGAAATGATATGCCAGGAACTGTAGCATTATTTTTGCATCTAGGAACACAACAATAACGCGGCATTGCTCATTCGCTATGGAAATCTACGCTCAAACTACCCAAAGTTCCCATATGTTCCATGCAAAACGGCTGCAATGTTTACTCACATACGCAGCCATGTTGGGGGCGGGTTGAACGCGTCACGTGAGCGTGACGTAGGTGGGAGGGAACATCCGAAGTCGTCAATTGTTGTCAGTGTCGGGTTTCGTGACAAACTTCACTGATCGTTATGCACTAAATATTAGTATTACTTTTTATTAAGAGAAAAGCTTAAGAAAATTAAAAACATTATATACGACTTCCTGTGACTTTGAAGTTGTAATTGAAAGTCGACCCCTACGCCTATAGAGCACTCAAAATACACTAGATGCATTCTGGTGGCAAGAAAATAAACTGCTAAAAAGAGTGGTTTGCTTGTCAGTTTTCATTGTTGTTTTATTGTTATTATTCATCAATGGCGCTGAAAGGAGGTTGCTTAGCAGTGCTATCTATGTTAGTTTTGAGTCAACAATAGGGGCAACCGTTGTTGCTATGGATTTGTTTTATATATGGGAAATAACAAAATATGCAAACAAACTGTTACCTTGGTAACAACGGGGCATCCCTAGGTGTTAAAATTCCAGCCTGTGTTTTTAGTAAAATGTTTGCTTATGTCGACGCCGTTGTTTGTAAAGTGACATTTAAATTTATGTTTCTTTTACCTACGTGATTCTATGTTAGTCTGTTTGTAATTTTCATATTACGGTGACAATAATAAACAAATTAATAATAATGAAAATAATAATTTTGTGATTCCATGTGGCACCTAGAAAGATATAGCGTACCGGTAGTTGAGTGATTATTGATTTTGTGTAGTGTCATTGCGTTTTAAATTTAAATGTTTACGACTAAACTCAACATGACAGCTAGAGCGTTGTCTCGCACTACCGATAAAATAAATTATATTAATAAATAAATTCACATCTAGGTTCTACCCACTCAGTAACGAAACTGATTTTTAGTGGGGGACTTTAATTAATAATAAAAGCTACCCTTGACTATTATGTTCAGGAACCCAACAGTGCATGAACTTATGAAATTAATAAGGAGGACTAACTAGATTGAGAGGGGTATTTGGGTAGAACTTTGATATGGACGAGTCCCTGTTGTCTTGCTCCATGCATGGCATCTTCTTACATTCTCAAGCAAGATATATATAACGGCTCTCTTGTCCCTACTGTGTAGCCAATGTCGAATACCGTGACAAAGTCACTGAAATGTGTGCGCGTACAGATAATATTTTACAATTTGGGTAAAAGCTTAGAAAATATTAGAAGAAAACACGCTTGTTGTCTGACCTGGAGCCCGATTCTCTAAATCTGTGATAAATTTCTCACCGGTGTCTGTCGTTACGGAAGGCGAATGGATGGCTGTGATTGGGTCACAGCCTTCTCATAACGACCAAAACCGGTGATCACCTTATCGTTGACCATAGAGAATCAAGGCCCAGGTGCTTTGAAACAATGGTTATCAGTTATAGTGAAAACACGTTGAAGCTAGGCTCAGATATTGCCGGTGTATCAAAGTTGACATGTGTGTCACATATGTGTGGTATATTATACATTATCTAATTGAGACGTAAATAACGGTAAAGATGCAATTAATATGGAGTAAAAGAATGCAAGTGTCCAAATGCGTGAGCTAAAACTTCACCGGTATCATGTAAGACACGTTTTTAAACCATTCGATTAAGAAAAAAATAGAGCGAATTTCTGTCAAAACCAATGCAATACTAATGATAATAAAATTATTCAGCACATGCATCTAAAAGACACATTGTGTGTATACGGAGTTATAGAATGTTTAAATAATAGCGGTCCAATCGAATTATGGCTTCATTTTAAACATGTTCAATCACAAAATATCAAGTTGCCTCAATCAAAAAACAAATGCCCATTTTATCAAACTTTTTGCCCAAACTTTGAATCCTTCGATTGTTGTTTTGATTACGAAAACTTTCAAAATTGATTATAAAACGTGAAAACCCTTTTCCTATTATCTGTGGACAAAATTGATTGCATCGTAAACCGTGAGTACAACAAACCATTTCACTACGTTAATACTGCATTAAAGTGAATGTTTATGGTTCTGTTATTTATGTATGTCCCATATAATGTGGCTCTTAGCGAGGTGTTCAATCACGCAATGTGTTGTTGGAGGGTATTGCACTTAAAATTAATTACACATACTTATAGTTATAGCATTACCTATAATCAAGTCATAATATTTCGTTCACATCTGAGGTGTACGAGCGCTTGAGATTAAGAAAATAACTAACTTATTCACAAAGAATAGCACATTTTATGTCTGCCATTTGATTCAACAAACATTAAACCTGCTTTCAATGCAGAAGGTCCCCGGTTCAAATCCCACTTCAGGCAGAAGTTTTTTAACTTCTAATGTGGATTCAATTATATTACTGTTTGGCTTAGGAATAAGTAAACGGTGACTTTGGAGCCGTCCTAGCAACGAAGCACTCAATAAATTCAAAGTTGGTGTGAATCGGCCTTGTTGATTCTGGCATTTGTCCGCAGATGTTTGCACTGTCCAATCACTGATTCATATGTTTCGTATTTGAAATATCGATCTTTGATTGGTTATCGCTCACTCGTCGATGGTGTTCGAAGCCTACAGGGTTGGTTCAGTCACTTGCAATTAAAGTCCCCCACTGCAAATCAGTTAAGTTACTGAGTGGGTAGACTCTAAATGTGAATTTAATTATTTATTTATTTATTTAAGGTTAATTATACATGTGATTATACCATTTAATTAGTTGTGGCGCTGGAGGAAGTAAGTATGGAACAGGTATTAAACAAGGGAATGTTTGCTTTAATTACAATGTGTATTATGATAACCTGATCCATTGCACGTACAATAAACACTACAATATGGAGTAGGGTATCCAAATAGTTACAAGTACAGAAGAATGGCAACGATGGTTTTTTAGATACAAGTAATCACGATTTGATTCAAGTTTGGCCAATACCAGCAAACTATAGATCACCTACCGATTACGAAGGAATGTTCGTTAATATTATTTATTTAACAATTAAAAATATGTTTTGTCCAGTTTTGAATCAAATGTTTACGTTTCAGTTTAAATATAATATATTAAATATGTTACACATATTATGTGAGATTGTTGGAATTAAATGAAACAGACCGTGTTTTGCATGCACTAGTAACAAATGTTTGCTTTTTCAACCTTCTGGGTTTTAATAATTGTATAGATTTAATTACTTATTTATTTGTTTGGAACATTTTTACTAGGGATACATTCAATAAAAATAAAATAAAACTCATTTATAATCGAAAAGATACCTGCGTTACCGATCGATAAGAAATGTAGAAACATGAAGCAATGTTTTACAGATTCAATGATATTATTTCGCCTAACCGAGCGCGTTAGTAATGATATAGCAACATTCCTAGGACACATCAGACGTGACACTGTTGAGAGTAATGACATATCCCAGTATCTTGACAGTATCATTGATTATTTCTACACTAAAAAGTTCTAATAAAGGCGGTTTCACACAAAAACATAAGGCATAAGATTTAAGGTTTAACGCATAGTCGTAATGTTGGATCATAGGAAACACGTACTGGCATTCACACAAATGCACTTGTTTTAAGACATAGTTTTAACGCATAATTTTCTGTTTTAAGGCATAAGAAAGTTGACCAATGTTCAACTTTATGCTTAAACCTTAAAACAACGCACGAAAAACTTGAGTCAAAGAAGCATCTACTTTAAAACGTTATGACTACCACAGTCATGTACGTCACCGAATAATAATAACATTCGGCGGGAAAAGTGTGGTTGGTAGGTTATGGTCGATTGGCACTGTTGACACTTCAGAATGGAATTTAGCAACGAAGAATTTATCGTTTATCAGAACAAATTATGTAGTAGCCTACAGTATTTGGCCGCAACCTCCAAAGAACTTCAACGAGTGCCATGTCTTCTCATAAACTCTTTGTGCTAACGTTTCTATGTATACCAGCACCCCTTAAGTACTATGCGTTAAGCCTTAAATCTTATGTCATGTTTTTTGTGTGAAACCGCCTTAAGAACGAAATAACGCATTACGAACACGCTTTTCCAGAAAACAAACCATTCGAAATTTTCTTCGATTATCGAAGTTTGATTGAATATCGAATATCGATTATCGTGCGTATCACTAATATATGATTTTCAGAATTGAGCTAGAAAGCCGTAATTTGCTTTATCTAAGGGTCCTTGATAGTAATGTTAAGGTGCAATTTTCACTGTTGTGCATTGTTGTCATTGAAGATCTAGAGGACCGTGATTAGCTCTAAAATTCGTATCACATCGGCTGTTCAGCACCTCAGGCAGGCCACGCACGACAAAGCTCGTGGATGGGACCTTTTTCAACAGCCCTCACCGAAGCAATTATCGTTGGCGACCATCTGCGGGATGGACTCCGAACGTCTCAAAAGAACTTATTTACAACCTGTCATACCCATGTATTCATTTGGAGGGAAAAGGGACTTGGGGGTGACTATAAATAGTTATTCAAAACATTGTAAAAATAGTTTTCGGCTTTCCGTCATCATAATGTTATAAAAAGCGTACCATTGAACGCGCAACGCTAAGACAATATAGCCACTTTTTTAATTTTAGCTGTAGCTCAATTTTTAGTCACACACATCCACCCACGTCCACATACATGTAATGTAGGGCACATCCAAAATACATGTAGGGGTTTTCATAATAATATGTTTAAAAGCCTTATTCATGTGTAGCTCGTTGGTCTAGTGGGTTTATTCCTGCTTCCATTGCAGCGAATCGTGGGTTCGATTCTTGGTTCGGGTACGTTTTTTTTTATTTTAACATAAACTGTATCTATGTGATACTGGTGTATACGAAAACCGTGACAAAATGAACAATGAATCGCATAATACATCATAATATAATATAATGTCACCTGAAGCTACTGAAAATTATAACATGTGATTGTATAGACGGTAGCGCACATGTGGGGGAGGGGGTTGGGGCGGGGGTGATGAGGCGGATTCACGGAATCAAACATTGTTCAGCACGGTTCTAAATTTGAAAGTATGCATTGTGCTAAAACTTTTTTTTTCACCCAAAACCCTTCGCCAACTGCGGTCAATTGTTCGCCGCGCAGACCTTTATTAAGGGTTGTCCCAAACGCTCGAGTCGGGTCCTTGCTGAACAGCCGACGTGATATCCAGCCAGTATATCTAAGGGTCCTAGATCAATTCTGAAAAAGGTGTATTAATTTTTACTGTGTTATGTATAGCCCATTTCAAAAACTATCTAGGACCCTTTGTATGATTATCATGGCTTCAAGAACAACAAAACACAACAATTAAAAACAGTTTTCAAATGTTATATCAAGATTCATTAATGCACACCAGATCATCATCTACTAACCTTGATTTCATGTTTTAATTGTTGTTCATTGTTGCTAATAAAGATTTAGAGGACCGGGATGATAATCATACAAAGGGTCCTAGATAGTTTTTGAATGGTCTATTGGTCATTGTTGTTATTCAAAACAATTGTTTACTGTGATATTCATCTGTGGTTGATGAATATGTAGCCCGTTAAACATGTTGAGCGACTGTACAACAGCGTTGAGTGCGACCGAGCGAGGTACAGACGTTTTAAACATGTTGTTGATGGTGAGGTTGATGTGCGGCTGATGTATGTGCGTGCTGTTAAACATGTTAGTGGACGGCGCATGCGCAGTGTCGACCTGAGCAATGGCCGCTACGTCTCGCCTCACGCGGTCAGCTGGCGTTACCTGAAACAAAATGGTGGGGTCAAAATGGCGTTTTAGCTCCATTAAATAAAACAAATAAAATAAATTCACATTTAGAGTCTACCCACTCAGTAATGAATCCGATTTGCAGTTGTGGACTTTAATTTAAAGGAACTAAACCAACCCTGTAGGCACCAGACACCATCGGCGAGTGAGCGATAACCAATCAAAGATCAATATTTCAAATACGAAACATATGAATCAGTGATTGGACAGTGCAAACACCTGCGGACAAAAATGTCAGAATCAACAAGGCCGATTCAGAACAACTTTGAATTTATTGAGTTCTTCGTTGCTAGGACGGCTCCAATGTCACCGTTTACTTATTCCTAAGACAACAAGTAATGGAACTGAATCTTTATTAGAAGTTAAAAACTTCTACCTGAGCCGGGATTTAAACCCGGAACCTTCTGCATTGGAAGCTGGGATGCTAACCACTGGACCAACGAGCCACCTCTGTTAAGGTCCGTATTTATAGTCTTCCCCTACCCCTCGAGACGCCCGTTGTCCCCAGGCTTGCAAGTTGTTTCCCATAAAGAAAACACATCCTTAGCAACAACGGGCGCCCCTAGAGGTAGGGGACGAGTATGAATTCCAGCCTAAGGGCCGGTTTTTCATTCAGTTGTTATACAAACAGTCCGTAAGCATGACCAGCGCTTTTACCAACTTGGCAATTAAAAATGAATTTACAAGTAAAGCACATATTTAATATGCTTTTTCTAGTTTAAACTGAAAAATAATTTAAATTTGAGAAGATAACAATCTTAAAGGGATAGTCAGATGAAGAACTAAAAAATCACCAATTAGTCATTAGTCCATGAAATTCAGTTGCGTGTAAAATACAATTGATATAGGTTGCTTCAATGCAAGAAAAAAAATAGTGAACAATTAGCTATTCTACAGATTCCCTTCGGCAGCTCTTGCTGCATTTTTCTTCTAAAGCGTAGTGTAACTGTATCGGTTCTGAGGTCGCTGGCGCCTTCCCGATAGACAAAGAACTCATTGTGTTATACGAGACCTGCCCGCGCTCCGCGAAACACTCGACGACTGCGGACAGTACCGCTCAAAACAGATTGCAACTTTTCTACACATCATGTCACAAAAAAATTAATTGCAGGATATTTTGTAGAAGTAAACGTTCGTACTAAGAAGCATGTTATCGGTAGAGAAACGATGCACATTAAACCTCTTGATCGATTTTTGATCAGTGCCCTATTTTAGCGGTGGTTTTACTTTCTCAAGGCAACATTTTTTTTATATGGGAATTACCATGAGAAAAGTTGCTCGGTGCTACTTGGTAGCACCAAACCAAATAATCGCGTTTTCTTTAATTTGTTTAACCGCCTGCTTTTAAAGTATGGTATCTTTTAGTCATGTTTTTTATATTTAAAGGTGGACATCTACAAATGGTAGTTCTTTAGTTTTTCACCCGACTATCCCTTTAATAACTACAACTAAGTTTTCATTTTATTAAATACACTAGTGCAAATGTTTAATAAATTGAAAATCAATTAGTGTATATATGTTTTTGTGGTTGGCTGTTATTTGTTGAGATGTGTGTAGTCATTTGTTAATCTCACAAAGATTTTAAATTATGATGTACACTTTACAGTACCGGAACTCAAGCGATTTTCTTGCTGCAAACATTTGCGCGCGCAGATCCTCGTTACATATGGGCGACATAAAGCCGATCAAGTAGTACGTCTACTACAACTTGAGGTAGATATTATAATGGTAAAGAACGTATGTCGACCCTATCACCGCTACGCCGCGCTTGTGTCACCGTGCGCAAGTTTTTCAATGGAGTTTTTGGTACTGTCCGTGGTATTTACAAACCACTATTTTGTCTCGATTAGCATCGTTTCCAAAATATAGAACGGTTAGGTCAAAATGTTATTATCAGCAGAAATAAGCATTTCCGCGATTTTAATAATTCTTATATATCTTTGTTTTTAAAGTAAGTGTTTGTCACTGGAACCGTAAAAAGCGTAGCATTTCAAAGTCCTTCGTTAGTATTAAAAAACTGGCAATCAAATTTAGATTTCTGATTTCAAAAACACACCCGATACATACTATAAGTTCATCAGATATCCACAAAGATATTTTCTTTTACTTTCTTGATCATAAACGAGTATTTCGGCTAAAAGGTAATTTTCAACAAAAATAATGTTACATTGTTAATACATTTTAATTTAAATTGCAATCATTACATTTGTTTGTTTGTAATTTTTGCTTCAGCTACTTATAATTTGCGGCAACTTATACCAGTTAGGTTAACAGTAGTTAAGCGAAATTCGTATGTAATGGCCTATATAAGTTTGTTAACTACGTTCACATTACATTCTTATAACAGCAGTTAGTAGCTTAACTTCCGTTAGTGACCGTAGTGTGAACAAGGTACTAGAAACCGAATAAATACTCAGGAAGTATGAAATGTATGTCAGACTAGTGTGTATCTGGAGGCCTCTCATTCGAGAAGTAACGTCCCATAAGAATTTCTTTGAGAATCATAAGATGTGTTGTTGGTATTACCCTCTTGATCCTCACCTCCATGTTCTGGGCTCTGGGGACGCCGGTTCGAGGCGACAGCTGTTCCCTGATCCCGCCCTGGGACTCCCTCCCTCTAGGTGGCCACACCGCCACTGGCAGCGCTAGTGTCG
Organism: Isoperla grammatica; assembly: GCA_945910005.1. Lineage (NCBI taxonomy): Eukaryota > Metazoa > Arthropoda > Insecta > Plecoptera > Perlodidae > Isoperla > Isoperla grammatica. The sequence goes on from OX246741.1 coordinate 51,286,757, forward strand.
CTACCAGGCACAGCGACAACAACAGAAGGCTGTGCTCCATGGCGCTATCTGAAAACTGTGGTATAGTTGTACCAAGACTACCTTACACAAATACACATGCTTTCGTCACAGGCGACTGGTTCGTAGCCAATCAGCGATCGGTATTGGCGCAGGTGTGTCTCGGGCGGTTCGCTGGTTGGCTACGACTGCCCTGGATGGGACGAAAGCAGGTGTAAAGTAATCTTGGGTCCACTATAAAGGTCTCTCACAGCAAGAAGTAAGAAAGTATCAGGACCGCCCACATTTAGTTTCCAACCTAACAAGCGCGAATCACTAATGTTTTTCCGATACTGTAGTGGAAGTGGTAGTGGTAGTGTTAGTAGTAGTAGTAGTAGTAGTAGTAGTAGTAGTAGTAGTAGTAGTAGTAGTAGTAGTAGTAGTAGTAGTAGTAGTAGTAGTAGTAGTAGTAGTAGTAGTAGTAGTAGTAGTAGTAGTAGTAGTAGTAGTAGTAGTAGTAGTAGTAGTAGTAGTAGTAGTAGTAGTAGTAGTAGTGGTAGTAGTAGTAGTAGCAGTAGTAGTAGTAGTAGTAGTAGTAGTATCTGATTGGTTGGAGTAGAAACTGGATATAATGAATTCGCACCTTACTATCTCTGACCAATTAAGGTCAGTGGGTACAGTAGCACAACCAAGGAAATTATATTTTTTTGTGATAAGGGCTAGAAATTAAAAGTTTTTTTTTTCTGTAATCCCAAGTTGTTAGCCTTGCCACTATCTGAAACTCCGTGTGAACGTATTTCCATAAGTTCAACTTCTACCACAATCATTAGCAAAGTGTGCGAACTCGTCTAAACGTGGGACTTACATTTTATGTAGGAAGTTTTACTTTAATTCTTTTCAAACTTGTGTGGAAAATAAGTGTTTAAATTTTCTTCCTTAAATAGCTTTTCTTTCTTATAAATGTGTTCTGTTACTTAAAGTTATTAAAACATATTGTAATTGTTGTTAAAATTGTTATTATTAAGCGAGCGAAGCGAGCGTTTCCACTTGACTCTTATGGCACTTCGTTCTGTTTTTTTGTTTGTTTGTTTTTTTTTGTTTTTTTTTGTTTTTATGTCCGTCGATAGCGGTCGAACGGAAAGTCCGATCAACTTGAAATTTGGACTATCCACAAGCCTTGATGTGGATTGAAGGTGTATAGTTTTGAGGCAAAATCGTTTGAAAAGTTACAAAGTTACACCATAGTTACTGCAAAATATTTTTCTGAAACAAAATGGCGGCAAAATGTGAGATAGCCAGATTTTTTTACAGATTTTTCCGATCACGAATATGTTAGTGTAATGGCGATCTGATAAATATTGGCAAAGTTACACGAAAGTTACTCGAAAATATTTTTCTAAAACGCAGTAACGGCAAAATGTGAGGTGGCTATCTTATAGTAAATTTTTGTCCGGTCACGAATATACTAATGTAAACGCGATCCAATACGTATTAGAGGCAGAAATTACATTTCTATTGCTGTCAATAAGTGTTAGTAACGGTGGCGGACCGTATTGAAAACATGACCACGAAAATTCTTAGCAACGCACATTGCACTGCATACAACAATGTCGGAAAGTATAATAGCCATGGAAATAAGAACAATTTTTGCAATGCGCATTCTTGAATTGTTGTTAATTGTTGTTCGTATTAATTAGCATTGAAAACTTTTCGCCAGAAAGTTCGTAGATATTGACGCGCTCGCTTATCAACGCGTCAAACAGAGCGTTTTCCTAGTTATTTAAATTATTGTTGTTAAAATTATTAATGGGGTCTTCGTCTATTGCAGTTATTTTCATGTTCTTATATTAGGCAGCCCTCCATAATCTTTAGATAAGATATCGTTATTGCGTTGAGTATGACTGTATTACTTTTTTTTAAGTGAGTACTGTATTCTATGCACCATCTTTGTAAATCAACTTTAGGACTGATTCATTTATAATATAGAAATAGATTAAAAGGGATAGTTTAAACTATGAATCTAATTGTATTGATTTCAAAACATTATTTAAATTGGGGATCAAAACAATAGAAAAGTTTAAAATACATTTCGGTCTCCCACATAAAAACCTTAATCGACACGAGTATACAATTAAAGGTATGTATGATGAGTAACACTATTATATTAATAACATTAAGCAAGTGTGTTATTCATTCCTAGATAATGCGGATCGAGAGATAATGATATAACAAAGTGTGTACTGTATACTGTACAAGTTAAATTATCTTTGCGTCCATAATAAACATTATAAGGACATGGGTTGTGTTTTAAATATTTCCTCCACACATTTTCAATGATATTATTAATTTTAAATAATTAAATTTTTGTTTATCACTGTTAACTGTTAACTATGTATTATTGTTTACATTCAAATTAAAAGAAACGAGAAATTATGAAATGGTTCTTATCTAAAATCGAGTAGAAGATATGCCCTACATTAGTATTTGAATTTCCCGGCATTCATTCTGCTTATATATGATTAAATAGCATTCTTTTAATTGTAATTTGTGTTCCGATCTATGCAACACGAAAACAAACATATATGAAGACAATCAATCTCCTACTTCAAATGAAAACCCCTCATTGATGTGGGTCGATTATAATAAAATGTTCTACTTATTATCTCTATATAAATAAGCTTGTTTCGGAACTTGCAAGTACTAAGTATGGGTGTAGCCGTAACACTCTCGCTGATCAAAAACCATATTAAATATTTAAATGGGTTTTATCTACTCTAAAACTCATTAAACTCCATTTAATGACAAAACAAATTATACCACTTTCATGATTATTACAAAACCGCGTTTGGTGCGGTAGATAAATCTACCGCAATCTCTAAATCTCTTTAGGTAGCGCTCTTAAATTTGCAGATACAAACCGAAACAAAAATACAAACAAAGTATTCAACATACTTAAACATATGACAAGGATGGGTGGGGAGGCGGGAGGAGGGAGGAGAGAGCTCCATACTATGCTACACAATATAGTATATTGTGTATAGCATAGTAGAATTCAATCAATGTATGTTTGAATGAATGCCACTTACACATTTCTTGTTTGTGATATCTCTACACATGCGATAATTGTTTCAAGTTAATTCGATAATGCAAATAATATTTAAAATGTATATTTTGATTGATTGATACTTGGGCTTACGTCTCATATTTTTGCAACCTGGCTAATCGAGACGATGAGTGGGTGAAATATGAAGATGAAATAGCGGGCTGTTTGTATAGGAAAGGGGCAAGTAGGAGGGAGGGCGGAGAGAAAAGGGGGAAAGGGGGAAAAGGGAGTAGGGACTGTATTTTGTCTGACCTCCTCTTCGACCTGTCCGGCTAGGGTGGCCCTACCAGACGCATACGCTTCCGCCGGTATAGCTCTCAGGATCACCAAAGCACGCAAACCTGCCCACCACGATAAGGTAGCAGACCCTGGGCCGGGTATATTTTAAATAATGAACCGAACTATCATTAGAAAACCAAACATGAGCAGTACAACTGGACTCAAGGCTCAACGCACAGCAATAACTTTAAACTGTGGTCGACGATAGAAATACGACAATCTTACTTTGTACAAGAATATGTTAATACGCTTTAGTTCAACACATTTTCATAAATTTTGGAATAAGTTAAACTTTCGTGATACGTAATCTTGATATTAAAAATGTTTAAAACATTTTACAGATATATATTATTCTTTCTTTAAAATATGTCTTTCTTCTACGTGTGGACCAACGTCAGCTTGTTGAAGCCTTGTAAATTAAATACCTACTGCTTGAAAGATTAATAATACCTCGAAGACAAATACAAAATGTATTAATAGCCACAACAAACACCTTAAAAGGCCACACCTTAGGAGTTTGTTTTTTTACTGTGGCCAAAATAAGAAATGTATGTTATACATCTTAAATATTCAATAAACATTCTATTCTATTCTATTCTTTTCTATATTCTTATAACTTTCCCAAAGAATTATCTTCAATAGACGTACAGCACTGCACATAAAGACTATACCCTACACGTTGTAACAATTTTCATGTTCGTTTGCAACACTTACTTGCACAGTAATCAGCACATCTATCTCAAATAATTATTGAAATGCTTTACTCACATTTTGACGATGTAGACGTTCACTGTTCAGTCTATCGTACTGATACGACGGGATATGAAAATCAACTAAACAAATGCGAAGTTTCCGCCAAGCTAGGAAGTCCCACGCCCATATATTATGCATTCACTCACACGTTAATTCATGAGGTCGATATTCGCAAGTGAATAGGCAGCATTGTTATTGCAATTTCGTGAGTAATACTTTGCAAGTATAATAATTATTGAAGGCGGCCGATACACAATACATTTTAGCGCTGCGTGTGGTAGACTTTGTCTCGCCATTATACTGGCGGTTTATCCTTGACCTTGCAACTTGTCTCGCCATTATACTGGCGGTTTATCCTTGACCTTGCAACTTGTCTAGCCATTATACTGGCGGTTTATCCTTGACCTTGCAACTTGTCTCGCCATTATACTGGCGGTTTATCCTTGACCTTGCAACTTGTCTCGCCATTATACTGGCGGTTTATCCTTGACCTTGCAACTTGTCTCGCCATTATACTGGCGGTTTATCCTTGACTTTGCAACTCGTCTCGCCATTATACTGGTGGTTTATCCTTGACCTTGCAACTTGTCTCGCCATTATACTGGCGGTTTATCCTTGACCTTGCAACTTGTCTCGCCATTATACTGGCGGTTTATCCTTGACCTTGCATCTTGTCTCGCCATTATCCTGGCGGTTTATCCTTGACCTTGCATCTTTTCTCGCTATTATACTGGCGGGTTATCCTTGACTTTGCAACTCCTCTCGCCATTATACTGGCGGTTTATCCTTGACCTTGCAACTTGTCTCGCCATTATACTGGCGGTTTATCCTTGACCTTGCATCTTGTCTTGCCATTATACTGGCGGTTTATCCTTGACCTTGCAACTTGTCTCGCCATTATACTGGCGGTTTATCCTTGACTTTGCAACTCGTCTCGCCATTATACTGGCGGTTTATCCTTGACCTTGCATCTTATAAATCTAAATATTTAAAAACTTATATCTTATAAATCTAAACTACAGATATAATATTCCGGTTTGTAGTATTTAAAATTCTACTTCGATGACGTTTACAGAGGTTTTTAATTTGGTGCTTTTATTTCACTTTTTTATTACATGTTTTATCCATGATACTGAACGGGAATCTACAGCAATCTAGTACTATCTAGTGCAATCTAGTGAAATCTAGTGAAATCTTAACATCCGCAAAGAGTTATGCTCCGTGATTTGGTATATTCGCTCTGCCTCGCTCAATTTGGACGGAAGATTTGTTGATCTGAAACAAAAACACAACAATGCTATCAAACATCTGACACAATATCATTTTAATTAATTTTAACATTTGACTTTAAAGTTTAAAATTTAATAATTTGAAAAAATGATACAATTAATATGTTACAACTAATAAGATGATACTTTTAAAATTTGTCATTGTAAATAATGCAAAGTCAATGTAAATTGTAAAAAAAAAAAAAATGCAAATAAATATGCAAATATATCACGATTGAATTAAATGCAATACTACGATATTATTGTATACTATCGTAATGAATAGGGAACACGCGTATGAAAATTTTAATCGATTTTCAAATACCTTATCCCTCATTTAATAATTTTGTGTCTTTGAATTTTGAAAAACGGATCAGTCTATGCCTCAAAATAATTGGTTTAGTAACAATAAAAAAAAAGGGCGCGAAAAACGAGCCGCCGCCATGTAGAGTAGATTTGACGTCATAGTTTTGTTCTGCGTACGCTCACCGCCTCAGCGATTGGTCTGTTCTGCCAAGTTTACAGAATCATTGCGTCACAGCCACCTGTACGCGTTTCAGATCCCCAGTTTAAACTTCAATAAATGCGACCACATTAAACCTATTTAAAAATTTCTTTTTTACGTGCCACTTGCATTAATATACTTTTTGTATCTAATACTATTAAACTAAGTGTTTGGTTTAACAAAAAAAAATCGTACGCGTGTTGCCTATTTTGCATATTCAATTTCTTTTCGTTATCTGTGGAACCTGATAATGTCTCTCTTGTATATCTTCCCACGATTTCGATTTTACAAGTTTTTTAAACATACAAACATAAAACATAAAATGCTCATGATCCGAGGCAGCAGACTCTTACTAAAACTGTGCGAAGTGTTTCTTGAATTCAGTTACTTGAAGTGTTTCTTGAATTCAGTAACCTAGCACAAATATTATCGTATAGTAATTTGTGATTATTTTCATCTTTTACTAGTTTAGGACCCGGTTTTTCAATCGGTCATTAACGGGGCCGTTGGCTGCCGGCCCCGTTATCTGCATAGAGTTTGTTGGGTTACAGATTACAGACCGTCAGCTAACGACCCCGTTAACGACCCGTTAACCCATTGAAAAACCGGGCCTTAATCTATTTTTTCAAATAATAGTCGCTAATGTTGTAGAGACCCCAGTCATACGGGCTGTGACGTCACGTGGGAACCATGCCCTACCCACCTGTTGTCTGCTAAAGATCTCTCACACCAAAAAATAAGATAGTGTCAGGGGAGTCAGGACCGCCGTCAATTAGTTTCCAACTTAACAAGTGCGAATCACTAACGTTTTTCCCGATTATCTAGTACAATTTGGTTGCGTTATGTTTTATGACGGAAACCTGCTGCACGTTTTCTTGCACATTACCGTCAAAAAACTTACCGCAACCAAATTGTACTAGAGAATCGGGAAAAACGTCAGTGATTCGCGCTTGTTAAGTTGGAAACTAAATATGGGCGGTCCTGATACTTTCGTACTTCTTGCTGTGAGAGACCTTTAGTAACGATTTATGTTGGGTATCTTGGGCGCGTCCTCAGCCACGTCTGACTGAGGAAGGGCACAGCTGAGTGCTGCCAACGCGCCAACGATAAACAGTACGACACTCAAATGCATGGCTGGGGTCTCCTCAATACCTACATACAAAGCGTTCGATTTATTGATAACAGTTTTGTATTAAATTATCGCTTTATCAATTTGTGGAACTGTAAAAATTCCGATATTTTCTTTTGAGATAAAATCACATTTTGTGTCCATATATTGGAATTCAAAAAATGTTTTTTTTTTTATTACTAACACAAATTGAAATATTTTTATATTGTCATTTATTTTATGTGATATAAATGCCAATACGTTTTTAATATAATTTGACGGAATGTCAATTTACTTTAAACCAAACTGAAATTTTTGCAGACTTCATGTATGTGTTTTAATTTAAGTTTAAAATTGAACATTTCGATTGTGACCTAGATATAATTAAAGCTATGATCAAGTTAATTTGAATTAGTCGTAGTGTAGACCTACCAATGAATTTTTCATTTGGCAACTCATCAATTAACTTAATACTAATACTAATTCAAGGTTTTGAGCCAATATAGAATTGAGACACATAAAGAAGGACACATAAATAAAGACACAATAAGAAGATCAGTACCTTTCACCCACTCCTGCTGAAAATCAGTTTATGTTTCATTATATAAGTACATTCTTCTTCGTTAGTCACATATTAAAAATGCTACAAAGTGATAACTATATCAACATTTCTGGCTGAAATTTATACTCATCCCTCACCCCTAGGGGCGCCCGGTGTTGCCAAAATTGTGTTTTCTGTATGGGAAATAACACACATGAAACTATTATCTGGCAACAAAGGACGCCCTAGGGGTAGGGGACGACCATGAATACTGGGTTATTAAGATTTAAGATTGTAATCATTACGGTGGATACTGACAAATACGTATACATTATTTAATTCGCTTGCAAAATAAGGATTAAAATGTTTTGATTTTTTTATCCAGTTTTACTTCTTAAAAAAAAAAAAAAAAAAAATAGGGAGTGAGCACTTTTCAATATTGTTCAGCGTTCTCAAGATATATTAGTAAACCACTTCAATTTTTCACTCATGACTCACCTGTCGTCAATTCAAACAATCTTCTTTCAACCACCACTTGTTGTAGTAAAAAACGTTGCCACCTCTCTAACTACTCCACGCGGACAAATACTGCAACTGTTATGTCTGCAGTCACAGTACTTGAAGCCGTTCTAAGAAGCTGTTAACTATAAACTATAAACTACACAGCTATAAGCTACACACTATTAACTACACACTATAAACTACACACTATAAAATACACACTATAAACTACACACTGCACTGGCACGAGGTGTGGATAACGACTGAAGCGTGATAGTTTTTTTGCGTTATATTGGTAGGAAAATAGGTTTTGTGTGTACTTATTCGTCTGTGTGTTATTACGATATCTTAAATTTGAGGGTGGCGGACAACACCCTGAGTTTGTACGAAAATGTTTTGTTTAACACAAATCAATTTAATCTAAGAAATTAGGAACGGTAATATACATTTAAATTGTAGAATAGTTTGATCGGACTTTCCGTTTGACCGCTGTCGACGGACATAAAAAACGAAAAAAAAAAAAAAAAAAACAGAATGAAGTGCCATAAAGGTCTAAAAGGACGTTCGCTTCTCTTACTTAATTATTTTATTTTTATTTTTATTATTATTATTATTGTTATTATTATTATTATTATTATTATTATTATTATTATTATTATTATTATTATTATTATTATTATTATTATTATTATTATTATTATTATTAGTTGTATCATTATTATTATTATTATTTTTTTTTTTATTATTATTATTATTTTTATTGTTATCATACAATCTCGGTCAAAACCGGCGTTAACATGTTATACGGACGTAACGTCAAGTATTTCCATGTGTCTACCTTATTTAACGTCACTAATCACATGTCACTAGTTTAAACAGTCATCAATCTCGGTCAAAGCCGGTGTTTACATGTAATACGGACAATACCGATGTAATGCCAAGTATTTCCATGAGGTACCTTGTCCAACTTCACTCGTTACTGTCTTATTAGTACTTGTTCATAGTATACACTGCATAATGATATGATCTTATTTCCGTTGTCTTCGTGTGTGTCTTCTTTGCGTCGTGTTACTGTGTGTACGGTCGTGGCCGATTTCTCGATACTATCCTAGTAATTCTACTCTATGGACAATGGAAAACCACGAAAACCATGTCAGGATAGATGTTGTCTCGAAGGATTCACTCTCATAAGTTTAAACTAGTTCTAAATGTTCTTCGGTATGTGAATGTTCACGTCATGTTCTGTCAAAATTATTTATTATTATTATTATTATTATTATTATTATTATTATTATTATTATTATTATTATTATTATTATTATTATTATAAGTATTGTTTACTATACCATTAAGACCACATAAGGGCGAAGCTTGGGGATGGCGTAGGCCCCAGACACCCCTGACTGTTCAGAAATCCAAGAGCCACTAGATAAACCTTATAAATGAAACATAAAAACAACTCCATGGCTATGTTGTGGATCTTACACCCAAACCCAATGTGGAAAGCTTTTGGTACACATTCAGGTTTTGCTGTTTACATTCTGTGATGGTCTCCTAGGGTCGGCGTTCGACCCTAATGGCGTCTTACTCAAAGTAAAATCAACAAACACGAAGTTTGCCCACGGGGAACCGTATATTATGCATGACACGATGTGTACAAGTGTAGCTCGCGCCTAGAACCCACAACTCGAGTAGTGTGGGGAAAGAAAACGTCTAGCTGAATACGAAATATACTATCTATACTATATTGATACTAGTATTATCGATTCATTTTTGTTGAAGTTTTTAAGAGCATTCGGCAGTAGTTTTGAAACTCATTACTAAACTAATAGTAGGATTCTTATAAATATTTATTTACAGACGGGTGTAAGTACATTTTTTGAAAAGTCTGTTAAATTAGTGTACACATTTTGAGTTGTGCAAATAAATTACTTTTGTCGAAAATGTTCAACGAAATAATATGGAGATCCTAATAAAATATGTACACATATTTTTGAACAGTTTGGACACAAATTTACTTACACCCACTCGTACATATATGATATTTCAGTACAAGTAGGTTAATATTTGTAATAATCCTACTATTAGTTTAGGGCCCGGTTTTTCAATCGGTCATTAACGGGGTCGTTAGCTGACGGTCCGTTATCTGCATAGGGTGTATTGGGCTACATATTATGGGCCGTCAGCTAACGGCCCCGTTAACCGATTGAAAAACCGGCCCTGAGAGTACTTAGATTACAACCAATACATCTGTAAAACGCCTGCTGCCTAACGCTTTCAACCATCAAGAACATATGTATTATATCAATAGCAGTATTTACTCACTTATCACTTAGGGGTTCTTTTGCTTAAATTGTTAGAAACTGTCCCGTAGGCCGTAACAAATGTGGTGTTCATTTTGCAACCGCTTTCTGTTTAGTTCATCAAGTTGCATTTAACGTCGGCGTATAGCGTAAGTGTTTGACCAATCAGACTTCGTTACGGTGATATGACTCCTTCCCTTTTTACTTTAGTACGAAGCCTGATTGGCCAACACCTTAGGCTAACCATCAGTGTAAGAGCTGGAAAACCCAACATCACATATTAAGTTCCTTTTTTTATTTGTAAGTAGAGATAAACAAATAATTTGCACGGCTGTTTTATTTGTCACATTGTGTTGTCACTTCAAAATACAAATAAAATTAGTATTAAGTAAATTTGAGAGGTTTCAAATATATTATATTCATGTATAAATACAATTTGTCGGACACGGATGGGACACAAAAAACCATATAATATGAAGTATTAATATTGTTGGATGTCCAAACATCCATGTATATTCAAGTATACAGTGAACTCTCAACACAATAAGATACACGACAATTTATTTGAAATGTTGAATCAAGAGATAGTTTTAAATATATGTTATTCTTCCATAAAACTTGACACATTTAAGTGCACAATTTCCTTTCCAAAAAATGCAAATGTTCCTTTGAAAACTAATGTTAAATGTGTTTGTACCCATTCCTTGTTCACGTTCATTTTTAAACAACTACATTGCCCAATATTTATTATCGGTATAGATATCTATGCAGCAGTTCTTCCAAGGTTTTGGCATGCTCAGCGTTTGGATGTATCTTTTCTTCAAACAAGAGACAATCTCTTGAAAGTGTACAACATGTCAGTAAATAAGTTGGTATTGTTGTTTTAATACTCTCTCATTGTGAAGAGTTGACACGGTGGGTTGGGGGTGGGGGGGGTTGAGGGGTGGGGTAGAGGAAATGACAATGGCTCACATGCAAAGTATCTCTTGCAGAGAGTCAGTTTTATGATTCCTAGCTTCCACTCGTCTATAATCCGACATGTTACTCTCCATTAAATTTCTACTAAATTATCAGAAACTCGTCTTCTCCACCGAGATGAAGATCACCACTGGCAATAGTTTGGAACACACGACACAACCAACAACCATGTTGTAAGTAGTTGTTGAAAAAAACACGGTATGAAACTCCAGCATTGGACAATGCGGTTTCAATTCACCACTACAAGAACAAGAACAACCACCAACATATGCTAATATATTCTTTATTGATACATCTATGCAGAAGCTGAACAGTAATCAAAACGTTATGTAAACAATTTATCCTTTCACTTAAAAACAAAAGCATGTACTAGAAGCCAAACATAATACCGGTTATATTGCAGAAATATGGCTCGATTACTCGAGAAAGATAGGCGGACTATTGCCACTTGTAAGAGAACAGAATTACGGGATTGAGCTTGGATTGTTCTTTGTGTTTCTATTCTTTTGGCTATTCTTCTTTGTTTGGTCCAGCAAAGTGTGGATTGTTTACACGCACTCGGCTCAAAATATCCATAACCTGTAACAACAACCAATACGCATTAATACAAACCGAACCATTGAGAGGACATTTTGAGGCGATCGTACCGGGCATGTACCTCCTTTTTCACATCATCATAGTCATCCGCGGACCGTCCAAGGCGAGTTAAGAAGGGTCGGGGTCTTGGTCGAGGGAGGTAGGTGGGGCCGTCTTTCCTTTTCACGCGGTCCAAAGCCCCCAGCGTCTGAAACAATCAATAGTAATGTCAGACTGTACAGATAGTATGTTCAGTTCTTGACTGGGTTAAGACCGCCAGTCCATTCTACATTCATAAGGCATCAAATAAATGCAAGAAACACACAGTTTTAAGCTATTAAATGGCGTTTGCAAAGCTTTAAAAGTCATCCTCAAATTAACTTAACTGTCCGAGCACTAGTCACTTGGCCATTTCTTGACCTAGGTCCCACCAAAACGTATACCTGTTTAACACGTCCAGGTTTAAACAAAATTTATTTCAAATGTAGGCCTATGTTAAAATAAACCTTGAATTTCTTTTCAAATTATATTTTTTTTTAAATGTTCACATTATATTACTTTAAGGTTAATGGAGATGTCTACCGTGCGACAACTACAATAATAATAATAATAATAATAATAATAATAATTATAATAATAATAATAATAAATGTGCTTTATTTGGAAATAAGAACAAGTTTCACAAAATGGCGAGGTTCTAACAAACAGTTATCTCTTCCACCTAATCATACATACGGCTTCCGTGTTTAGTAACTAAGGTAATTCTAATGTTATTAAGTTAATTAAGATAAATAATTTTTAATTTTATCATCATGTATGCTTAATGCTATTAAGACTCAATTACACACTTTTACAATATTAATTAAACAAGACTTGCAAAAATAGATTATTATGAAGCTTATTAATTCAAGAATAGATTGTTATGACCCACAATATAATACATTTGGGTAGATACTTGATCTTCTTTCAACTAATTTTAAATAACGACTAATCTTAATTAATAATAGTGAACAAATTACTATGAGGCTTCGAGATGAATCTAGTTAAGGGGAGAACACAGATTTCAATAACAGTATATACATGAAGTAAACCCAAGAAATCTGCAAGTTAATATATTAATATACCTCTTGCCGCTCTTCAGCATACGCGGACCGTCCAAGGCGAGTTGATAAGGGTCGGGGTCTTGGTCGAGGGAGGTAGGTGGGGCCGTCTTTCCTTTTCACGCGGTCCAAAGCCCCCAGTGTCTGAAACATTCAATAGTAATGTCAGACTGTACAGATAGTATGTTCAGTTCTTGACTGGGTTAAGACCGCCAGTCCATTCTACATTCATGGGGCATCAAATAAATGCAAGCAACACACAGTTTTGAGCTATTAAATTGCGTTTGCAAAACTTTAAAAATCAACCTCAAATTAACTTAACTATACGAGTACTAGTCACTTTGCCATTTCTTACCATGAGGTCTCGCCAAAACGTAAACCATGTTTAAAAATTAAAACGTCAAGTTTAAAAAAATTAATTTAAAAATATAATATGTTAAAATAAACCTAAAATTTATTTTCAAATTTCATTCAAAAAAAAATATTTTCCCATTATTTCATTTTTAGGTTAATGCAAATGTCTACCGTGCGACAACAAGGGGAGAACACAGATTCAAATAACACTGTTCGTGAAATAAACGCAAGAAATCCGCAAGTTAATATATTAATATACCTCTTGCCGCTCTTCAGCATCCGCGGACCGTCCAAGGCGACTTGAGAAGGGTCGAATCGGTCTTGGACGAGGAAGATAATTGGGACCGTCTTTCCTTTTCACGCGGTCCAAAGCCCCCAGTGTCTGAAACATTCAATCATTGCTAACAAGGTATAAGGCCGAAGGTAACTGGGGCCGTCTTTCCTTTTCACGCGGCCCAAAGCCCCCAGTGTCTGAAACATTCAATCATTGCGAACAAGGTATAAGGCCGAAGGTAACTGGGGCCGTCTTTCCTTTTCACGCGGTCCAAAGCCCCCAGTGTCTGAAACATTCAATCATTGCTAACAAGGTATAAGGCCGAAGGTAACTGGGGCCGTCTTTCCTTTTCACGCGGCCCAAAGCCCCCAGTGTCTGAAACACTCAATCATTGCGAACATCTCCGAAACATTCAATTGCGAACAACACCAGGTATAATGCACTGTATTATTACACTGTACTGTACTCTTTTAACAGTGTAATATACCTCGGTCTTGGTCAGCTACCCATACAACAGAAGTACTGCTACTTACTTCGCGAAGTGTTTGCCTCCTACATTCACAATGCGTATACTTACAAGTGCAGTATACAGTGGTTGCTAAAGCCCACAGCTTGAGATTTGCTAAAAAGCCTTCTGCCAGTTCCAAAATTAAAACCTCCAGCACCTAAAAATCTTTTCCTCAGATATCCTGCTTCTGCAAATCAGATAATAGCGGGAAATATGAATGCCGTAGAAGTGGACTACTTCTTCAGCCGTGTACAGAGGAGTGAATTACTCACATGCTGAAGAACTATTTGAGTAGCATTGAACCCGATGATTATGGTGGTGATGGTGATGGTGATGGTGGTCCTATACATCAATGGGCGTCTCAGGTCAAAGCTGAAGTAGGTTGCAGCACCTGTCCTTAAAGGTCCAACTTTGTGATTCATTCTTTGTTAAATATTGTCGTTAGTCAACTGTCTAACTGTCAAACGACAATATGTTTGTTTTGTATCTATAACAAAGGTATTGTCCGTCAAAAATTTGTAAAACATTACTTCAATGGATGATTTATATTTAAACGTATTAAATATGAACGACTTGAATGTTTGAATTGAGAAAACGAGGTGCAAAGATCGAGTTGGACCCTTCAGTACTGCTAGCGCTGCGAGCGGCAGAAAGTCGCGCCTAAGACGCCCATTGTGAAAAAAGTCTATTAAAGATAGTATAGGAACTAGAGAAGTATAAAATGAAGTTGGTTCCATTGCACTCTTCTAGGTCGTAAGTATGGGGACACTTACGATGGGTCAACCTATCTTATGGTACCATTCTTACCTCATGGGACAAGTCTTGCTCGGAGGCTGTGCGGTCGCCTCCATGTACCACGTGACAGACGCTCACAACGAACAGTACCAAGACGAGGCGGTGCATGGCTTACTAGATCTGTAACACAATAGCGGCCTTTACACGTACACTCTTGCTCGGAGGCTGTGGGGTCCCCTCATGTACCACATGACAGACGCTCACAACGAACAGTACCAAGACGAGGCGGTGCATGGCTTACTAGATCTGTAACACAATAGCGGCCTTTACACGTACACTCTTGCTCGGAGGCTGTGGGGTCCCCTCATGTACCACATGACAGACGCTCACAACGAACAGTACCAAGACGAGGCGGTGCATGGCTTACTAGATCTGTAACACAATAGCGGCCTTTACACGTACACTCTTGCTCGGAGGCTGTGGGGTCCCCTCATGTATCACATGACAGACGCTCACAACGAACAGTACCAAGACGAGGCGGTGCATGGCTTACTAGATCTGTAACACAATAGCGGCCTTTACACGTACACTCTTGCTCGGAGGCTGTGGGGTCCCCTCATGTACCACATGACAGACGCTCACAACGAACAGTACCAAGACGAGGCGGTGCATGGCTTACTAGATCTGTAACACAATAGCGGCCTTTACACGTACACTCTTGCTCGGAGGCTGTGGGGTCCCCTCATGTACCACATGACAGACGCTCACAACGAACAGTACCAAGACGAGGCGGTGCACGGCTTACTAGATCTGTAACACAATAGCGGCCTTTACACGTACACTCTTGCTCGGAGGCTGTGGGGTCCCCTCATGTACCACATGACAGACGCTCACAACGAACAGTACCAAGACATGCATGGCTTACTAGATCTGTAACACAATAGCGGCCTTTACACGTACACTCTTGCTCGGAGGCTGTGGGGTCCCCTCATGTACCACATGACAGACGCTCACAACGAACAGTACCAAGACGAGGCGGTGCATGGCTTACTAGATCTGTAACACAATAGCGGCCTTTACACGTACACTCTTGCTCGGAGGCTGTGGGGTCCCCTCATGTATCACATGACAGACGCTCACAACGAACAGTACCAAGACGAGGCGGTGCATGGCTTACTAGATCTGTAACACAATAGCGGCCTTTACACGTACACTCTTGCTCGGAGGCTGTGGGGTCCCCTCATGTACCACATGACAGACGCTCACAACGAACAGTACCAAGACGAGGCGGTGCATGGCTTACTAGATCTGTAACACAATAGCGGCCTTTACACGTACACTCTTGCTCGGAGGCTGTGGGGTCCCCTCATGTACCACATGACAGACGCTCACAACGAACAGTACCAAGACGAGGCGGTGCACGGCTTACTAGATCTGTAACACAATAGCGGCCTTTACACGTACACTCTTGCTCGGAGGCTGTGGGGTCCCCTCATGTACCACATGACAGACGCTCACAACGAACAGTACCAAGACATGCATGGCTTACTAGATCTGTAACACAATAGCGGCCTTTACACGTACACTCTTGCTCGGAGGCTGTGGGGTCCCCTCATGTATCACATGACAGACGCTCACAACGAACAGTACCAAGACGAGGCGGTGCATGGCTTACTAGATCTGTAACACAATAGCGGCCTTTACACGTACACTCTTGCTCGGAGGCTGTGGGGTCCCCTCATGTACCACATGACAGACGCTCACAACGAACAGTACCAAGACGAGGCGGTACATGGCTTACTAGATCTGTAACACAATAGCGGCCTTTACACGTACACTCTTGCTCGGAGGCTGTGGGGTCCCCTCATGTACCACATGACAGACGCTCACAACGAACAGTACCAAGACGAGGCGGTGCATGGCTTACTAGATCTGTAACACAATAGCGGCCTTTACACGTACACTCTTGCTCGGAGGCTGTGGGGTCCCCTCATGTACCACATGACAGACGCTCACAACGAACAGTACCAAGACATGCATGGCTTACTAGATCTGTAACACAATAGCGGCCTGTACACGTACACTCTTGCTCGGAGGCTGTGGGGTCCCCTCATGTACCACATGACAGACGCTCACAACGAACAGTACCAAGACATGCATGGCTTACTAGATCTGTAACACAATAGCGGCCTGTACACGTACACTCTTGCTCGGAGGCTGTGGGGTCCCCTCATGTACCACATGACAGACGCTCACAACGAACAGTACCAAGACATGCATGGCTTACTAGATCTGTAACACAATAGCGGCCTGTACACGTACACTCTTGCTCGGAGGCTGTGGGGTCCCCTCATGTACCACATGACAGACGCTCACAACGAACAGTACCAAGACGAGGCGGTGCATGGCTTACTAGATCTGTAACACAATAGCGGCCTTTACACGTACACTCTTGCTCGGAGGCTGTGGGGTCCCCTCATGTATCACATGACAGACGCTCACAACGAACAGTACCAAGACATGCATGGCTTACTAGATCTGTAACACAATAGCGGCCTGTACACGTACACTCTTGCTCGGAGGCTGTGGGGTCCCCTCATGTACCACATGACAGACGCTCACAACGAACAGTACCAAGACGAGGCGATGCATGGCTTACTAGATCTGTAACACAATAGCGGCCTGTACACGTACACTCTTGCTCGGAGGCTGTGGGGTCCCCTCATGTATCACATGACAGACGCTCACAACGAACAGTACCAAGACATGCATGGCTTACTAGATCTGTAACACACTAGCGGCCTTTACACGTACACTCTTGCTCGGAGGCTGTGGGGTCCCCTCATGTACCACATGACAGACGCTCACAACGAACAGTACCAAGACGAGGCGGTGCATGGCTTACTAGATCTGTAACACAATAGCGGCCTTTACACGTACACTCTTGCTCGAAGGCTGTGGGGTCCCCTCATGTATCACATGACAGACGCTCACAACGAACAGTACCAAGACATGCATGGCTTACTAGATCTGTAACACAATAGCGGCCTTTACACGTACACTCTTGCTCGGAGGCTGTGGGGTCCCCTCATGTACCACATGACAGACGCTCACAACGAACAGTACCAAGACATGCATGGCTTACTAGATCTGTAACACAATAGCGGCCTTTACACGTACACTCTTGCTCGGAGGCTGTGGGGTCCCCTCATGTACCACATGACAGACGCTCACAACGAACAGTACCAAGACGAGGCGGTACATGGCTTACTAGATCTGTAACACAATAGCGGCCTTTACACGTACACTCTTGCTCGGAGGCTGTGGGGTCCCCTCATGTACCACATGACAGACGCTCACAACGAACAGTACCAAGACGAGGCGGTACATGGCTTACTAGATCTGTAACACAATAGCGGCCTTTACACGTACACTCTTGCTCGGAGGCTGTGGGGTCCCCTCATGTACCACATGACAGACGCTCACAACGAACAGTACCAAGACGAGGCGGTGCATGGCTTACTAGATCTGTAACACAATAGCGGCCTTTACACGTACACTCTTGCTCGGAGGCTGTGGGGTCCCCTCATGTACCACATGACAGACGCTCACAACGAACAGTACCAAGACGAGGCGGTGCATGGCTTACTAGATCTGTAACACAATAGCGGCCTTTACACGTACACTCTTGCTCGGAGGCTGTGGGGTCCCCTCATGTATCACATGACAGACGCTCACAACGAACAGTACCAAGACGAGGCGGTACATGGCTTACTAGATCTGTAACACAATAGCGGCCTTTACACGTACACTCTTGCTCGGAGGCTGTGGGGTCCCCTCATGTATCACATGACAGACGCTCACAACGAACAGTACCAAGACGAGGCGGTGCATGGCTTACTAGATCTGTAACACAATAGCGGCCTTTACACGTACACTCTTGCTCGGAGGCTGTGGGGTCCCCTCATGTACCACATGACAGACGCTCACAACGAACAGTACCAAGACATGCATGGCTTACTAGATCTGTAACACAATAGCGGCCTTTACACGTACACTCTTGCTCGGAGGCTGTGGGGTCCCCTCATGTACCACATGACAGACGCTCACAACGAACAGTACCAAGACGAGGCGGTGCATGGCTTACTAGATCTGTAACACAATAGCGGCCTTTACACGTACACTCTTGCTCGGAGGCTGTGGGGTCCCCTCATGTACCACATGACAGACGCTCACAACGAACAGTACCAAGACGAGGCGGTACATGGCTTACTAGATCTGTAACACAATAGCGGCCTTTACACGTACACTCTTGCTCGGAGGCTGTGGGGTCCCCTCATGTACCACATGACAGACGCTCACAACGAACAGTACCAAGACGAGGCGTTGCATGGCTTACTAGATCTGTAACACAATAGCGGCCTTTACACGTACACTCTTGCTCGGAGGCTGTGGGGTCCCCTCATGTACCACATGACAGACGCTCACAACGAACAGTACCAAGACGAGGCGTTGCATGGCTTACTAGATCTGTAACACAATAGCGGCCTTTACACGTACACTCTTGCTCGGAGGCTGTGGGGTCCCCTCATGTATCACATGACAGACGCTCACAACGAACAGTACCAAGACGAGGCGGTGCATGGCTTACTAGATCTGTAACACAATAGCGGCCTTTACACGTACACTCTTGCTCGGAGGCTGTGGGGTCCCCTCATGTACCACATGACAGACGCTCACAACGAACAGTACCAAGACATGCATGGCTTACTAGATCTGTAACACAATAGCGGCCTTTACACGTACACTCTTGCTCGGAGGCTGTGGGGTCCCCTCATGTACCACATGACAGACGCTCACAACGAACAGTACCAAGACGAGGCGGTGCATGGCTTACTAGATCTGTAACACAATAGCGGCCTTTACACGTACACTCTTGCTCGGAGGCTGTGGGGTCCCCTCATGTACCACATGACAGACGCTCACAACGAACAGTACCAAGACGAGGCGGTGCATGGCTTACTAGATCTGTAACACAATAGCGGCCTTTACACGTACACTCTTGCTCGGAGGCTGTGGGGTCCCCTCATGTACCACATGACAGACGCTCACAACGAACAGTACCAAGACATGCATGGCTTACTAGATCTGTAACACAATAGCGGCCTTTACACGTACACTCTTGCTCGGAGGCTGTGGGGTCCCCTCATGTACCACATGACAGACGCTCACAACGAACAGTACCAAGACGAGGCGGTGCATGGCTTACTAGATCTGTAACACAATAGCGGCCTTTACACGTACACTCTTGCTCGGAGGCTGTGGGGTCCCCTCATGTATCACATGACAGACGCTCACAACGAACAGTACCAAGACATGCATGGCTTACTAGATCTGTAACACAATAGCGGCCTTTACACGTACACTCTTGCTCGGAGGCTGTGGGGTCCCCTCATGTACCACATGACAGACGCTCACAACGAACAGTACCAAGACGAGGCGGTGCATGGCTTACTAGATCTGTAACACAATAGCGGCCTTTACACGTACACTCTTGCTCGGAGGCTGTGGGGTCCCCTCATGTATCACATGACAGACGCTCACAACGAACAGTACCAAGACGAGGCGGTGCATGGCTTACTAGATCTGTAACACAATAGCGGCCTTTACACGTACACTCTTGCTCGGAGGCTGTGGGGTCCCCTCATGTACCACATGACAGACGCTCACAACGAACAGTACCAAGACGAGGCGGTGCATGGCTTACTAGATCTGTAACACAATCGTTGCTTGCGTTATAGTTATAAGCATTTTATTCAATAGACGTCACGTGGCGGCCATTATGAGGTACACATTGCTTGTTTACATTTGTTCTGTCAATAGAAGACACATAGGTTATCCAGGAAATATCACAGTTTTAAGCCGTATTGATTGATGTGTGCAGGTAAAAGTTCAAGAAAATGATAACACATGCAAATGATTGTCTTCAAACAGAGTTTACGCGTTCTTATTTTGTTTTCAGTCATAATACAGAACCTTTGTTTGAAAACAGTTGGTGTGTTTGTCAAAGGACATCTGCAATATTGCAACAATGAAGTGTCGGAAGAACGTAAACAAATGTTTACAGAGTACCTCAGTATGGCCACCTTGCGATACCGGAAATGACGTTATTGCATACTTGCCCCAGAAGGACACGGGTTCAATCCCATCAAACGTTTATCAATCTATACTGTAACATTAAGGTTCACATGGGTAGTCGTTCCTCATGTGCTCATCAACTCTGCCTTTCCTCAGACTCGCCCAACCACCAATCACAGAGCAGCATTGCAATGTGGACTGCTCTCTGATTGGTGGTTGGGCGAGTCTGAGGAAGAGCTGAGTTGAGGAGCACGTGAGGAATGACCTTGACCCTAATACTCTACGTCTAACTAACCTGAGTAACAACCGATTGCGGTGTGTTGAAATTTATTTAATATGTTTTTAAATTGTCTCAAAGGTGAACTTTTGTTAAGTTGTTTTAGTTCTCCCTCAACCATTCTCGGATCTAATTCAGAACATTTGAAAAACAGAAATATTTATTGGAACATAAACATTTATAAGGAAAAGCATTGTTCAAACAAAGGTGTGCACTTGCAATATAATAAATATAAACCTTCCAAGTCAATCTTACTAGCAAATTTAATCAGCGTTATGTAAAACGTAAAAATGATAGTATACCTGGTTAAGAACAACTTTGAATTTATTCAGTGCTTCGTTGCTAGGACGGCTCCAAATTCACCTAAGCCAAGAAGTGATAGAATTTAATCCATATTAGAAGTTCTAAAATTTTGCCTGAAGCGAGGTTTGAACCCAGGACCTTCTACATTCTTTTTCCTAACGTTTACTCTCAGTATATTTTTCATAGATATTTAAAAAAAAATCTAATAGTTAAGCAGTAGGCCTACCTGAAGTTTTGTTGCTCGTTACAGTCTCCTCTAGTTCGTACCTGGGCTGGAATGATACCCAACTATTAGCGACCTGGGGTCTTATAGTTGGGTTGAGAAAATATGTTTTCTATAAGAGCTGATCAAATAAGAACATCACATAACCGTTAAATGTTTGTAGATTCAGGTGGTCTATTGTCTAATTAGATCTCAAGGAGAATCTTTTATTTATTCACTTGTTGAATATAACTAATTATTATCATACGTTGCGTCATTAATTTTCCTTCCAAATTGGTTTATATTTACAAAGATGTGTTTGTGTAATTCAATAGCCTATAAGTCTTCAAATTCAATTGTTGCCTAATTTGTGTCAAGGATATGATTTGAATGAAGGACAATTATAATAAAACTTGTTGCTAGGAAATCTGCCGTTTTAAAAAGTAAGGAGAGGATCACAGTGTGACTGGGGTAACCTTCAAAAAAAATTTCAATCAGATTTACTAGATTATATAGTCAGTGTGAGGCCCTCTATCCAAAGTATAGAAATAAGTCTTACAAACAAGTTTTGGGGATTGCACTTGCTGCCCATGTGGGAACAAGTGGTATGCATTTTATTGCCACGGTTGTTTTAGTTGTCGCCATGAAAGTGCTGCTCTAGGAGATCAAGAAGACCGTGGTTTGATTTTTCGTCTCATATAGTGGGCCGTGTTATTTTTACAAACAATATTTTAACAATGTTGGTAACAATGGCACATTCTTTTTTCTATATAGTGTGGAATTAAGGCTCGTGTACATCCACTTTGCGTACGCATGAAAATTATAGACAATTATAGAAATTACGTTAGCCGTTCCCATCGAATGTTGATAATTTTCTTAAGTAAACGTAAACCAATCAGAGCTCACGAATTTCCCACCAATAGGGAACTTGCAACTGACTTCACAGCCGAACTACAACAATATAACAAATGAATCGAACTGATTGACAAACAACGTCCTGTCAAAATAATAAAATTGCAACATTATGAATGAAACGCAAACTTGCAAGAAGCCTATATTTATTATTTTTTTAAGTACCTTTACCATTATTTGTATTATAATCAATTCAGTAATGGATGACAATGTAGAAGTTATGGGCTTATTAAAAGTCGTCCATTGCAGTTTTATTTCTCTATGATAGAAATGTTGTCATATGGTTTGGTTTGACACTTCGATAAAGAAACAATGTTCGTTTGTTTGCATGCGCCAATTAACCAAATTCTAGAAATTGGGAAAAGTTGGAGTTGAACAAATTTTTCGCGTCGTGAAACGTACGTTAATTTTCCTCATTTCAATGTGCATGGTTACATGTAAATTCAATATGGCCAACTCGCTAATTTCTAGAAGTTACGTACGCTAAGTGGATGTAGACGGGCCTTTACTCTCTATGGAATTACTTAATGGCGTCAAATTTCAAGATGTCAGCGCCCCTAAAAATTCTCTAAAACAACCGTAGCCTATTTATGATATTACTTTATTAAATTTATATTTTATTTATGTTTTTGATAATATATGGTACAGCATCTCTTTCTATCGAACTTATTACTAAACAAACTAGCTGTAAGTTCTTTCAATGAAAACTGTATAGCTTATATCAACATTGAATAAACGTCGGGCTAGGTCCCCTGTCTGGCTGTCAAAAGAAACACAACCAACCAATCAAAGCGCGTGTTTTCAAATTGCAGGAGACTAGGAAGGTTCCCATTGGCTGTTTAGGTTTAATACACCGCTATCGTTAGTATTTGTATTTATTTATTTATTTATTTGTATACATTTGTTGCTACCTACATACGTTAATCTCCAAGATTCTTATTTCTACGTTTCTAAGTTGAAGTTAAAGTTTAAGTGAATTCTGAATGGGCCTTAAGGGTTAGGTTTAGTGTAAAACATGTGTTTCTCTTTCACACAAAGACGTTGAACAGAACATTGATGCCGCCCGCATCAGCGCTCTGCTCTCGCGATTAAACCGTTGAGTGAGTAATATAGTGTAGAGACGCAACGCAATCGGCAGTTTGTCTACCGCCTTCTACTGCCGAGCATAGTAGGAGTTCTCCAAGCGACGCGATTACGGAGCTTCCGGCTGTCTTCGCATATATTCGCCGAACTAGCCGACCAATCAGGATCCGTCATCGCGTCGCTCGGCGAACACACCTACTACCCGACTAAAGAATGTTGGACAGTAAAACGCGGTAGACAAACTGCCGATTGTGTTGCGCCACTACCCTATATTACTCATTCAACGATTGAACCCGGCCAGCCACTAATATAACTCTAGCAACTTGGAGACTACGTCAGACATTTTAATAATTATTAATTTGTGATTTAACTAAGTAATTTTACATCAGGCACTGGGTGAAAAACGTTAATAACGATGAGGTCACCGTGTTCATCTTCTTCGTCGTGTTCATCTTCTTCGTCGTGTTCATGTTCGTCGTAGTGTTCATGTCCATGTCCATGTCCATGTCCATGTTCATGTTCATCAACGTGTTCATGTTCATGTTCGTCGTAGTGTTCATGTTCATGTTCGTCGTAGTGTTCATGTTCATGTTTATGTTCATGTTCGTCTTCATGATCGTCGTAATAGTTTGTGCCGTAATACGATGTTAACGGTACTTTATAAAGGAACCCGTCTCTTCGGACTCGCCCATTATTTGCTATAGGACTGATCTACAACAGAGAATGTATCTTTATTACTAGTTAGTATAAGACTGATCTACAACAGAGAATGTATCTTTATTACTAGTTGGTATAAGACTGATGTACAACAGAGAATATATCTGTGTTATTAGTCGGTATAGGACTGATCTACAACAGAGAATATATCTATGTTATTAGTCGGTACAGGACTGATCTACAACAGAGAATATATCAATGTTATTAGTCGGTATAGGACTGATCTACAACAGAGAATGTATAGTAAAAGTTAACACAGGACTGATCTACAACAGGGAATGTATAGTATTATTTAACAAAGGACTGATCTACAACAGGGAATGTATCTATATTACTAGTTTATAAAGGACTGATCTACAACAGGGAATGTATCTATATTACTAGTTTACTAGGAAAACGCTCTGTTTGACGCGTTGATAAGCGAGTGCGTCAATATCTAAGAACTTTCTGGCGAAAAGATTTCAATGCTAATACAAACAACAATTAACAACAATTCAAGAATGCGCACTGCAAAAATGTTTCTAATTTCCATAGCTATTATACTTCCCGACATTGTTGGATGCAGTGCAATGTGCGTTGCTAATAATTTTCGCTGTCATGTTTTCGCCGCGGTCCGCCACCGTTACTAACAGTTATTGACAGCAATAGAAATGTAATTTCTGCCTCTTATACGTATCGGATCGCGTTAACATTAGTATATTCGTAACCGGACAAAAATTTAATATAACATAGCCACCTCACATTTTGCCGTAACTGTGTTTCAAAAATATATTTTCGAGTAACTTTTGTGTAACTTTGCCAATATTTATCAGATCGCCAATACATTAACATATTCGTGACCGGAAAAATCCGTAGAAAAATCTGGCCATCTCACATTTTGCCGCCATTTTGTTTCAGAAAAATATTTTGCAGTAACTATGGTGTAACTTTGTAACTTTTCGAACGATTTTGCATCAAAACTATACACCTTCAATCCACATCGAGGCTTGTAGATGGTCAAAATTTCAAGTTGATCGGACTTTCCGTTCGACCGCTATCGACGGACATAAAAAAAAACAAACAAACAAACAAACAATTTAACAGAACGAAGTGCCATAAGAGTCAAGTGGAAACGCTTGCTTCGCTCGCTTAATAAAGGACTAATCTACAACAGGGAATGTATCTATACTAGGAAAACGCTCTGTTTGACGCGTTGCTAAGCGAGCGCGTCAATATCTACGAACTTTCTGGCGAAAAGTTTTCAATGCTAATACGAACAACAATTAACAACAATTCAAGAATGCGCATTGCAAAAATTGTTCTTCTTTCCATGGCTATTATACTTTCCGACATTGTTGTGTGCAGTGCAATGTGCGTTGCTACGAATTTTCGTGGTCATGTTTTCAACACGGTCCGCCACCGTTACTAACACTTATTAACAGCAATAGAAATGTAATTTCTGCCTCTAATAGGTATTGGATCGCGTTTACATTCTTATATTCGTGACCGGACAAAAATTTACTATAAGATAGCTACCTCACATTTTGCCGTTACTGCGTTTTAGAAAAATATTTTCGAGTAACTTTCGTGTAACTTTGCCAATATATATCAGATTGCAATTACATTAACATATTCGTGGTCGGAAAAATCTGTAGAAAAATCTGGCTATCTCACATTTTGCCGCCATTTTGTTTCAGAAAAATATTTTGCAGTAACTATGGTGTAACTTTGTAACTGTTCGAACGATTTTGCCTCAAAACTATACACCTTCAATCCACATTGAGGCTTGTGGATGGTCCAAATTTCAAGTTGATCGGACTTTCCGTTACCACTATCGACGGACATAAAAAAAAAAAAAAATAAACAAACAAACAAACAAACAAACAAACAAAAAAACAGAACGAAGTGCCATAAGAGTCAAGTGGAAACGCTCGCTTCGCTCGCTTGATTACTAGTTTATAAAGGACTGATCTACAACAGGGAATGTATCTATATTATTAGTTTATAAAGGACTGATCTACAACAGGGAATGTATCTATATTACTAGTCGGTATAGGATTGATCTACAACAGAGAATGTGTCTAAGTAAGAAGTACAATGTTTTGAATGAATGAATGAATGAATGAATGACTGAATGAATGAATGAATGAATGAATGAATGAATGAATGAATGAATGAATGAATGAATGAATGAATGAATGAATGAATGAATGAATGAATGAATGAATGAATGAATGAATGAATGAATGAATGAATGAATGAATGAATGAATGAATGAATGAATGAATGAATGAATGAATGAATGATGAATGAATGAATGAATGAATGAATGAATGAATGAATGAATGAATGAATGAATGAATGAATGAATGAATGAATGAATGAATGAATGAATGGAAGAAAGGACGAACGAACAAACGGAGTCTAAAACGTGTCTTGCTTTAAATAGCGCCTTGCCTTTAGATGGACTGATGGATTCATAATCTGCCCAACATTTTTAAAACCCGTATTTAATTAAACAATTTGCCATTATCGACATAGAAATAAAGAATATGATTCATCGTAAAGTTGCGTGACATTGCCACTTGAGCGCTTCATTCGTTTTCACTAGCGCGCTCAGTGGCCGAACTCGGTGTCTGTAGCAATTGATTTACTTATGTAGGCGTGTGTAGGTTGATTTACACTTACCTCATGTGACGTGTTTAGCGTGCTCAGATATTCCTTGTGACTCTCTTGTTCTGTGGGGTAATATCTGTCGATATAGGAGCCATCTTCTGGCTCGGCGACCCCGCTGGGGGCTGCATAGGTAGCCACAATTGCGCCCACTAAGAAACACGACAACAGTCCTCGGTGCATGGCGATCTGGATCTGTAAGATGTGGAATATTACTACTTATCAATAATCAAAGAGCGTTGTATGTGGGAACTATTTTTTGGGAATTGTGTGGGAAATGCACTTGTTGTGAAAGAAAGGGCATTTGTTGTCACTTCTGGAATCTTCTACCGTTTCAGCTTCGGATGACAGACTAAAAAAGCGACAGACTTAAAGTGTATTTAATGTTTAACTGCACAATTTTTAAATTTTCGATTTTTCTTTTAAATATGTAGACTAGGCAATTACTTAATTTTTACATTTTTTTTTTACATATTTTGTATGCTACCTTTTTACTTAGTACCTTTTACTTAAAAACATCTTTGTCTCCGTTTTCTATTTTTTATATTTCATTATTGTGTGGTGTTCGTATTGTTAGGTTTCAATTATTTACTTTTATTTGTCCGGTTTTAATAATATATGTTTTTATAAGTTAATTGATATATTTAGTTTTTAGTTACTTGTAGTTTGGGTTGGCAGTCACTTCTTGTATAAAGAGCTGTGCTCTTTTTTGTAAACCCCTATTAATTAAATTGTATGAAGAGAAATATTTAATAAATAATAATAATTTAAAATAGATGTTATGTATCTAGTCAATTGAACCGTATGTCTTCGTGTAGATTTTCGTGGCCATGGAATAAATCTCGTAATACGAGTATATTGTACAGTGTTCCCACACACACTGCTTGTTTACTGCACTTTCTGCCCGCAGAATCTTTAGTGCAGACTTATCCAGAGCAGACGAACAAACACACCTAACAACTTTTCGTTTTAAATGGAAAGAGTTCAAAGAGTTGAAATATTATCTCAATTTAATTCTCACATTTAAAAAAAAACGAAAGTCTGTCTTGTTTATTGTTATACTGCTGAGCTGTGTGTGCTGTGTAAACTGCTGCTCACGGTGATGTAGAATTGTATTTGTTTATGTGTTAACAGAAGTCAATGCCACAATCCTTCATAAGATTGAATATATATATTTTAAAATTTTCATCGTTTATAAACAAATACATTAAAAAAAATAAACATCGTGGTTTCATCTATTTCAAAACAATATGTTAGAAAAATATTTACTTACCTATTTATTTTTTTATCTCCTGGTTGATTCCCACTGTTGGTCTTCAGTAGTTGGTATCACGACGTATACAATGTCATCTGTAAACAACGAGCTACATTTTATAGTAAAACTATGAGGAAAGTGAATAGTTTTATTAATGACGACCATGACACGTGTTCAGTCGTCAACTACACCAACGCGAAACTGATGTATTTCCCAGGAAATTGGTTTTTTCGTTGGTCTCCTCATTCGTTATAGACACGGTTGCCTTGAAATGGTACTAGCAACATAACTGAGTGATCTCATGTAACATTACTCATGTGTTATGTATTACTTATTATAGGTTCATGACCTAAAGTGTGTCGTATTAACCTTCATGAAAATAACTCAACCTGTCTTAATCGTTTCTATGCAATGATGAACCGAGGCTCTTGTAAATAAAACACGACACGAATAGTAACCACAGTCATGAAGTTAAAAACAGGTGTGTTTCTTTATATTTTTTCAAATTAATTGTCTTAAGGCTGTATGGTCACCTACGTTGCGACTTGTCACGACCTTGCTGTTAAAATTGTTAAAATTGGTTTTAAATTGTCCCAAAACAAAATAAAAAAATGCCATCTTAATGTTCATCTTTATGAGTGGTTTTAATTCCAATAGATATTCCCGTTTTCCCGATGTTCTTTATTAGGGGTGAAAGGTGTCCAGCAACACAACATTACAAAAGATAATTAATTAAGAAATCTGAAAAAAGAAAATATATTCATTGGAACAAAGAAACATTCATAAGAATGAATACTTAATTCTCTACAGGAAGTCATATTTGATTTACATTTGGGACAATTTAGAAATCTTAACATACCGAAATTCGTAATTTTATAAAAAAAAATCATGAAATAATAAAAACAAATGAAACACAAATAAAATTAAATGTCACGATCTTTGTAGTGTGATCCAAAACTGTGATATTGGATATCACACGATGATCTAACATCATGCACTGCGCGCGCTACTAGCGGCTATTATATGAACCCTGGCGTAAAACTAGTAACAAAGTGATCATATTCCCCAGTTGACCAATCAGCTGGTCCGACGCGTCACCCAAGAAGAGACGAGCGCTCTGATTGGCTGGGCGTGAAATCGTTCTCTTCCTTTGATTCTCATTCGAAACACAGGTTAGTAGCGACTCAGCCTTACCCTTACTACACAAACTAATTATAAGTACGGTGGGCTTCATGGTAGCAGGAACACATTTAAATAATCAGAACTTATGAACTGCAATACACTATTATATGAATACAAAATGAATAAACGAAACAATAGTTTACGTTTTAACTGCCAATACCCCTAAACCTATTTCTGGCTATGGGATACATCTTTAACAATACACATGTGGTTCTCATGTTAAGGTTTTTTTTTATATTTTTCATGGTAGAATTTGTGTTACGAAAACTTATTCTCCATCATGCCTACAACACATACCCTGGATTACATGTTACATATATATCCCATCTAGTCTGTTGCCCTTAAATAATTATTATATTAATAAATAATCAAATTTTGCGTTTAGCTTTTTCATAACTTTCTTTCTTCGTCAGTTATTCCAGGTAATTTATCATTAGTCACTCTATCCAAGTTATATTATTCGTACTTCTAAAAGCTTCTACCTTTATGAAGGAAATCTATGTTTCATATTAAAAATACCGATAAATCAATAATGTTCAAGCATGAATTAAAATTGTACCAACATGATACCATCAAAATACTTATATACTTGGCCCAAGACTACCTTATGCTGTCGTCACAGGCGAGGCACTCGTATAGCCAACCAGCGAACCGCCCGAGACACACCCGCGCAAATACCGATCGCTGATTGGCTACGAACCCGTCGCATGTGACGAAAGCATGTGTGAGGTAGTCTTGGGACTGCTTTATACACCCCCATTAAACATCCACTATATCAAAAGTGTTGTCAATTTACATAATAATAATAATACAAAATATATAAAATCAAAAGTTACATTTTAAACATTTTAATCTTGCGCAATTTACGTTTTAAATATTTTGTTTTATGGTGATGGTACCGCCACGATTTTTCTTTCCTTATTTAAATGAACAATGAAGTAATATTATTGATACAGCAGGCTTGTGTTAAAACACTAAAATATAATTATTCCACGCCAAGTTATAGAGTTTATTCAAGTGGCTCCATTCCATATATCTTTCTTTCACAATCCCAGTAAGACAATTTAATCAGTTCCAGAGTAAGTCTAAATTGGTTGTCAGTGTTGAATTGCAAATTTTATGTATTAAAATTCAAAACGCGTTTCTTCTTTACGTTTAAACGTCTGCTCTTGGCGTTATGAAACTAATTTCTTAGATTCCCATGTACGACTTAATATCTCAGACAACTAAGATAAAATATTCGTTTTCGTCTGTAGCAATTTAGATAATGGATACGTATAAGTCTTCTTCTAGTTCTTAGTATTTGTCTTATGCGTGACACGCATTTTGTACAGCTTACAGCGCCAAATACATTGTCATGTCGTAAAGTAAATGTCGGTTTATTTTAAGTCGCTGAAAGGAGATGGAACAAAGACAACAGGGAGCTCATATTTCGGGACAGACAAACGCAATGTTATGTTATGTCATTATTATGTAGGATTCTTGATGTACATCAAGTTTAGTTAACTTTTATAAATTGTAGTTCTGTATGGTTGCTTGTCTTGTATGAATAATTCCTTCAACAACAGTCTTGTAATAATAGTCTTCGTGTTATTCAAACTGGCGAGAAAATAAAATTAGTTTCATATTAAGGAATCATTTGTAAGAGAAAGTATGACGTCACAACATAAATATATCTCGTGTGAGTTTAATGCCAAAAGTGTACTCATTCGCCATTTGATATTATTATTTTTGCAATTTCTGTATTTTTTCCTATTCTGAGTCATATTGGCAACCTTCAATAAGGCAGACACTGATCAGTTGGAGTTCGACGCCCTGAAGATAGGGACCATCAGGTTCCTGAAACGTCGGCACAACATGGAGACGTAGAACGTGGCGGAATAACCCGCAAATATTTCAAGTGTATATTTATATATATTTTGCCACATTGTTCCGTTGAAAGACAGTGGTAAATGTGTGCGCAATACGATCCAATATCATGTATTATTCAAATTATGCAAATAAAAAATATAAATGAAATTTGTGTAGTGTCTATACTTCTATAGGCAAAAGGTCAGGTATACCTGTGTCCTGTATTTTAAATGTAATTTTGTTTAAAACAAACGTTTACATGATAGAGAATCTACCGGAACAATGAATAATATTTAAATAGTAAAACACCTAAAATGCTACCGAAGTAGGTAAGATTGGCATCTGTTGCGACGCGTCTTGTATCTTGGATTGAGCTTCCCGAGATAACCTTAGAGCAGAAGAGATAACCTTAGAGCAGAGGAGATAACCTAAGAGCAGAGGAGATAACCTTAGAGCAGAGGAGATAACCTTAGAGCAGAGGAGATAACCTTAGAGCAGAGGAGGTAACCTTAGAGCAGAGGAGATAACGTTAGAGCAGAGGAGATAACCTTAGAACACAGGAGATAACCTTAGAGCAGAGGAGATAACCTTAGAGCAGAGTAGATAACCTTAGAGCAGAGGAGATAACCTTAGAGCAGAGGAGATAACGTTAGAGCAGAGGAGATAACCTTAGAGGAGAGGAGATAACCTTAGAGCAGAGGAGATAACCTTAGAGCAGAGGAGATAACGTAAGAGCAGAGGAGATAACCTTAAAGCAGAGGAGATAACCTTAGAGCAGAGGAGATAACCTTAGAGCAGAGGAGATAACGTAAGAGGAGAGGAGATAACGTAAGAGCAGAGGAGATAACCTTAGAGCAGAGGAGATAACGTAAGAGCAGAGGAGATAACCTTAGAGGAGAGGAGATAACCTTAGAGCAGAGGAGATAACCTTAAAGCAGAGGAGATAACGTAAGAGCAGAGGAGATAACCTTTAAGCAGAGGAGATAACCTTAGAGCAGAGGAGATAACCTTAGAGCAGAGGAGATAACCTTAGAGCAGAGGAGATAACCTTAGAGCAGAGGAGATAACGTTAGAGCAGAGGAGATAACCTTAGAGGAGAGGAGATAACCTTAGAGCAGAGGAGATAACCTTAGAGCAGAGGAGATAACGTAAGAGCAGAGGAGATAACCTTAAAGCAGAGGAGATAACCTTAGAGCAGAGGAGATAACCTTAGAGCAGAGGAGATAACGTAAGAGGAGAGGAGATAACCTTAGAGCAGAGGAGATAACGTAAGACAACGGGTGACCTTGGTTACCCGGCAAGCCTCCACCTTCAAAGTTGCTCCTGCTTTTAATTCTTTTCTGACGGAACTTGAAGTGCTACAACATTTATTATTACATAAACGTGATCTACGAGTTTTCTTCTACAAGTGGAGGTACAGGGAAGTACTAGTGTTATTTAATTTGATCATAAATCGTATTTAAGTTTGGTTGTTTTGTTATTTCTTCATCTCAAATTAAAAACAGTTGAAAATAGCTCATTTGACAGCTATTGTAGTCTAGATTCATAATATCAACAACATTTGTTTACTTTTTGACATTAGGGCATTTGATTTGTATAATTTTAAGTATTGGAAACTATTACTGTTAGATTTCATTCACTAGTTATTTTATATCTCAAATCAATATTATTTATCATCATGGTGCGTCGTTGTGTCCAATGTAAATTGAAGAAGAACTATAAAACTTTAAGTTTGCAGTGCTGCGTATGTGAAGACTTTTATCATAGGACTTGTTTGAATCTGAACTTGGAGACATTTTATATGGTGCGGGATCAGTGGGAGTGTAAATCGTGTGTACAGAACTTCACTAGCTCCCACTGCTTTGAGTGTGGTTTGGAAGAGGTCTACACTAAGAAGAATGATGTACCTACTGGAGGAATTGCGCCTGGCTGGTATTGTATGAATTGCTTATTTCCACCTCCGGATGTTCATGATATTTTTACATCTTGTCTTAGGTCTAATGATTATGAACCATTAAATGATATGTTTGTTCCAGAGGTAAAATCTTTTCAGAAGGGTTTGAAGTTAGGTCACCTTAATATTCGTAAATTAGATAAATACATTGATCAATTGCGACTTATTATTGATACATACAAATTTGATATATTTGCTTGTTCTGAAACGTTTTTAGATGAGTCTGTTCCAGATGGTTTCATTTCGATCTCCAACTACAAGATGCTGCGGTTTGATCGGGTAAGGGAAGGAGGAGGTTTGATTATTTATATTGCAGAAAGATTTATGTTTAATGTCATTGATAGTCTTATCACTTTTCCCCTAGATGTGGAATTACAGTCCGTCAAGTTCTGGTGTGCTCATATGAAACCTATGGTATTTTCAGTTGTTTATAAACCCCCTCATGTTAAAACCGAAGACTTTTCTGGGCCTTTTGATAGTTTAGTAAGTACTTTAGTTACAAATTATAATGAGATTTTCATTCTAGGTGACTTCAACATTGATCTACAAACGAAGACTGCTCCAGTCAATCGATTTAAGTTTCTCACTAGGTCTCGTGGGCTAGTGCAATTAGTTAAATCCAATACAAGAGTTAATGTTAAGTCATCTAGTTTAATTGACCACATTTATGTTTCTCGTAATGATAATGTTATTCAATCAGGTATAATAAGTGTAGGTATTAGTGACCATGAGTTAATTTATTGCATTCGTAAAATTAATCGACAGAAGTTTCTTCCTAAGCTGGTTAATACCAGAAATTTTAAAAATATTGATTGGGAACAGGTAAATAGTGATATTTTGAGTGGGCCCTTTGAGCAAATTAATATGATGGTAAGTGCTAATGATAAATTAGAATTATTTAATAATATTATTTTGGACACTCTTAATAATCATGCACCAATTTTGAAGTTACGAGTAAAAGGAAAATCGGCTCCATGGTTATCTTCAGAAATTAGAAGATGGATGCACAGGAGGGACCACTTGCGGAAACAATTCCGTACTTCGAGACAGCAATCCACATGGGATGAGTATAAACATATTCGGAACAAGGTAAATAATTGCATTCGTTTTTCTAAACGTGAGTATTTTAAGTCATCTTTTGATACTGATATTTCTTCGAAATCTTTATGGTCGGTTTATAATAAGTTAACGGGTAATAAATCTAAACAAGGCTGTAATATTTCATCTTTAAGTGAAAATGGAGTGTCTTACACATCTAATCATGAAATTTGTAGTCTGTTGCAGAAGAGTTTTTTAGTAAACACTACAGATTACTCCAAAGATATTGGTGAGTTTCGTGATTTGAGTGTACGGGAAGCTGGAAGTCGTCCATTTAAACAGGTAACCAATGATGAAGTTATTTCTGCAATTCGTAGTCTTAAAAATAATAGTGCTGCAGCTTCTTGGGAAGTGCCATGTATTGTTTTTAAGAAATGCTCTTCTATAGTTGGTTTGTTGGCTGTTTTAATATCTCATTTCTTTTTCATAGGTGTTTTCCCGACACGACTAAAATTGGCTAAGGTAACACCCATTTATAAGGGTAAAGGTAAGAAAGATGATAGAAATTCATATCGGCCAATTTCTACTCTTCCGATAGTGGGTAAAATAATAGAAAAAATTTTGTATAAAAGATTGCTGAATGAAATTGATTTATCTATAGGTTTAAGTACTAATCAGCATGGTTTCAGAAAAGGACGATCGACTCAGAGTGCTCTCTTGGCGTTCACTGATTTCATTTCGAAGAAGATTGACTGTCGAAATGGCAAGGTAGGTGCTGTGTTTGTTGATCTTAGAAAAGCATTTGATTCGGTACCCATTTTACCTCTTTTGAAAAAGTTGAAAGCTAGATATAGTGTTAGCCCACATTTGTTAGCTATTCTCTCAGATTATTTTCTAAATAGGAAAATGTTTATAAATCTACCTAATTATTCGTCAGATTTTATAGATATTCTGTGTGGAGTTCCCCAAGGTTCAGTTTTGGGGCCACTTTTATTTATTCTTTACATTGATGATATATCTGATATAATGTCTGGTATTTCTTATTTGTTGTATGCTGATGATTTGGTTTTTTATTTAGAAGGTACAAATACCGAAGAAATTGTCAGGAGGCTTCAAGAAATTTTAAGAAGAATGGATAACTGGTTTCTGAGTCAGGAACTCAATATTAATTATAGTAAAACTAATTTTATGATTTTTCATAAGGCTAATGATAATACTGTGAATAGATTTCCTCAAGTGTTAACTTGTAATGGTAACATTATTTCTAGAGTATTTGAATATAAGTATCTTGGTGTTTATTTAGACTGTAGTCTTACTTTTAAAAGGCACTATGAATATGTTTGTAATAGGGTGTCTTCAGCAATAGGTATGATTGTAAGAATGAAGAGATTTGTGACTGAGAGAATGCTGAGATTACTTGTTGATTCGTATGTTCACTCTATAATTGATTATTGTTTAGTTGTGTGGGCTGTTCGACCATCTGCAGATTATATTGTGCTGCAAAGAAGAATAGACCATTTATTTGATGAAGTTCCTTTCCACCAAGGCATGCAGGACAATTTTTTGACAATTGATGAGCGAATGAAGTTCCATGTGCTGGTAAATACTTTTAAGATGATGAAAGGTATGTATTTAGATGTTATGCCAACTATGTTTAATTTTGTTGAACGTACTCGTGATTCTATATTAACTTTTACTTTACAGGTTCCTATAATGAATTCCGAGTCGTTCCGCAGGTCATTCTTGTACAGAGGTGTACACTTCTGGAATTCCCTTCCGCATGATCTTCGAAGCCAGTTTGTGAGATTGCGGCTCCTAGAATTTAGGAATAAGATTGAGTCTGTAATTCTTAAGATGAGAGTTAGGCGTGTTTAAGTTAAGATTGTTCTACTGTAAGTGGTTTTTCATCTGTTTTAGATGGAGATGATTGTTGGTCTGCTGGGAATCTACATCCGATTTCCTGAATTCTCTTGATTCAGTTTGATCTCTACTTATAAATGGTTCTCGGATCAAGTTTTTCAAGACCATCTTTCTTTCAAGATTCGAAGTGAAGATAGAAGGCGTGTGCTGTTTCCCGGGTTGCTTTTACGTGGAATTTTATTTTTCCCAGATTGCAGTTTCTGATTTTTTGCAATCCTCATTTCGTTTGAGCTGGGACCGTTAACAAATCAGTTTTTCTTTTTTCTTTTTTCTTTTTTCTTTTTTCTTTTTTTCTTTTTTCTTGTTTCTTTTTTCATTTTTCTTTTTTCTTTATCCTTTTTCTTTTTTCTTTTTTCTTTTTTCTATTTTCTTTTTTCTTTTTTCTTTTCTTTCTTCTTTTTTCTCTTCTTTTTCACTTTTATATATATACATATATTTATTTTT
Organism: Isoperla grammatica; assembly: GCA_945910005.1. NCBI lineage: Eukaryota > Metazoa > Arthropoda > Insecta > Plecoptera > Perlodidae > Isoperla > Isoperla grammatica. Next base: position 51,323,547 of record OX246741.1, read on the forward strand.
TCCAACAATTTTTTTTGTTTCTTCATGTTCTTTCTTATTTGCATACTTCTATTTTTTTTTTTTTTTTATATGTTGAATTTCCACTTCATTTGATTTTATTTCATTTCTCAATTATTTTTTCTTGTTCTTGATTATATTTTATATAGTTCAATAGTTTGTTTTGTTTTTGTTGTTATTGTTATTTATGATTTCATTACTATTCATTGTTTGCATAGCTTAGTTTTATTTAAGGTCCTCCTTTGTAAATCAGTTTTTATAACTGAATAGGATAGACATTAAATAAATAAATAAATAAATAAATAAATAAATAACGTTAGATCAGAGGAGATAACCTTAGAGGAGAGGAGATAACCTTAGAGCAGAGGAGATAACCTTAGAGCAGAGGAGATAACGTAAGAGCAGAGGAGATAACCTTAAAGCAGAGGAGATAACCTTAGAGCAGAGGAGATAACCTTAGAGCAGAGGAGGTAACCTTAGAGCAGAGGAGATAACCTTAGAGCAGAGGAGATAACCTAAGAGCAGAGGAGATAACCTTAGAGCAGAGGAGATAACCTTAAAGCAGAGGAGATAACGTAAGAGCAGAAGAGATAACCTTAAAGCAGAGGAGATAACCTTAGAGCAGAGGAGATAACCTTAGAGCAGAGGAGATAACCTTAGAGCAGTGGAGATAACCTTCGAGCAGAGGAGATAACCTTAGAGCAGAGGAGATAACCTTAGAGCAGAGGAGATAACGTAAGAGCAGAGGAGATAACGTAAGAGCAGAGGAGATAACCTTAGAGCAGAGGAGATAACAAGTGGCTTTGTAAGCGGGAGTTGCGTTGAGAAGAACAGCCGAAGAGGTGGATCATCCACTCCACGCTTCTGAGGGGGGCGGGGGGAGGAGGGAGGAGGGGGAAGTGGCGTGGGGTCGAGTGATGAGATAAGTGGAGGGGAATTGTGTTTCAGGGATTGTATTTTATACCGTTTTGAATTCTGTCTGAATGAGTCAATCCCAAACTGAGCCTGGGGAAATGTGATATATATATATATATATATAAATATTTGATAATAACCCCTGGCGCGAAACAATGAAAGATTAATTCTTAGTCTAGCTGTTCTTGTAGTCTAAATAAATGTGATGATATGTAAAGTTATTTTTCTTGAACAAATTGTTGTTGAACGATCTTTTCAATTTAAATAAAATAAATTAATACACTCAAATTTAGAGTCCACCCACTCAGAAACAAGACTGATTTTCAGTGGGGGACTTGAATTTAAAACGACTGAACCTTAACCCTGTAGGCTCCGAACACCATCGACGAGTGAGCGATAACCTATCAAAGACCTATATTTCAAATATGAAACAAATGAATCAGTGATAAGAAAGTTAAATTCAAAGTTACTGTCAACATTATAGAATATAATAACGCAGTGTAAAACTTACAGAATAATTAATAAATCATTGTTTAAGTTGCATTATCAACTTGAAAAGCAAACGAAGTAAGAAGACATAAAAGAGAGAGAGAGAGAGAGAGAGAGAGAGAGAGAGAGAGAGAGAGAGAGAGAGAGAGAATTACGTCAGAGCATCGGTTAGTGTCTCTGTCTAGTCAACCAACAACACCCGGTCAACAGATCACGTGGGTAGTCAGCCCGCAGAACACAAGACCCGAGCAGCTGTTTGCCTGACAGCTGACGCCAGTTGTCAGCAGCCCGCAGCCCACGTCAATGATGTAATGTATGTATGTGTGCCACTGTGCATCAATAAGAACTGCGCTATGCTGCTAGCGAGTAACAATACACACGTATCAGTTGTGTTGAACAACGTGCTCTGACCTGGTGGCAAGGTAAAGAACCTCTAAAGTTCGTCTTAAACCAACATCAACGCCGGCAAAATTTTAGCTATACTGGCGACGCCGTAAGAAGCGAGGTGTCCCTTAAAATTCTGAGAAGAGACGGTCGCTCCACAGGGTCTATTTTGAGGGTATTTAACTCGAGATTGACCGATAGTTGCTTTGTTATTGTCCACTGCATTGACTGCACCAACCGTGAATGGAATGCGACCCCACCACGTCTGACAATATGCGGGCGATATTATCACTACAAACCTGAGGCAGGAGAACGGGATGCAATTAGATTTAGGTTGGTAGTTGTCACACACGTCACTTTACTATTACATAATCCGTGACGACAACACATTGCAAGTTAACGCGACGCGACTATAGAAGGAATTGGTTTGTATTGTTGGAGACCAAGCATGTCAATCATCCCCTTTATTTCGCAAATCACTTAACTTCTTAACATAGTAATTACAGTTCCAAACCACATAGACCTTCAACGCTTACGAGGACAACTAGAGAATCGTCTCAGGTAATAGCGAACCTCTTCGCTATTGTCAAGCGGGTGACTTAGACCCTTGGACATCCGTTGGCTAAAGGCCACTTTTTTTAAGCTGTGCATCCTGTTTGGTGACAAGCTTGACGTTTACAACCTTGCACAGTGAACGAGAAATAAGCCTCCGTTTGAGGAGTCCACTTTACCGGTGAGGATCTTGGTATGAGACCATATCATACCCCATTTATAGAAGTGTTAATCTTCTTCTTTCTAATGTCTTTGAACTTTGAAAGAATCGAGAAACTCGTGCGAGATATTACTATCTCTAATACACTATAGAAGAATAATAGATAATAATGATAAAGTGATAATCAATCAATATCTGTTCCTGTACCAACTGCAGAGTCGGGCAGGGGGTGGGAGGTTCCCATTATCATTTGGGCCTCGGGTCTACCTAAGCCAGGCCTGACGCTTTACCCCTTTTCTTCCTTTGTCTCTCTGACATCTCTTCTTCAATATCTTCTTCATCTTTCTCTTCTTCTCCTCCTCCTTTTTCACAGTCTTCTTATTTTTAATCATCGCACAACTTCTCTTGTTGCACTTCCACCCATGGTGCGTTTCGTATTTCTTTGCGTCCGTAGCAATCATTCTTTCCATCGAAGTCGTTTGATTCGATCTTTTATTTCAATTATTGTTGAATTGATCTTTTTAGTGAAGAACGGTGACAATGTGTCTTCGAAACATTATATACGACCCTTTACCAGATACATGTAACCATTACAAAATAATATTAAAGGAATAATATACTTACAGCTTTAGTCACTGACAGAGCCATATTTCAAGCAGTGTAATATTATATTTAATGAACGATATGAAACATCGTATGAAACGATAAACTCAACGATTGTGCACGCAAATAAAAATAAAAAAAACGTATTGATTCTTGGAATGTTGCGGGGTAAGTTGTAAAAAAATACAAAGTGGAAAACCTCTTTTTGTGTCAGGATAGGGATGATTTGATCTAGACCCGGCCCCTCCACCAAAGAACTTAAACGAATGTTTCAGCTTTGTAGGAAGAAGTCATTCATTATACAATCATCAAATCAACAAACATCTCTTTAGCACAATATGCTTTTGATTTATCAATTGGTGCAGTTCATACAATAGGGAACACGCGTATGAAAATTGTTATCGATTTTTAAATACCTTGTCTCTCATTTAATAATTTTGTGTCTTTGAATTTTGAAAAACGGATCAGTCTATGCCTCAAAATAATTGGTTTAGTAACGATAAATAAAAGGGCGCGAAAAACGAGCCGCCGCCATGTAGAGTGGATTTGACGTCATGGGTTTGTACTTTGTACGCTCACCGCCTCAGCGATTGGTCTGTTACGCCAAGTCTACAGAACCATTGCGTCACAGCCACCTGTACGCGTTTCAGATCCCCGGTTTAAACTTCAATAAATGCGACCACATTAAACCTATTTAAAAATTTCTTTTTTACGTGCGACTTGCATTAATATACTTTTTGTATCTAATACTATTAAACTAAGGTTGGAATTCATAGTCGGCCCCTACACCTAGGGGCACCCATTGTTGCTATGGATTTGTTTTGTTTATGGGAAATAACATGGAAACAATTGTTACCTTAGCAACAATGGGCGCCCCTAGGTGTAGGGGCCGACTATGAATTCCAACCTAAGTGTTTGGTTTAACAAAAAAAATCGTACGCGTGTTGCCTATTGTATGAGGAAATCGGTGGCGTGATCAGGGCGGGAAATGCGTATTTTCAACAGTCTGATTGGTCTATGGATGTCATTGTCTCCTGCTGTTGTTAGAGGTTGCTAAGCAACCAGCACACATGGACAATGGAAGAACAACAAAACATCTACGTCTGACACGTGCGAATTTGTATCGATTATTTTTCTTTAACATAATTGAAAATATAATTAGGAAATGCGGGTTTCTAGTTTCTCTACACTCGTAGGTATACATAAATCACGGGAAGTTAAGGCATCTTCTTTATTAACACTGTCCTCTTCTTTCAGTACCTGAGTGCCTGGTCATATGATTATTATTACATTTTGAAATGTATTTACACTTTTATCACACATTTAAATTAATGGAAATTTCCTTCAGTAATGAGGAAGAAGAAAATATAGTATATATTATGTTTTAATTAAAACACACAGTAGGGCTGACATTCTTTTAAGTTGTTTAAATTGTCAAGTTTGTAGAGATAGTCTTTATAATACTGACTTTTATATTAAATTTGTTAAACTTGTATAAAATGACGAGGAATATATGTATTTGATTTGCGCCCTCATTCCTCAACAACTGGTTGAAATCAACATGATTCCACGTCACGTCGTATATTCGGGTCAATTCTAATACACATTTGAAATATTAGTGTGGATAATTCTTGCTTTAAACAAACTGTTAATACCTAATGTCTCTATATGCTCGAATAGTTACCTGAAGCGCATATTATAAAAACTATTTAATAGATTTAATCCAACGTTCGCAGGAATAAGTGAAGATAAACAGAGCGTGAGAAATGCTTTGATATTGTAATATTGTTTCATTTGTTTCTCTGCTCATAGAGCAATTAGTGACATTCATAAAAATAATTAATAATAAACTTGCTCTCTGATTTTACATCCATGCCAATTTACGTTTATTAAATGTAAATTAAAGTCAATATAGATTAATCATCTATTAAAATTATCGTATTATAGGGAGTACGTTAAGTATTATGTATATAAAAAAATATATATTTGAATTTCCAGATGATCAGTAAATAATTATGAACACAATAAATGCAGTATACTGCCGTTAGGAAAAACATAATTACTACCTACAGTGATATTTTTTTATGTATTATTCACCTGTTTATCAAATTATGACGTGATTCAAATAAGTTAAAAATATATAATATTTCCATTTTCAAACAATTTTATTTTATGGATTAAATAAACAATTGATTGCACAGCTATTTTCATCTTACAACGTGTGGATATAAAATGTGGATATAAAAGGTGGATAGTAAAAAAAAAAAAAAAAAAAAAATTAATCAACAAAATATAAAATGTGGATAGTAAAAATGTAGATATAAAATCGTGTTTATACATAAAATAAGCAGAGATTTACAATATAGAACGCTTTCTGATTTGGACTCTACTCTTAATTAAATCCTAATGAACATACATTTTAACCCGTCACTATATTCTCCAGATTAATCTACCAGCAAGTTGACACTGCTGGTTGGACATGTGCCCGCTAATAAACGAGCCTCTGTTTTATCGCAGTGTAATCAATATACAACGCTTGAAGGAATACGAACCATATCAGTTACCAACCTTAGAACAATTGAGGTCGAGCCAACAAGAACAATGCGTGTAGGCCTACCCGGCTCATCGAGGGAGAAGGCTCAAGTTAACTTTATCTAGACATAACGGCAGAAAGCAATTTCGCTGTCGGTCGTTTCAAAGGGTCATTTCGTTTTTTATTATATGACTGCTTTTATTTTGTGGCTAATATATTGTTTTTCGTCGGGGGGGGGGGGGGGGGGGAGAAAACGCGAGTTTGCTTCTATCAATATTTTACAAAATGAGTTTCAAAATATTTTTTTTGTTTTAGTTAACATAATAGTTAATTCTTTCAAACATACAGTTTAAGATACATAGGACATGAAGGAATTAACTAAATTACCTTTAAAGAAACCCACCTAGGTTAAATACCCTGTGTGTATAACTGTATACATTGCTCTTCTTCGCAAATCAGGTTTATATCCAAACAGAATGGACAGTGAAATAACTGAAACTAATTGTTCCGTTTGAACTTTGAACATTAAATTTGATACATCATTTTACTCCATACAAATTTGGAACTGCAATTATGAGCTGCAGTGTTAGTTATATTGTAAACTAAAGTAAATAATTAACTAACTTAATACTTTCTTAAAAATCTACTTAATTAATTACCACATACATAACATTACAAATAATTATTTAACAATATATTGATTTTCCCGCAGGAATATAAACATACAAACTAATTACGTTTGTTCTGGATCCCAAAAGTGTTTTTAAATAAGTCTGCACACAATATAAGAATTATATAATTTGTATTATAGGGGTTGCTACAGTCAACGCTAATCACAGTTTTAAGTAAGAATAAGATACTATTTCCATTTCATACGGCCAATGGTAGCGGCCTAAGTAAAACAGTTAGGAAAATTAAACCTTAAACCTTAAATCTTAAATAAGTGTGTAAGCCGAGCTTAAGGGCACAGTTACCATAGAAGCAGTACTGCACGAATATGAACAGATCTTTGTAGATGTCATTATCTTTGCATTCACGCTGGCTCATCTTTTCAAACACAAAGCCCTTAGATTTTAAAAGTCGATGGCACAACAGCTCACTATCACCGGAACAGGAAGTCGGAGGAAGTAGAAGCCAGGTCGCTGATGCATGAATATGATTGCTCCGACCCTACTTAAAGCAGACATCGAAGTATTTCAGTCATATAATGAGGCACGAGGACATGAAAACACAAAATAATGAAACTTATCTGTGACCTGTGACCTTATTGCATACGAAGTGTACTCGTAAGAATGTTGAGTACGTAACAACTACTTATTGGGAAACTCTTGAAGATGCTAACAAGTCCACGTGTTTCTTTTTACAATATTGAAAACACAAACTTTATAACTATTTATGTAACTCATAACACTTATAAATGATTTACCTGCAAGTATAGTAATAACCAAGTTTTACACCTACCTCTCTTAGTTATTTCTTATTATCATTGTTATGTACATTTGTACATTTATAGTCTCCACAACTTATAAGAAGATGTTAGTACAGAAAAACAAAGGAACTACGAATATATATTTTTGTAATCAAATGTATGTGTGTGCTAGAATTGAATATGTATTGTGTTTTAAAATGTATTATATATTTTGTCTTTTATTAGTTCAACAATTTCAGTATCGCTGCCTTTAAATACAATTTAGTGTTTTGGTTTTACTCACCTTAAATAAATTCGAGCTCTCGCTTATAAATTCAATAAAAAGTAAAATTTGACTTTAACGATACATCACAGCTTTTCAAGCCTTTCAGGCTTAATCAATTTATTACTTAATCATATTTATGATTGTTGAAGCAACGCGTTTATATTTTAACGTTTTGATGAAAATATTGCAGAATTAAAAAGATGAGTGAAGGATTCTCAAAAGTGGTCGTCTTGACTTTTATCACTTTTTAAAATGTGCTTGGGGTCACGTGTACAGATACCAATAACATTTCTTCGAAGTATATGGATTCTCATCTGATATTGAGGCTGATACTGATGGAAAACGCAACCGGATCGCTTTTCCCACCGAGAAATACGATACGATCTGGGAAATTGTTTTCCCTCAGCGCGACACTGAACGATATTATTCAACTCACGAAAAGGTTTCGAAGCGAATCAATATACACTTTATTTCAAATGGTTTCAGTCCAATAACTTATTTTTAAAATTAATAACACCACTGAATCTGGAGAATACATGATTGTCGTATGACTGGCTGGAGCCTTCAATTAAAAGACAAATCAATTAATCCTTCAATTAGTAATTTCATTTGTATGAATGTACGAAGAAACCCAAATGGGCACCAGTAAAATTTTAACGGAATCTATAAATATCCCATAAGATAAATTAAATGATTTCTTAAATTACCGTTAGTTTCGTATTTAAATGTAAATTTATATTTTCTTTATTGAATTAAATGTTTTTATTTGTACCTACTAATTACAAAAAATAATCCGTTCAATTTTAACATCAATTTAGATTCCTGTACATTAAACTTTTTATTTTTTAATAATTCTCGTAGGTGTAATTGCTTTTGATAAATTCTGAACTAATTTCCAGAGCTCTCAGAAAATGAAATAACATTTTCAAATGAATGAGTAGTTAGATTGTTTTGAAATGGATACGAGTAATTTAGAACAATCAAATTAGGTCGCTCTGAAAGAGATACTAGTAACAGAACCGTAATAATATATAATATAACATCCAAATCGCAGACATTAACGATTAACTCTTGAAACTGTTTGTGTGGAGAATCAAACAGCAGCAAAGCAAACATAGTTAATGATTACTTCTAAACATCTAATACGATTTGATGAATCATTTATTTAAGTTAATTAACATTTTTGTATATTAATTCAATTTTGCTTTGTTACAAGAATAGTTATAACGTCACTCCTACCATCATGGGTTGGGACCGATTGAGGGGGGGGGGGGCTTATGTGCTTTGGTTGCTGATTCTTAGCGTATATCATCTAGACACGTGAGTTCGAATCCCGTCAAAGACATGTTTTTAAGTGTCCATTCATCTTCAAATAGGTCTATCACCCCTCATCGTCTGAAATACCATGACTGCAATAATAGATACGCAGTACTAATAATAATTATGATAATACTAACATAATATTCGAAATAGTTTAAATAGCTAAAAATATTGGAACTTGACAGAAATCTATCAATTTGATAGTGGTGTATATATGTAAAAGGTGATTTTAGAGCCGTCATCTAGCAACGAAACACATAATAAATGGTTTAAATGTCCCCCATTACAAAAATGAATTCTTGTAACTATGTAGGTAGACCGAGGGGTAGACTAAAAATACAAATTTATGTAGGCCTATTTATTTATATTTATGTGATCTGTATTTTACCTTATTTTCCGACAGTAGTTTCATTGTCCTTATGTTGTTTAGCCCACGTTATTATTTACCTATCCAAATATTGTGCACCTCAGTTATTTCCCCTCTCACTTCCCTTTCAATTACATAACTTGTTTGCCAACCTGCGCTCGCGGTAGCACGATGTAAAATATTCTTAAGTTTCTGTGTTTTTCACTCGAATTTCAACAAATATTGAGTGCTTATTATAAAAACAATTTTGAAACGTAATCGCTTCTTGTATATATCTTTCTAGAACAAATATTGACAAATTTCACTTTCAGTATAGATTAAATATTTTTTTTAGTGCAAACGCAAAGCACGGGTAAAAGTTTTTAAAGCTTATTACAAACTCCAGACTTACAAAAACTCTAAAACATTTCTTACTAAAGACTTACAAAAACTATAAATATTTATATTGCGTAGTTTTCCGATTGCGGTTCAGTATTTTCTGCAAAAGGAACGGAAAAGAATAAGCTCTAGAGATAAATACACAAATATCTATTGCCTGCACAAGGGAAAGATGTATTGACGAACTGTGAAATATGGACTTAAGACATTCAATTCTTAATTGAGTCTATTCTTAAACAATAATTAAGTTGAAAAATGTATTAGACTACTTTATTGTTCTATCTATGCCACTCAGGCTTCCCATTGGTTGAATTACCGTGGTGAAAACAAGTTAGCAGCCTTCTAATACGTATTTAGTATTGCACTACAATGATGGTCGAAGCATGTCGAAGTCACAATTTCCACACAATCACATACACAATACAATGCGTGATTTCAACTGGTCTACAATAAGCTATCGCAGCCGTGTGTTTCCATTTCTACCAACAAAACGACGATATATAGGTTTGTCACATTTACCAACAATATATTTTTTATATGATTATTTGGTATAGCGACACACTGGACAGCTTATGGTGCGTTCCCATGTCCTTACGTCAGACGTTGGCCAACCGCAGCCCGTAGAATTCTCGACGAACGTCGAGGGGGCGGTGCCAGCGATTGTAAAAGAACCCACATAAGCCTATGGGGACGTCATCCGATTCAGATCCATTATACTTACTTTACTTACTTTATTGTAATTAAGGCCAGTGTAGGGCACAATGCCCTCTTCAGCTTGATGAGTGATGATTGGTGAAAGATAATGAGGAAGGGAGGAGATACCGGCACGTAGCCTACTCCTGTCGAAAAGTACCAAGCGGACCATCGGCTTTACGTCCCATCCGAAAGGACGGTGTAACTTTGACCAGTAATATAGGTTGCTCCACTAACCTGGACTGCCGAGCAGTTGACGAGAAGAACGAAGCTGTTACACAAGCTTTTGAACCCTCCTAACCAACGGTAACTAGTGTTCCAGAGGAGAGTGGTCACTCATCCACCTCCTGACCTAGCCCGAGGTTGCTTAACTTTGGTGTTAGTATGGGAACTGGCTAAGCGACCGCGGCTAAACCGTTGGCTATCCCTTATACATAGCGGGGTTGTCGTAAGGGGAGTCCAGCAAGGGAGGTCAGGGCCAAATAGGAGGAATAATCACAGTTGAAGAAAGGAACGGGGTCACCTTTTGTTGCCCCGTTACGACTGTAGTCTTGTTGCACCAACCTTCGGTAGGCGAGGTAGAGGTAAATGTAATAAGTGTTACAAGAAGACGTCGGACAGGCTTCGACTTTACTTCGAATCACGATAACAACAGTACTGAAATTTGACTGAAGGAACAAACGTCGGTAACAACACAGTGCATATCCTCACGGTCCTCTAAATACCTTGGTGGGGCTTGCGTACTCGTGATTAACTCACATGCATATCGGGCTCTTAGAATCTATTTTATAATATATACTTGTTTACTTGTATTGTAATAATGTCATGTATATAGTTTGATGGACGATAAGGCCTTGCTGGCCTTAATCCCACCTTAAATAAAGCCCATCTCTCTCTCTCTCTTTCCTCTCTCTCTCTCTCTTCGTATGCTCAACCTAATTACACAACAAGTTTTCAACCATTTATCGAATGTTAAAACTTCCTAATTAAATGAATTTAAAATTAAATTTAAGAACTAATCTCAAGGGGAATGCGATATACGTATCACACTAAATAAGTAGTGCGCAACTTACACACAAGCTCGAGCCATGGTATTGACAAGCGTTACGCTCGTAGAAGTTTAGTTGCTTTTAACAACTTGAAGAGCGGTGCTCACTCGACGTAATGAAACTTTACCCTGTCTATGAAACTGGAGCAAAAGTTCAAAAACAAGATGTAAATGTAATGTTATTTCTTCTTAGCAATGAAATCCACCCTCGGCTTTACATCATTAATGTAAACACTAAGATGATGTTGACATTTGTTCTTGTAAAACTTCTGTGTAGTAAAAGAAGTAAGTTACTCTTGGGAAGAAGTTAGCAGTGTTTAAATGAGTTCTATATGAAAGTTTTGTAATGCTAATTAGTAGAGTGGACGCAATTCATGTAAGAGGGACAGAATAGGTTAAAATCTATTGCCAAATTTGCGTTTATCTTGTATGTTGAAATAGCAATTTTTAAAAATCACAATACAAATAGCAATTCAGATAGTGTATGTTTTGTGGTCCCAATTAAGAGCGGTGAGGTACTAAAAACCCAGATTCGATTCAGTTCGTTTGGATTGAGAGTTTAAATTTTTACAACAATAGCTTTCTATTCACAATCATTGATATTGATGATTTAAACTTGGCAATTCCACGATCAAACTTTATATTTTTAAACAAGAAGCGTCCAGCCACACAACTCTTAAAAACGATGACAAAACTACAACCAGTAAAAAATAAAACTTCTGGAATTTCGAAGGTAAGAAATGTGAGATGAATTAATTTTAGTAAAGACGGATATTTAATGTATGGTTGTTAAACTTGGAAATGGTTTATAGTACTGAATGAAATATTTTATTTATATAGAGTGACGCGAGATAAGCCCTTGAGGAATATTATGAATTATTTCCGAATATCAAGCTTGCCTAGCCGAGATGGTCGTTTATTTTTTATTTTTCAATAGAGTGGAAAATTGCCTAACGTTTACGACCCATGCAATATTACAGCTTTAAAAATACAGCAGAACGTTCCACATTATTAAATTTTAAAAACTCAGCATGACATTATACTGTTTTCGTAGCATTGTGACACGTACGATTAACACGAGTCAAAGAATATATCTATAGTGCGAAAAATTAAGTGAGCGAAATCTCTAGTGCGCGAAATCTCTAGTGCGCGAAAGCTCTAGTGTGCGAAAGCTCTAGTGTGCGAAAATTCTAGTCTACGAATGTTTAAATCCGCGAATTATCTAGTGTACGAAAACTATGGCCCAAGAAAAGCCTAGTCCGCGAAAATTCTTTTACGCAAAAGATCAATTACACGACTAATTAAGTGCGCGAAGATTCCAGTGCGCGAATAATATTTGTACGTGTAATATTTGATGTTTCCCCGCCACTGTGGACGGTATTGTCGCAATAAGGACCTGTGATTGTGGTTTCCCCGCATTTAGTTGTCAAGGACAAGACCACGTGGCCTGTTGACGGTTGGGTGGAACTAGACGCAAACTGTTTTTCTTTTGTTTTATATATATATACAATTTAGTTTTAATGACTTACTTTAACGACGTAGAAAGAATGGTACCCAAAAGTATTGTTTTGTTTGAAAAAAACGTTAGAATATTGCGTTATTCTAATGAAACCCTTTCATAAAACCGACAGTAAAACTACATAATATCACAATGCGAGATTAACTCAAACGCACTCTGAGGTGGACCACTGAATTAATGTTATGTAAAATAATGCATTAAAACTTTTCTCGAAAACAATATTAAAATATTTCAAGAAATGACACTTTCATTTACAACATTTGTCTTTCATTCGGTATTAACATTTCTTACTCAAGACTTCCGGGTTCTGTGTTCTAGAAAACGCGAACACAAACTTGTAACTCCAGGGGCGGATTGTGGAAGAAAACCGGCCTGGGCAATAAATTGTGAGAGGCCCCAAATTGTGGGCGCGAATTTGCAGGTTCTGCATGGGGCACAGTCCCAGACGCCGGAGGCCTTTTCTCCAAAGGCGAAAGATTTTCTTTCCATATTAGTTTTTTATCGATTTTTAACAACGGTGGCCTGTTTAGATTTGTCAATTTTGACTTGTACACAATTCATTTACCCCTAATATCTTTTAACTATTGTATTCAACATTAAGACCTACGTTTCAAAATAACCTGTACGACGCAAGCACTTTATACTCAGACCGCATTTTACCATCCATAATAGCATAAACTTTATTACATCTGAATCTATCTTTTGTATTTATTGCAAAGAGAATCTCTTTTGAGTTCCGAGTGATTGGAACCATATCCGCTTTTCAAATAAAGGAGATTATTTTATGGACCACGATTTAAAATTTAATCAATTTTTACAACAAAAATAGTGGACGTGGTATTGTATAAGATGAGAAGGGATTAATGGTATATAGTGATATTATGTCTTTCCCCAGATAGAACCTTTGTACTTTCTTGGACGTAAGATATTGTCTGGTACTCATTAATGTTGCGCTTTTATTCCGGGATATTGATCAATGGACGTCTGACCACTGTGAAAGAAACGGAACTACGTTTATCAAATGATCTTGTTCGTGATTCTAAATATATTGATGTTTAAGTAAATGATATATATAGTTTCCTTCATAAAACTAATGTTATGTAATTTATAGTGAAAAGTTAACATTGTTTGATTATCTTTGCATACATTGTGTAGAACGATGTTTATATTGGGGCTTGCCGTCAAATAAATGAGAAGATTATTCTGTCAGTAGCTATAGATTTAAAAAAATGTATTGTACTCTATATTGCTTTGTCATATGTGGAAACTGAATAAAACAATTAAATTAAATTGAATTGAATTATTATTATCTTATGACGCTTAAAACAATGTAAATGAACTTAGAATCCGTACCTGAAACAGTATTAATACCAGGAAAAAGTAAAATATAAAAGTTTGAAAATATTTTCACAGAAAATACATCACGTAAATGAAAGTAATTTGTTTCCATTTGTTTCGGCTCTTTTACAACTACACATGCTAAACAAATTATGTATTCCTCCAACAGATGCACAGAGTTATATACTACACGTTACATACGTGTTAACACAGATATCATTGAGTTTGTTAGTGTAGGGATGAAGATAAAGTAAAATAGAAAAATACAATACCATTTTACAAAAATAGCCATTCATCAAAAACAGATTAAAATCGTTTAGTAATGAATCGTGCTATCCTGCTCTACAGAATGCTTCAGTATAATCAAGTTCATGTATATATACAAGAAACAAAAAATAAATTTTACTGACGAGTACAGTTTAAAGTATAGCCAACTTTTTAAAAAGTTTGGAAGATGCACCGACTTATCTCGACGTTAGTTTATGGCATCATTAATTGCAACGTAATTACATTATTTCGTTACTTCGTCTTTAGTTAGTTTGTAAGTTTATAAAGTTCGCCTGCTCAGGTATTTTTTTTTGTATAAATGATTTATTTTACAAATAAGAGTACAATTTTACTAACAGAAATTTCTGAGCATGACGAGCTCTAAACTTTCAATTGAAAATCTATTGAGAACGTAATGGTTGTTGATATATAAAAATAACGTAATATATACATACAAGAGGGAAACAATGATTTGAAAAAACCCTCTTAAGTAAGCTAATTAAATTTATTTGTTATGCATGCGTGTTAACGCGACTTTAAACACCCAATTCATTCATTTTAAGACATGACGCAAGGCTATACGGCCCAGCTGTAGCAACTATTACGTCACAGCTGGCGAAGCGAGGATTTTCAATCCTTTGAAAACACAAGTAAAACGCATTTTATGAGGAAAATCGTTCGCGGTATATTTCTTTATGGTACGAACGTTCAAACTATCGCAACACAGAAAATATGGAGCATTTCCTATTACAACCGCGTATGTGGAAAACGAGAAAGAAAAGTCTTCCGATCTGAACTATATGGTTTAAATTGTGTTATCTAATATTATATGAAAAAGTTTTTAATATCCATTAGGTGGTTTAAAATAGCAACCTTACATAAGATAGAAACAATTTAAAATATTCCAATATTGCAATCTTTACGGTTCTTTTTGGGGATTTTAATTAAAACCTTTATAATGAGTTTCCCTGATAGCAATTGCGATATTTAAAACAAAAATAAAGTCCCTCTTCCCCCTAGTATGAAGCCGCATCGGCGTGTATTAGTCAATTTTCATTAATATTCTCACATTTATTACTAAAAATCGTATTTTCACGGTTTTAATTAATATTGCGAATGTCCATTACAAAGAGTGGCTTTGACGTGAAACCGATCACTAACTCTGGATGTATAAATACTACCGTTTGTGTGCCTCATAGCCGATAGTTAGAGCTCTACAAAAACGGTTTTATTGTTTCCCGAATCTCGTTTTTCTAAATGTTAATTTCGCGTTTTGATGGTGTTATTTTTATAAGCGCATAACAAGCAAAAGACGAGCCATGCGTGTGTATAAACGGTACTTCCCATTTCCTTTATATTTTCAATTCTTCAGCGCGTTTTTCTTTTTTTTTTTTTTTTTACACTTTCGTTTTGGCCAATTCTTCACACTTTTTCGTTATTTTGGTATTATTTCTTGAATACATAGATATTTCGTGGTTAACAAACAAAAGTAAACAAATCGCGATCAATGTCGTGATTCAAAATATGTATAGTTAGCATGCTGACACGAACGTCTCGTCCACAATTATCATTTTTAGAGGTATAACTACAGTTTCGTTACGCGAATTTTACTTGGCTCTACCATTGGTGTATATTAATATTCACGGGAAGAAACTGGTGAGAAGCGAAAACGGTACGTATCGACGTAAAACGTCTGGCAGAAATCCATTTTTCACTTGCGCTAAGTTAGCCTGGTGCATAATGAGCAGGGAAGCGGGGCCCACACGTTGCAGTAATGGCAGCATCCCCCCCCATACCCCCCCCCCCCCCCTCTTTAGATAGGCGCCCGTTTCGCATCGGACAATGGAAACAAGTCTCGGTTGCCTTACAGGCCGGGTGGAGAACTAATAGTGTATGTACAGTCCCTGTCATAGGACGTTGTTTTCTTATAATAGAATAGAATAGAATAGAATATAGAATGTAGAATATAGAATATAGAATATAGAATATAGAATATAGAATATAGAATATAGAATATAGAATATAGAATATAGAATGTAGAATGTAGAATATAGAATGTAGAATATAGAATATAGAATATAGAATATAGAATATAGAATATAGAATATAGAATAGAATAGTGTAGAATATTTATTGAATGTAGAATATACATTTGTAAATACTTGCTTGGCTTTGGCCGCTGAAGGAAACAGATCTCCTGAAGTGTGGCCATTGTGACAATATACAAATGACTCCTGTCTCTGTCTCTGTCTCTGTCTCTGTCTCTGTCTCTGTCTCTGTCTCTGTCTCTGTCTCTGTCTCTGTCTCTGTCTCTGTCTCTGTCCCTGTCTCTGTCTCTGTCTCTGTCTCTGTCTCTGTCTCTGTCTCTGTCTCTGTCTCTGTCTCTGTCTCTGTCTCTGTCTCTGTCTCTGTCCCTGTCTCTGTCTCTGTCTCTGTCTCTGTCTCTGTCTCTGTCTCTGTCTCTGTCTCTGTCTCTGTCTCTGTCTCTGTCTCTGTCTCTGTCTCTGTCTCTGTCTCTGTCTCTGTCTCTGTCTCTGTCTCTGTCTCTGTCTCTGTCTCTGTCTCTGTCTCTGTCTCTGTCTCTGTCTCTGTCTCTGTCTCTGTCTCTGTCTCTGTCTCTCCATATGTCGTCTAATAGTCTCTCTCTGTTGTTCACAGTTCGTCTGCCAACGACCTCATATCTCGGAGGGGAGTCTTCAGTAGGCGACACTACGGCTCCGTTGAACTGGTAAGTCCGCCATTTTGTATGTTTTTACATAAACTATGGATTTCGCATTGAGATGTCTATCATAATAATTTATTTAACGTCTTGCGTCCATGCCAAGTTTGCCAGTATGATATAGATTTTTTATAATATCATAATTAATTGAAATCAAACACCATAAGGACATGTGAAATGTGGATGTCTATTAAAAATACCTGACTACTAATAGGTTATTTTAACTTTATCAATTTAACATCCATATATTTATCTTGATCCATTTGTCGTGTCCTGATAGTCCGGGGGCTGATATTTGTCCATGGTCTGATTAACTAATCGTTATTTAAATTTATAAACCTAGATATGTAATTTGTACAACACAATCAGCGGATCTAGTACTGCTTTCATCCTCTATGAAATAATATTTGACAATTATAAACCGTCTGGATCCTAAATTATTGTAACAAAACATAAACTCTATTAATCAAATTTGTACGGACCGAATTCTTCTTGGGTCGTTTGTTGGAATTTTTGGTTTATTTCTGCATCCAATGTGGGGGATCCACGGTTCGATTCACGTTTCAGGCTTTTTTTTTTTTTTACAAAAGCGGTGACTGGAGCAGTCGTAGCAGCGAGGCACATAATGAATTCTATAATGTGCCCCGCTGAAAATCAGTAATCTCAAATGAGTGGGTACACAATAGATACATATATTTTATTAATTTAAAAAAAGATTATATGAACCACAAACTACTGGTTTTTTGGCCAAAATCTTTTATTTTTGGGCTAGTAATCATGACTTGTTTCGAGTATCATACAACATAGGACATAATGAAACAATAACTAATTTTATTTATCGAATCAAAAAATAAAATCTGAACTAAAATTTTACTTTTTTAAATGTTTTTCAAGTTAATCGCATATAATATTTGTAACATTTACTAGTAATATTATAATTCCATCGACAATGTCTCGCACATCTTCTCATATTTTAAGATTGTGTATCCATACATACATTGCTGTGGTTGACGTGACATAAGCATGGCAAGGAAGAATTATTTGTGGATTTTAAATTATGAGACAGCAAAGTCGTTTACTTAGATTTGTGGTCATATAAGTAATGTATTTATTTTTTTTTTATTTAGCTTACCGCTATTACATTTACATGTATATCTTACAAAGATAATGTTGGTACATACTTATTACATAAACTTTATATAAATTAACGTATAGAAATTATGACCAATACAAGCATTATGTTCTAACTACTAATTCTGAACATAGCTGATTACATACTTTCTACATTTAATTTTAAACCTTGACAATGATTTTTCCAGTCTCACTTCATTTGGCAATTTGTTAAATTCAATCATCCCACCACATAATAAGGTTTTATGTGTGCTCATTTTATTTACTCTTCTAAAATTAAAACTATCATTTTTCCTTGTAAAATGTTCATGAATATCTTTTCTTAATTGTAGTAAATTATCAAAATATCCTGGGAGAAAATTATTCTTTAGTTTATACATGAAAATTAGACTATTAAATATTATATTTTGCCTTACAGTTAACCAATTCAAAGCCCTACTCATTCTCGTAATCCTTGTATCCCTACCACATTTAAGGACAATCCTCATGGCTTTATTTTGTAAACATTGCAATTTACTTTTATCATGTTCAGATATTCCAAACATAATTGTACTACAGTATTGAAAATGTGGTAGGATTATAACTTTATAAACTAAATCAATTGACCAAGGTGAAAGATATTTTGTCATTCTATAGAGGAAGCCTATTTTCATACTTATTTTCCTTTGAATATATTTCGTATGGTTAGTAAAACTAAGTTGATCATCTAATATGCATCCTAAATATTTAATTTCATTGACAATTTCAAGTTTCACACCATTTATAACAATATCTTCTTGTGCGCCCATTTTTCCTATATTAAGTCCACTTTTCATACCTCTTATTAACATACATTTTGATTTGCTTGCATTTAACTTCAGTTTGTTTCTGACTAGCCATTTATACAATCTTTTTAACTCTTCATTGATAATATGAATAATATGTTTTAGGTCCATATCAGAGAACGATATTAGAGTATCATCCGCAAATAAGTTAATAAACCCTTTCTGAATACACACGTATATATCATTAATGTAAATAATAAATAGAAGTGGGCCAAGAACTGACCCTTGTGGAACTCCATATTGGTTAGTAATTGGTTAGTAATTGGTTGGTAAAAAGTTGGTTCTAGAATGGTCATATATTATAGTCTCATGAAAGACAAATGTGAAGGGCGGAGGAAAGATAATCCAAAATAGTTTGAAGATTTACCTTTGTAGTTCTCAAGTCATATAAATAACTTAATATTATTTAGCTTCAAATACCAAAAAACAAAAGTGCAGTGGCCGTGTTTGCATGAAGTTGGAGGTTTACAACCTGCATACAATGTAATACGTAGGTCTTGATAACGTGTAGCGTTTTATTAAAAAAGTCAAACTCTATTACATTGATTTGTTTGATAGGGAACTCTTTAAAATTTCTAAATGCTATTTATACCTAGAAAGAAAGAATTAAATGATTAGTTAGAAGAGAAACACTATATTGGGAGGAAATATTTGAATAGAGAATAGAAAAAAGTTATTATTTTCTGGTTTCTCTTCTGCTATATGTTCTGTTTTCGTGGTAAAAAGTTAAGTTTGATTCAAAACAAGCCTGAATAATACTCACATTTTCGTGCGCCATATAAAAGTAAGAAAAACGTTTTGGTTAGAGTTAGGAAAAATATTGTTATTAATTTGATGCCTCTGGGGTATAATCCACCGCGAGAAGCAATTATATTTTATGAAAAATAATCTTAACGCCACGAGTTGAGAGAAAAGAGATA
Source organism: Isoperla grammatica (assembly GCA_945910005.1). NCBI lineage: Eukaryota > Metazoa > Arthropoda > Insecta > Plecoptera > Perlodidae > Isoperla > Isoperla grammatica. The sequence continues at coordinate 51,343,398 of OX246741.1, forward strand.
ATGATAATTTGAAAATGAATGGAGAAGGGAGTGGGTAGAATAAATAAGATCTCTCGGGTAACAAAGGGAAGCATGGTGTGGTAAGGGGTGAACGGTGTGTGCAGTGAGAGGTAAGGATATGATGTTTTCCCACTATTTAACTAGCAATGAATGGCATAGTGCTAGAGAACAAATACTATGTAACTTTAACTTGTGTACCCCTTTATGTAACTTGTAACTTGACCCTTAGTTACAAAAAGTTAGTTGCATATAAACTTTGTTTCTTAAATTTTTAAACATCTTTAACATATTACTTTGAAATCAAAGTACTTGTGGTTTATTTTAAGAAATATTTCACAGTTACTTAATGAGATAAATATTAATTAAAAGCATTTATAATTACCTTAAGTGTTTAGGTTATTGAGATAGGTATGTTATATGAAACTGCTTCAACCTATGCTGGAGGTTAATGACAACGCGATAACTTAGTATCCTGATAATTTTTATTAAATTGTAGTCTACTTAAATAATGTTTTATTATTGTTAGAATTATTATTATCAACACGTACATAACTACACCCACGTAAACACTCTTGTATAATTGAAGACATGATTGTTATTCGTTCATTTTCATAATCTTACACTAGCGTACGATCTCTACAAGACTTCTGTTTTCATCACTTTTCCATCGCCTTAAAAGTCTGCCCGATTTTGTAAAGATTTTGAAAATAGGTTCTTTAAACAATAGATGTGACCTTTTCATCAAGACAACGGATATTACATTTTACGGACAGTAAATTAGATCAAACCTTTTCAATTCCTTATTAACTGCGAGTTCCTAAAAGATTTTGAAAGTCTTCAGAAATCGTTCCGTTGGGAGATTGAGTTGGTTCTTGTGAGATCCGTAAAGCGTGTTTCATAACACGTTCTATAAATACCCGAGTTGGAACTACCTGGAGTTAGAAAGAAGATTAAGTATAATAGAGTACATATTTTCAATTTAGTGTCACGCTAAGTTAAGATGTCGTCTGCAATGACTCGATATTAAATACTTGACTGCGTCAAACGCTCTTTTCTATACGTTGCTATTGAAATAAGGATACACTGTCCATGTAAACGAAAACGACATAAAGACTTACGTACCACATGATTCTAGGTACAATTGAAAGGTTCTATTGTATCGAAAATTCGTTTTACAATTTAGAACGTGTTGTGTTTTTTTGTTTCCAAATAATTGTAAGCTGGTTCAATTTTGTATGGAAATTAATTCAAGCAAAGCAAGCGTATCTACGTGTGTATGTGTGTAAGCGTATGTGTTTTGTATGTGACAAGGAACAGTGTACAGTCCAATTACTAGGTCTTATATAACGTTTTACCTGTTCTACTGTTTCCATTTTAACTAAGCGTATGTACAATACTATAACAATCTTAAAGAAGGTATGCACTAAGTAAAAAGCCTACACTGACTCTAAAAATGTTCTAACTGTAGCAAAAGAGAACCTGTTGCTTAAGTCTTTAAAATGTTTCTATTTCTCTAATTGATTTGTCGATTTGATGACTCTGGAATAAATAATAGAAAAAGTTGCCCCTACTGGTTCCGTATATGAATATATCACGCGTTTTGCAAAACAATAAAATATAATACCTGCATTGCATTACTTAAATTAAAGTCAAGTAAAATTTCGTTGGCAGTAAAGAAATACATTCCTCTAACGCCAATGCCCTACGTTGGAGACAAAACACTATTCACTTCTAACAGCGCTCTCTGTTGGCGTAAGTGGAATAAATAAACTCCAACAACGCGAACAGCGGCCCGAGTGCATCGTGTATCATTGACTTTACTATCAGACACAATAGTGCCAAGAATAAGGGGAGAAATGGTCATCGGTTTAGCTGAATTGGCATTGACGTCCATGCTCCATCTCTCATAGCATAACTGTACACAATTTGATATGTTAATACTGTATATACCACGATATAATATATTCGTTGGGAAAGGTGCACTTTACAAATCAGTTTCGTTTGTAAATATTCTTTTGTATAACATATTCTGTGTCGGCAACAGGTTTTGCTTCAGAACACGCTATTATTGCTAACCAAGGTTCTATTAAATAAAAAAATAAAAAAATTCACATTTAGAGTCTACCCACTCAGTAACTAAACTGATTTGCAGTGGGGGATTTTAATTGAAAGTGACTAAACCAACCCTGTAGGCTTCGAACACCATCGACGAGTGAGCGATAACCAATCAAAGATCGATATTTCAAATAAGAAACATATGAATCAGTGATTGGACAGTGCGAACACCTGCGGACAAATGCCAGAATCAACGAGGCCGATTCAGAACAACTTTGAATTTATTGAGTGCTTCGTTGCTAGGACGGCTCCAAAGTCACCGTTTACTTATTCCTAAGCCAAGAAGTGTTAGAATTGAATCCACATTAGAAGTTAAAAAACTTCTGCCTGAAGCGGGATTTGAACCCGGGACCTTCTGCATTGGAAGCAGGGTTGCTATTCACTGGACCAACGATGTTTTCAATGTTATATAAACATAATTAAGGAATCAAAAATAAAAGTTATCGAAAAATTGCAATTTTCAGCAATATTGGAAAAGTTCAGACCGCTGTTTTTCTTCAACGGATATCTCTTTTTATAAAGTTTTCTATTGAATATTTACGTACTCGAAGACCCTCCGTAACTTTCGTCTTTGTGTTTTGTTTTATATAAACAAAGTTTGCCGTATTTTTTAAGAGAGTTATTTAGAGGCCAGACGAAGATTCTATTCTATGGAAGAACCCAAGCCACGTCAACACACTGTGATTACTTTGTAATTGATTTTTAAAGTAAACCTGAATATGAATTAAGTTTATAAAAAGGTTCTAATGAAAGGCGATATCTTTACCATTATGAACTGATCAACATTGTCATGAATGTGTGTTGAATGTTGATGTGGTTTGCAGCATGAATTTTTCACCTTCACGTTTTTCTAGAAGGTCATTTACCTCATTCTTTCTGACACCGAGCCCTACAAACAGCAACAATATTCAAACTACCTAGTTAGCCTCGAGAATGACAAATTGCGCCATATATCATGTAACCATGTATACTATACGTTGCCACAACACTGTTTAATGTAGGAGATATTATCATCTCGAAAACATAATAGAAAGTTTGAGGTTTGAATGCTTTGAAGCATTGATTATTGAGCAATACTCTAAATTAGCGGGCCACCAAAATACAATGAATATATGAAAATACAGATACAAATAAAAGTTAAAAAATCTTAAAATACCGTTTATGGCTAAAGCTCAACCTACTCTGCAGAATCCCCGACTTCTCCTGTTAAAATTGTAAAAAAGAAAACAAAAATGTGTTATCCCCTAGATAATTTATAGTGCTCTTGTTATAAATGTTACTCCGTTCCGATTAATATTTCCGTGTATCGAATTTCCTAATCAAAATTTGAAAGGTGTATTGTAAAATCACATTACAAAAGTTAAATTATGTAATTTGAGAAAAGGAAATATTTCTACGAACATAAAAGACACATTTATAACAGAGAGAATTAAATTCTCTAGAGAAGGTTTCTTGTTTTGATACTTTTAAAGCAGTTTTAACCGTAAAAAATCAGGGGTCACCAGGACGATATAGTCCCGTCAAATTAACTTGCAAGGTGTTGTCGTCACGGATTATATAATAGTGAAGTGATATCTCTGACAACTACCAACCTAAATCTAGTTACATCCCGTTCTCATGTCTCAGGTATTGTAGTGATAATATCGCCTGCCTGTTGTCAGACGTGGTGGGGTCGCATTCTATTCACGGTTCGTGCAGTCAATATAGTTTACAATAACAATGCAGCTATCGGGCAATCTAGAGTTGAATACCGCTGAAATAGACCGTGTGGAGCGACCGTCTCTTCTCAGAATGTTAGGGGACACCTTGCTTCTTACGGCGTTGCCGGTATACAGCGCAACATTGGATGGCAGCAGGAGGTAATGAAGACTCGTGTGACGCATCTGTTTAGAGCGTTGCGTTAACAAGGCAACACTGTACTCTAGTGAGTCTATTCAACTATTCAACAATGCTTCCTACGTACAGATCTTAATCACTATATCACAAGACAGTCTGCATCTGTCTCGCATTGGACATATTAACATGAAACATAAACGTGTTGTATGCTATTGTATTTAGAGTGGGTATTGTTTTAGCGTAGTTTATAAGTAAAGTAATTATATTATATACAACAGTAACTTGCAAATTTGTTTTCAGAATATGATTCTGTCTATAAATTGCATTTGTTAGTTTCTTTTAGAGATCATTTATATTATTATTTTGGTTACTATTCTACAATCATGCAGTAGTGAATATGTAACAATTAGTGACTCCATCTTGTTTTGTTTGCTATTATGTTTCGAGTACGTATTGGTTTAGTTTAGTTTTATTTGTAAATACATGCATTATGTATACACGCACAAGTCTTCTGACTTATGTAGCAACAACGTAAAGTAATGTTTTATTCTAATAATAATTACATTGTTGATTACATTGCACAAGTACATGCCAAATAAATAAATAAATAAATAAATAAATACAAAAAGAACACCCCCGACAGTATCATACATTATGTCTACACGAAGAAATTGGCTTAGATAATTTTTTTAATTTTTCCTATTTTCATCTCGAATTGTGTGGGTGGTTGCTAAGTAACTGGTAAAGCTAGCTTGAGGGGTGGTTTTATACATATATAAAGTAGTGCAAAGATGGTTTACATCGAATGTGGGACAGACGTCAGCGTATTATGTGAGGTTTGAGCTCCATTTCCGCTCTATAGTCGCGTTAACTTGCAAAATGTTGTCGTCACGAATTATGTAATAGTGAAGTGACGCCTCTGAAACTACCAACCTAAATCTAGTTGCATCCCGTTCTCCTGCCTCAGATATTATAGTGATAATATCGCCTGCCTGTTGTCAGACGTGGTGGGGTCGCATTCCATTCACGGTTGGTGCAGTCAATGCAGTGGACAATAACAATGCATGTATTGGGAAATCCGGTGGTTACCGTTGAATAGACCGTGTGGAGCGACCGTCTTTTCTCAGAACTTAGAGGACACCTCGCTTCTTACGGCGTTGCCAGTACAGTAGGCATGCTTCATCATAATCATGTCCATCGCCTGAAAGGGCGAGTCTGAACGTTACCAAAGAAACTATACAGACACAACATTATAAGGGTGTTTTCAGGACATAAATACACGTTTCTGAAATGATATCTTCTGCGGGGAAGCAAATACTGACTTATGAACTCTGTTTTGTGGTAGACTAATTTATATTAAAAGAATGAAACATGTGGAACAGGTGTTATGTTAATTTATGTAAGTATCTGTAAATAATTGGACTTATCTGTGCTTCACATAAAAACATACTTACATGCATACATACATATATTTTTATGATATATCAGAGTAATTAATATTTCTGTGTTTAGTTTTCCATGTGACCCGTATACAAATAAATCTACATTTAATTTAATTTAAAGTATTGAATGTTTTAACATTTTTGGGGGGCGGGTAGACAGTTTCGCAATCTCAACCCCAAAGGCAGAAGTTTCTTAACTTCTAATGTGGATTCAATTCCATTACTTCTTGGCTTAGGAATAAGTAAACGGTGCCTTTAGAGCCGTCCTAGCAACGAAGCACTCAATAAATTCGAAGTTGTTCTGAATCAGCCTTGTTGATTCTGGCATTTGTCCGCAGGTGTTTGCACTGTCCAATCACTGATTCATGTGTTTCGTATTTGAAATATCGATATTTGATTGGTTATCGCTCACTCGTAGATGGTGTTCGAAGCCTACAGGGCTGGTTTAGTCGCTTTAAATTAAAGTCCCCCAGTGCAAATCATTTTAGTTACTGAGTGAGTAGACTCTAAATGTGAATTTATTTAATTAATTTATTTATTTATTTATTTAAAGCATTGACACCGTTCACATATTCCACAGATCTGGTATTTGTCAATGTCAGGTCAATGTTAGCACCTACCACACTGAGCTGTCGGGGAACATTTTGAAGAGTGCGTTTAACAAACCTCTCCGATCTTCTCGTCTTATTGCCGTTATTGGGTGTGGTTTGGAAGGCTCGTCGGAAGTTCTCGGAGCGAGGCGGAGGGTTTGTGTAGCGAGTTCTTCTCTCTTCCGGACCCACACGGAGTTTCTTCGAATGACATTTCCTCTGTTTTGTGAACGCACTCTCGCTTAATAGATGTCCCGCTGTGACCCAATGTTGGGCTACGTTACGGGTGGTAGACAAAAACACAAACCTGACCAACGCCTCCAAATTCCGTCAGTATTAGTACTTGTTTATTACCAACCCGAACGCGTTCGCTACAACGCATTATTTTTTCACTTTTTTTTTTAGATAAATGAACCTAAACTTTTAAAAGCTAGTTTTTGGGATGGAAATTTTTAGTTTTACAAACCTTACCAACGCATTTTTGTATGAACTTTTTAATGAACTTACACTTTTTTTTTTAGACAAATGAACCTTAACTTTAAAAAGCTAGTTTTTGGGATGGAAATTTTTAGTTTTACAAACCTTACCAATGCATTTTTGTATGAACTTTTTAATGAACTTGCACTTTTTTTTTTTAGATAAATGAACCTTAACCTTTAAAATTTGTTTCATGTTTCAGTTGTTTTAGAAATTTCACTTCATAACAGTTGCACAGTGACGCTGTCGCTGACTCGTAGAAGCAAAATCTAATGTTGTATGCTTAGGTTCTAATTCGCCTAAAGCTCCGATTTAGTAAGCTCGGTTTAGTTACCAAGGTTTCAACAATTAACAATACATTAAACATGCCTGATTGTCCGCAGCAAACCTCCGATATAAGCTAATCGGAGTTTACAAGTGCAAAGAAACCTATAGAAACGGATTTAAAACAATTATGTATCCTTCTATACGTCACAATCCGTGTATTTTGAAAATGTTAAAAATAACCTTTCAATATTTTCTCAGCGTCTTGTTTCTCTTGCAATATTGCTGCTTATTGAGAAAAATCAATCAACTCCTTGTAATTGGAAATGCCTTCATGATATTACCCACCTTGTCGAAAAATAATTACTGAATGTGATTTTTTAGTATACTAAGAAGAGTTTTGTTTTGAATATTTTTAGACGCACAACACTCATTATTTCCACATTATTAGATTCATGTATTTGCGGTTTGTGGATTGATCTTGTTTGTGTAACACTCCTAAAGTCGGTCAAAGCTACCTTGTGGATGACGTCACAGATGAGTGAAGCATCGGCCAATCAAAGACGGTATTTGAAATAAACAACCCGCTGATTGGCTCCGACTCACTCATATATGACGTCATCATTCAGAACGTTGCTGTGGAACGACTTTCTTCATCTCATGGTATCTTATCAGAATATATGGCACCGCTGAATTCAGACAGCGCTAAAATCAATACTTCATTATAGTCTATTTGTTGTAGTGTTAGCATTAATATACTAGCCAACGGTTTAGCTGCGGTCGCTTAGCTGGTTCCCATACGAAAGCAACCTCGGGCTAGGTCAGGAGGTGTGTGGGTGACCACTCGCCTCTGAAACACTCGTTACCGTTGGTTAGAGCATATTGGAGGGTTCGAAAGCTTGTGTAACAGCTTCGTTCTTCTCGTCAACTGCTCGGCAGTCCAGGTTAGTGGAGGAACCTATATGACTGGTCAATGTTACACCGTCCTTTCGGATGAGACGTAAAGCCGGTGGTCCCCTTGGTACTTTTCGACAGGAGTAGGCTACGTGCCGGTACCAGGCTTCCCCTCCTCCCTTCCTCATTATCATTCATCAATCATCACTCATCGGGCTAAAGAGGGCATTGTGCCCTACACTGGCCTTAATTACAATAAAATAAAATAAAATAAATTAATATAAAAGTCCCAACGTATTCGCACACCGATCTCAGGTCATTGTCTATTGCCAATCAACAGATACCTGGCGTTCTTTCACACGTTTGTAAATGCATGGTTCCGCCATCAATGGTTCCGCTTAGTCGAGTGCACAGGCAGTTTGGTTACACCCACCGTTACAGGTAACCAACGGAAGGTTTAAATTATCCCCAATGGACCTGTTTAGATAAGATGGTAGGAATTAGCGAGGTAGAAAATTAAGTTGTCACCTTGGAGTCGGCTGTGTCGTAAGCATCAGAATACTTTCGTTGGGACCACTATATTTACACTTGCACGTTGGAGTGAAAAGCGAAGGTATAAAAAACATCTACACTTGTGTCAACGTGAACGTTGAAAATGAAAACAATTTCATTTGTAAATTGTTTTTTCTTGTTTATTTTAGCAAAACACCAGAACATTGTATAAATACTGGTAGGCCTATCAAGGCGAGAAATGAAACTCAATGGGTGAAATATCATCCCCTCACTGGTCGATGGTGTTCGGAGCCTACAGGGTTAGTTTAGTCGCTTTGAATTCAAGTCCCCACTGAACATCAGTTTCGTTACTGAGTAGGTAGACTCTAAATGTGAATTTATTTATTTTTATTTATTTTACAGTCATATGAGGAACATTTAGAAAATGCGGAAACTGTTAATGTTGTAGTATGGAGGTAATATCATATTGTCTTATTGTTTAATTTTAAATTTAGTTTATATTATTAATTCGCTATTTTGTGCTACATTTCTTTTGGTTTACATTTATCTATGTTAAGTCTACCCTATATGGTTATTAACCAAAGAGGAAAACAAATAAAACGAACAATATACAATGAAACACTAATATAAACACTAAAATATATCAAATCAAATAGCAAATTAGATACCAGAACATAAACAAATCTAATGAAGACAAAGAGAACAATCAGCAATCAAAATTACCCTGAGATATATTTTATGATAACAGAACCAGGTACGCGCCTTTGATTTCATTTAGTGACATATTTTCAAATTTGGATGCAATATTCAGTGTTGAACTCGAAGGTATTTATTAAAGTATTACTGTAATTACTATTATCACTATAGAGTATTACTATTAAAGTGGGTGAATTGGAAGGGGTGGGTAAGAGAAGGGGAAAGTACCTGTGCATCTCCCTTGAACGTTAACACAAATCTCATTCCCCACCACGGAACGAAAGTTGGAGTGAAGAAATATTTATAGTTCAGTTATCACATTATGTCACAGCGAGCATATTGTTCTTATATACAATTTAGGGTGTTAACGCAAACCTGATAAAGATCACTACAGATTCCTACTTAGCCACCCTGGCAACCAAGCCAGGTTGAAACCTGAGTTATCCTGATCAGGGCGCGTAAAGTATAACCACAGACAACGGATTCCACAATCCGTTTTCTGTGGTATAACCTAGAGCAAGAATGATTTTTGATTCCACAAAAGAGTAAAAAAAAACATATATATCAAAGATATCACAATGTTCTAAACAAGAACATTTTATCCATAGAAAAACACGCCCAATCTTAACGGCATTTTTGTTTCTACTACAATTGGCTTCAACTGGTTTACTTTAAGGATGTCTGTCCACCGTTTTCACTTTTCAAAAATATCCATGACATACAAACCTGTAACTTTAAAATTGAAATACTGACGTTCTAAAAATACCAAAAATATGCTTGTCCCAATTTTTCAATGGCTGGTACTGTCAATATTGCTACTTTAATCCGCTTCAAGTTTTGCAACGTTTTGCAAGAAATAAGTGCTGGCTATAAACAATATTTCGTTACGGGTAAAGAACACACTTTGGTCTTGGGGATGAAGTATTAATGATTTGTTTTAATATACTAATACAAAATGCGCTCTCTGTACCGTTAGATTAAAACAATGGTAAACAAAATACAGTTAAAGATAATGCACCGGAAATACTTCTAGCCCGAGGGAAAAGTGTGTTCTCTTCCCGTAATAAACAATTAATTATGGTCAGCACGAATTTCTTGCAAAACATTGCAAAACCTGAAGCAAATATCAGCAGCAATAGTGACAATATTGGCCGTTGAAAAATTAATACAAACATATTTTTAGAAGAAGTAAATTTTTCAATTTCAAAATTACACGTTTGTATGTCATGAATACTTAAGAAAACTTAAAACGGTGGACCGACAGCCCTAAGGTTCGTGTCATCAATGAATTGCAAACAATTTCAAGGACCCATTGCCGTCATCTCTTTTACATACAGACCAAGACCGATATAAGTGGAGGGGGGGTGGAATCGATAGGGCGAAGGCGAGCTCCCTCTTGACATTAAATCACTGCCATGAGACTAACCGCAGAGTTTAATTCCGGAAGTGGAAGGCTTGAAAGAGTCAAGCTGTGACGTCATACACCCTAGTCAGCCAGGGTGGAACACAGGTGACGTGTTTGTCAGGGGTAAGGTACGTCTGCGAAGCCCGTCAAGAAATCTTGGTTCGTCTACGATGAAGCACGTCATGATTCATTCAATGTTCTTCTCGTTCTTGCATTTAACGAACATTGTTGATGAACGCAAGTTTGCACAATGAACATATTCAACCAAATGCAAATTGCATACATTGTGTACTTCGTCAAAATTAAAATTTATAACGACTATACTTAATGTGAATATTATAAATAAAACTTAAAAAATAAGTGTCCAGGGTAAATAGCTGTGCTTTTTTGTAGGAGCTCACTTCAAAATCAATTGCAATTTGTTGAGATCACAATATTTGTAATTTCAAGTAAATAAAATTGTTTTTCTAGATAAGCAGGAGTATGGAAGGTTTTTCTTTCGTAACTTTGTATAACTTCATATTATTTTAAGTTTGTAAAACCTTCTTTTCTCTAGTCATTATTGGTTGAAAACATTTATCTTGGCTTTGTTCATTATTACAAGAAGCTTTTTCCTGCGTCATCTTATTCCCCTTTCCCCTCTTCCACTTCCACGCACCCTTTTTACTGGGAACAGCACCAACATTTAAACGTTTGGTTTATATTCGTAGAATTGCCGAACTTCTAAGTCCTTCTAGAATCTAGAACTTAAAGTACGAAGTATGATTTATGAATATATGTACTTGAACTCAGCTAGGATATTCTTCGCTAAAATTTGCTTTGTTTCTTTAATATAGCACTTTAAAAATTGTAGATCTAGAATCCTTAGACTAATAATCACGTTCCTCTAAATCTTCAATTACAACAATGCGCATCAATACAAGCTAGTTTACAAATGTTACATTATTTCTATTATTTATTTTTCCTTTTCTTTTACATGTTTGATGTACAATTATATTTGTTTTCATACTATGAAAAATACCTGAACCAATAAACAAGTGTTCGTGGCGGTTCAGGTTTATACTACAAAACTAATAGGTAACATACCGTTCTATATATTAATAATTATACTAAAGCTTAATTAAATGCACACTAAATAGATATAACGGTACATGGTGTACAAATAATCCCAGTTTAACAAATCTTGGCGATATAAATCAATGTCGTTATGCAAACTCTTGGAGATAGCATATGAGTGAGCTAAATATCAATCAACAATAAAAGTTGCAATATTTGTGTCCAGCAACGATTTATCTTAATAGGATGTAGATAACTTAGACAACTCATGATAGAGACATATTTTAAAGATGTATAATTGAATAACAATAAACTATTATACCTCCCCTAAGAAAATCTCAATTCGACCACTACATACAATCAAAACTTATTCTCTCCATGAAAACATTGGCTATACAAATATGTTCTTTGCCTCACGAAATCATTCAACGAAATTCCAGATGTCCTCCAATCGCAATTTGTAATTCATGCACAGGGGGCAATAATCAAGTACAATTTTGAACAAATTACAGCTCACAACGAATTCTTTTGTCCGGTTCTTATGCTCGCAGTCTTTCAACTCTAGTGTAATATCATTATTATTTTTATTATTATTTAAATTATTATTATGATTATTATATTATTATTATTATTATTATTATTATTATTATTATTATTATTATTATTATTATTATTATTATTATTATTATTATTATTATTATTATTATTATTATTATTATTATTATTATTATTATTATAATAATAATAATAATAATTATTATTATTATTATTATTATTATTATTATTATTATTATTATTATTTTTATTATTATTACTATTATTACTATTATTATTATTATTTTTATCATTATTTTTACTATCATTGTTATTATTATTATTATGATTATTATTATTATTATCATTTTTATCATTATTTTTACTATCATTATTATTAGTATTATTATTGTTGTTATTTTTATTATTATTAGTATTATTATTATTATTATTATTATTATATTTATTATTATATTATTATTATTATTGTTATTATTATTATTATTATTATTATTATTATTATTATTATTATTATTATTATTATCATCATTTGTATCATTGTTATTATTATATCTACAACTATAGTTATTCACTGCTGAAATTGCATCGCACACAACTAAGATGGCCGTCTGGCGAGTGTTCTGACTAGTTTTGCTAAACAGCGGCTCTGCGGTCTAGGGGGGGGGGGGGGGGGGAGGCACCTCGAGACGGTGTCAAGGGTGTGATATGTTAGACGGTTACTTTTGTTCAGCTCTATGAACCAACGGTCTAGTAATTAGGAAAGCTCTGCGCGTTGGAATAAGGGACTAATTTAGCTGGCGTAATTAAATGCGCCGTCATTTGAGAAGTGAACCCGTGGTGTAATTATTGTTAGTATTAAAGCCATCAAACAATGGAGGTGCTTATGTATTCGGTAAAACTAAACAGATTACTTCTATAACTTTATTGTGTTGATAAAACTTAAAAGAGATTAAAATCAAAGACACAGTTCATAGATAAAAATATAAATGGAATGGCCGTTCTAAAAAAACACCCAAGAAAGAAGAAAACTCGATGTTCTTTTTTTTAACATGTTTCGTTAAAGCATGTAGCCCAGGCTTTCATTTTTTTAAGAAATAAGTCTGCCTGATTGTTAAATACATTTTTGGTTCTTTACTTTCGAATAATTTAAAGATCTATTTCTTTAACATATTTATTAGCGAAATGAAAAACAACCTAAGATATAATAAATGAGGAATATTTTGTTTATACCCCCCTTCTTGGGTAAAAATAAAATAAATCGGTGCTTTATAACCGCAGCACAACTGCCAGTTGATGTGTGGTTCCCAGCGTACGGAGATCGAGGTAGTTTCTAGCAACGCAACATAAAAGGTTTCAGATATATCACTAGAACACATCACAGCTTAAAAAAAATGAATAATAACACAAATTTGTTTCGCAAGCACTTGAGACTGTTCGAAAAACTTATATAACAATATTATACATTTCATGTAATTTTAATTACTTTTCGTTAAAAGTAATTTATAAATAATAATCTGTTTGTCCAAAACTCCAAAATTAAACAAGGCTTTTATATATAGTTCTAAGAACAATGATAGTAGTTAAAATATATTTTCTACACCTAAGAGTAAATTATTTATATATGTTAAACCGGGATTAACGTCATATTCTTACAAAACCTGAGATATGAATGCGTCATAACGAGTATTTCAATACAGTTTCATCAACACACTCACAGTCTCAATTAACATATAGGCCTACATTATTCTAATTCGTTTCAAATAATCTTCTAACTCGCTTAACTGTTTCAATGACATTCAAGAACATGCTTAGTTAACGTTATTCCCGGCCGGTGCAGCGCGATACCACTCGGTCACAGCATTGACCTAGATCTGAGGGACGTGGCAACGGGCCAAGACTAGTCTGGCTTTTTCGACCCCGGCTGCGTCTCGGGGCGCAACGCAGTAAAAGTTATAAATTGCCCCAATCTGGAGACTCCATGCACGCTCACTTCCCGGCTGGTTGTAGCGCAATAGTAGGAGGGGGGGGGGGGGGGGGGGGAGAGAGAGAGAGATTGATTGATTGATTAAGGTCTTTTTTATTTATGGCGGGATTAAGGCCAGTGAGGCCTTATCTTCCATCAAACCATGCTATATAGTTATAAAAATACAAGAAACAAAATTCATAATGAAGAATACAAAAATTAAATACAAAATACAAAATACATAATACAAAATACACAATACAAAATACAAAATACAAGATGTAAGATACACAATTCATGTCCAATTGTTATGATTTCAAATAAAATAATTTTAAAAACAAAAAAGAATTAAATTTCGCGAAAAAATCACGAAATAGGGAATTATTTATATTTTATATATTATTTTAAACTCATTCATTCATTGCATTCATACATTAATTTTAAAAATAAAGAAATAACAAAAGAAAGAAAGAAAGAAACAATGGGATTCAGTTTCCAAACACATTAACTCAATTTAGCGTTTGTACGAATTGAACTGTCACGGCTGCTGCCATCGTCTTCATTATTTATTTGATTTAGATAGTACGACGTAGTGGCACTCTTAAAGGCGAAGAATTGGTTTTGGTACACGTCTCTTATGTCGGTCGGGAGAGCATTCCAAGTTCGAATAGCGTGAATAGTAAAAGATTGTCCAAGAAGACTTGTTCTGTGGACAGGAAATGTAAGTTGTGTACCAGATCGAGACCTTGTATTAAAATTATGATTTGAGTGAAGAAACTGAAAGTTAGAAGCGAGGTAGGAGGGTGAAGATGTTGAAAGTAGTCGGTGAACAAGACAGACAGAGTGAAGATTGCGACGGTCCTTTAGGCGAGACCAACCGAGTTTTTTATAACCTGGAGTTATGTGATCAGATTTTCGTATTCCCAAAATAAATCTGACACACGAATTTTGAGCCCTTTGGAGGCGAATAGAGAGGTCTTCACTTAAGTCATTATATACAACGTCGCAGTAGTCGAAGTGAGGTATGATGAGGGATTGTACTAGCATTGTCTTAAGTTTAGTCGGGAGGAAGTTTTTAAGTCTGTTTAAAGAATGTAACGCAGCATACGTCTTTTGACACACGTGTTTTACGTGTTCTGTCCAGGTCAGGTCTTGCGTCATTAAGAGTCCTAAGTTTCTAACGTGGTGTTGAAAAGGTATTGTGTTGCCATTTAAAGATACACTGTCGACATCTGGTAGGTTTAGTTTTGCTAGCAGTTTGTGGTAACCTAAATTAATTGTTTGTGATTTATCGGGGTTTATGTGCAAGCAATTTTTATTTGCCCACACGGCTAATGATTGCAAGTCTTTATTTATCATTTTAATTGCTTGGTTAATTAGTAGAGGGGAGACATGTAGGTAAATTTGGAGGTCGTCGGCATATAAGTGATGGTGGCAGTAAGTGAGTGATTTTGAGATGTCATTAATGTAGAGTGAGAATAATAGCGGTCCTAACACGCTTCCTTGTGGCACACCAGTCGTCACTGGAAGCCATGTTGATTGATTGCCGCCTGAAATTACGCTTTGTTGTCTACCGCGGAGATACGAATTCATCCACAGAAGAGTGGAGGGAGAGAAATTGATGGATTTAAGTTTGCTCATGAGTATGTCTATGTCAACGGAGTCGAAAGCTTTGCTAAAGTCAAGTAGCGTTAGTACAGTAAGTTGTCTGTGGTCCATTTGATTACGAATGTCGTCAGTTACTTTAATAAGAGCTGTGCAGGTGCTGTGATTCGATCTGAACCCGGATTGAAACTCGTCTAAAATATTATTTGCCCTAAGAAAATCTGAGATTTGAGTATGTACGATAAATTCTAAAGCTTTGGAGAGAGCGGGCAAAATGCTAATTGGTCGGTAATCATTGGGTGTGGACGCGTTTGTTTTTTTGGGTAGTGGACGGACTAAGGATTGCTTCCAAATGTTAGGGTAGGAGTTATGTGTTAAAGAGAAGTTGAAAAGATATGTTATTGGTTCAATTAAGATGGGAGAGAGATTAATCATAAGCTGGACGAGTTTTATTGGGATAAGGTCAACTCCTTGTGCATTTGATTTTATTCTTTTTATGGCATGCAAGGCTAGTTTTGGAGTGACATGTTGAAAGTGGAATTGATCATGGGGGGACTGGGTGGAATTGTTTAGAATATCGTTAATATGTGCATTCTTTAAAGTAGGGTCAATGTTATTAGGTAGAGTAGTAAAGTGGGTATTGATAGTTTCGAGAGGTACTTCCAGGGGAGCTTCCTCTTCCTTATTTTTACCAATTCCCATATGTGAGAGACTTTGCCACATTTTTTTAATAGGAGTTTTAGGGTCAATTAAGCTATATGTGTGTCTCTTCTTTTCGGTCCTAATTGTTTGGTTAGTCTTGTTTCGTAAGAGTCTGTACGTTTCTTTGTTGTCGTTAGTAGGGTTGGTCCTGTGTCTATTGTATGCTGCGTCTCGTCTAGCCATTAGGTCTCGTATTTCGGCGGTGAGCCAGGGTGAGGGAGGTTTACTTACTCTAACTACTTTAAGTGGAGCGTGCTTGTCGTAGAGCGCTAACAACAAAGAGTTGAATGCGGATACCTTATCGTCGATAGTAGGTGCAGTTACAATATTATTCCAGGGCAAATTTATAGAGTCTAATTTAAATTGTTCAGTATTAATGTTTTTCAAAGCACGCCGAGAAATTAATTTCGGTTTATGCTTTGGCGCACGTATTGAATAGAGAGAGAGAGAGAGAGAGAGAGAGAGAGAGAGAGAGAGAGAGAGAGAGGAGGAGATGTGTTTTTAAGTGTCCGTGAAAGATAGTAAATAATTAATTGGTAAACATTAAAAATGTAATACTAATATTTTTCGATTGGGTAGTCCTGCTGTAGGGTACACACCAGCTCTACATAATTATGTGCCCCTCTTCTCTTCAAGTGACCAGCTATGCGTAATAGGTCATTGTGATAGGAAAGCTGGGAATGAACTTTCGAGGCCTATCTTAAATAGGGCTCAATCCCAGCATTCGCCCGTCAAAACTCTTCAGTCACTATTGCCGGTGAACGGAATCGAATAGGTGACTTGACTATTACGGTCTCGTATCCTAACGCTTAGCAACCTATGTAGGTTTTATTTAATACTCATTACTTCAGGTGTGCTAGACAGAGAGTTTTAAGGCTGTATCAAAGATTTCTGTCTTTGGCTGTACCTATCCTGCGGAACTCTCGATTTATTACATACTTAAGAAGTGTAAAACAAAAGAAAATATATCATCCTCTTGAAAATGTTTTTCTGTTCTAACCAATATTTCATTTTTTTTTTTGAAATTACCCAATTTAAATTTTGTACTGTGTGGTTGCAACACGCATTCCACAATCTAATTAGGTGATTTGAAAAACGAACATATTTATTCGAACAGAAAACATTTATTGGCAATATTTGAGCTTACTTTTTGACAATTTTGAAGCATTTCAAAACAATTTTAACTACAGAAATCGGGTATTCCACAGGTGATCGGGATACAACGTGTACAACTTAATCTTCCTCTAACTTAATAGACATAACGGTTTCGATTATGTCAGGGCGTATCGGATGGTTTCTACAGAGCTCTGCAGTGGAGCAGAATACTGAATCTGTCCTGTTCTCTCGTCGAGATGTTTGGACGTGCCCAGCTCGTTTTACCGGCCAGAAGGTTCTAAATCTGTCCCCCGTCTCCGCGCGTGCCCAACATACTAAGCGAGTTTCCTTGCTCGACTTTTCCGTCGCCTTTCACAGAGTTTTCTTAGGGAAATTGAATGGAGATGAGAGTATTCGTGTTTTCTGTTTGTGTTGAATTGGATTTAGATTCGTCTATTACTTTCTATTTATCCAACATCCCCTCAAAGTACATTTATTGTGTTTATAATTTATCCGCCCGAAAGCAGAAAGGCCAATGTAGGGCTCAAAGTCTGTACTAGAGTGGACTTAACTAACTGGACTTAACTATGTTAGTACTTATAAACTATAAGTACTAACTACTAACATATAGTTTCAAAGATGCAGAGAGTGAGCAGGCCAGGAAGAAGGCCGTGGCTGAGAAATAGAAATCATTAGTGCCGCAAGTAGTAGTAGTCAGGGGTGGGGCCTCGTCGAACTCCTTACCGAACCTCCGCCAGGGGATTGACGGACCTTGAGTAGTAGTGTAGTATTTATTAACCTCTTTGAATTCTTTTAGACATTTACAATCCAAAATGTGTAGACCATTTGAGTTGTCATTTATTACAGACAAACAAAAGTACCACACACAAGTAACTGAAGCTGGGCTACTTAAAAATTGCGCGCAGTTCCACGACTGCCACGAATTTATCATTAACAAGTAGCCGTAACTTTGTTCACACTACGGCTACTAACAGAAGTTAGGCTACTAGCTGCTGTTAAGAATGTAATGTGAGCTTTGTTAACGGAGGTCAATTTAACACTGACCCTATTATTTTCACTTCATTTAACTACTGTTAGTATAACTGCTGTTAGTGGCCGTAGTATGAACAAGGTAGGACATGTTGATAAAGTCTCTTACGGAATTGTGCTTAATAAGATTGTCACAGTAAAACCAGTGCGACACGTTATCCTGTAACACCTTCACCCCTCTCCTCAAGTACAATAGTTATCCACTTTTGAGTTATCGATTCTAAATTATCGTAGTCGGCAGCGCATATGGAGACTCTGTCCCTAAGCTAATTGTGATTGCGCATACATAATGTTATCAGTATAGACTGTGGTGGTTGTCTTTCACCCTATGGCTGTGTTTGTACCCGGAGACTGTGCACGCCAAGTGTTTAACATGACCCAATTAGACTACTGACCGGAACTATGACACATTTGCACAAGTTGGAACGATTATTATCGGAGTCGTAGTTTGATGCTGAATTTCGATACTATCGATGAGTGAGTAATATAGGGTAGAGGCTCAACGCCATTGGCAGTTTGTCTACCGCCTTATGCTGCCCAACGTACTTTAGTCGGGTAGTTGCAGTTCGCGAGCGACGCGATGACGGAGCCTGATTGGTCGGCTACTTCGCCGAAGATATACGAAGACAGCCGAAAAGTCCGACATCGCGTCGCTTGGCGAGCTTCTACTACCCGACTTAAGTATGTTGGGCAGTAAAGGCGGTAGACAAACTGCCGATGGCGTTGTTTGGCCTCTACCCTATCTTACTCAAAGGTACTATCTGTTATTTTACTTCATCATTTGCACCTTTAATTACCAATTATCACATAAGGGTTAATTAAAACCAATTTAATTTAGATTTAACCACAAAAAGGTAAGAAAGAATGTTAAACTGACAGGAAGCCGTGAACTAATTTTGTAATAGTAAAAAAGCGTGTTGTTGCGTTTTTAAAGATGAATTTAACTGATGTAGCATCGATTCTATAAAACGATATTTTCACGTACCTCTAGCTAGGCTATATTGCTGATAATAATGTACCTACTAGCAATAATATTACATCAATGTCAACACATTTTTGAAAAAAATAAAATTGGATATGAATTTAGAATTTATTGAATGACAGCCATGATTTTGTTTGAAATGTTTACAAAGGTTTGTGTGAAGATCCTTCGGTAACTTTTATACACAAAGGGGTGGGAGGGGATGAAAAGGGTTAGGTCGGAAAGTAGGGTGAACCATTGTGTAAATATCATGCAATATAAACGTGAATTGTCAACAACGTCCATCTCCAATTCCCACTGAACCATATTATCTAAATAACGCGTAATCCAACGAAATTAATAACGCCCAAGCTTCCTACATACTAACGCGGCGACCCGAATTAAAATGTTTCAAGTATACTTTTCTTTTGTATAAATGACATTTTTTTGTTCAAAACCAAGAAATAATTAATCCTCATTTTTAAGTGGACCCTTTGAGAAGTGAACTCAAGACGTGAATTAAAAGTACTACTGTAATAATTTCATGTTTTATGTCTGAAGTTTGAAAATATAGTTTGCTGTAAAATTTGAATCGAAATATAATTTTAGGTAGATATTTATCTTCCATGCATTTTAATTTGTGATGGACAAAATAGTTAACATTAAAACACAAAAGTTTCAGACTATTATATTAAAAACAGAGATACAACAGAATCAGAAATGCTGATGGAACAGTTTGTGATATCTCAACCGTAAATAATATATCGAAACTCACAGAGGTATAGGACAAAGTTACTTCAATAACTTCTCTCACGTTGGTTCTTTTTTTAGGATGTTACCTAAAAGTTTGTAAAATGGATTCTATGTTATAATTGGGGAGATATTTCTACCCTCCAGTTGGTTTTGTCAAACTTGTTACAAATTGAAAGATAAAGTTTGTGCTAAAAATATCTAACGAGTTGTTATGAACGTATCCGTACACAGCACAGCACAGCACAGCACAGCACAGCACAGCACGGCACAGCACAGCACAGCACAGCACAGCACAGCACAGCACAGCACAGCACAGCACAGCACAGCACAGCACAGCACAGCACAGCACAGCACAGCACGGCACGGCACGGCACGGCACGGCACAGCACAGCACAGCACAGCACAGTACAGCACAGCACAGCACAGCACGGCACAGCACAGCACAGCACAGCACAGCACAGCACAGCACGGCACAGCACAGCACAGCACAGCACAGCACAGCACAGCACAGCACAGCACAGCACAGCACAGCACAGCACAGCACAGCACAGCACAGCACAGCACAGCACAGCACAGCACAGCACAGCACAGCACAGCACAGCACAGCACAGCACAGCACAGCACAGCACAGCACAGCACAGCACAGCACAGCACAGCACAGCACAGCACAGCACAGCACAGCACAGCACAGCACAGCACAGCACAGCACAGCACAGCACAGCACAGCACAGCACAGCACAGCACAGCACAGCACGGCACGGCACGGCACGGCACGGCACGGCACGGCACGGCACGGCACGGCACGGCACGGCACGGCACCGCACGGCACGGCACGGCACCGCACGGCACCGCACGGCACCGCACGGCACCGCACGGCACGGCACGGCACGGCACGGCACGGCACGGCACGGCACGGCACGGCACGGCACGGCACGGCACGGCACGGCACGGCACGGCACGGCACGGCACGGCACGGCACGGCACGGCACGGCACGGCACGGCACGGCACGGCACGGCACGGCACGGCACGGCACGGCACGGCACGGCACGGCACGGCACGGCACGGCACGGCACGGCACGGCACGGCACGGCACGGCACGGCACGGCACGGCACGGCACGGCACGGCACGGCACGGCACGGCACGGCACGGCACGGCACGGCACGGCACGGCACGGCACGGCACGGCACGGCACGGCACGGCACGGCACGGCACGGCACGGCACGGCACGGCACGGCACGGCACGGCACGGCACGGCACGGCACGGCACGGCACGGCACGGCACGGCACGGCACGGCACGGCACAGCACAGCACAGCACAGCACAGCACAGCACAGCACAGCACAGCACAGCACAGCACAGCACAGCACAGCACAGCACAGCACAGCACAGCACAGCACAGCACAGCACAGCACAGCACAGCACAGCACAGCACAGCACAGCACAGCACAGCACAGCACAGCACGGCACGGCACGGCACGGCACGGCACGGCACGGCACGGCACGGCACGGCACGGCACGGCACGGCACGGCACGGCACGGCACGGCACGGCACGGCACGGCACGGCACGGCACAGCACGGCACAGCACGGCACAGCACAGCACAGCACAGTACAGCACAGCACAGCACAGCAGTTTGCTTGGCTATTGTAGGAAAAGAGGGCTCAATGATTGTGTTTTAAGAGAATTCGGTGTAATTACATGATTGTTGTTATACTCGCTCCTGTTTCATCAATAGATGAAACAAGATAAACGAAGGCATATTATACTTATCTGTATTGTATGTATACCTGTATACCTATGCTTATAATTATAAGTAATGAAGACCAACACATGTATCAAATCATATATTAATTATTTTAATAGTTCTGTATCTTTAAGTTCGTAATGTTTATCATGTACACTTAAAGCATAAGAGAGCAAATACATATATCTGTATCTGTTATGAGATACTTGCACATATAGATACTTCATAGGTTTCACGTCGTCACATCTTTGCGCCTAGCGGCCACATTTGCAATCAAGCTTTGACGTTATTACCATAAAGAAACAACTGAAGCCTAAATTTTCGTGCGGTAACTTTTTTTTAAAACTTCTTTATGTTGACTTTTTAAATTCTAAATAAGGCTATGCTTATTTTTTAAATTTGAATAATATTCGCCAATGATCTAGGATAGATCTACATCAATTGTGTCGCAATCATGGCCGCTGTGACGTCACGTGGGAACTATTAATACACCAGTGCTGTATTTTAAATGTCAAATAAAAAAAACTTGGTAAACCAGGACTTCCGTGAAGTGGGAAGTGGGAAGTGGGAAGTGGGAAGTGGGAAGTGGGAAGTGGGAAGTGGGAAGTGGGAAGGGCCGACATAACCTCAATTTAGCGTTGTGCAATTTAGTTTTGGCGCGCGGCAATGGTGAGAGTGGCCATCTAGAGTCGGACGTTGGAATCACACTTGAACCAGCGTCCAAACACAATCGTGTTTGTGTTTAAGAGGGAACTGTGTTTGTGTTTCAGCTGCCCCAAATTGAGGTTGACGGGCAGGAACTGAACGGCCGACGGTTCCGGGTGGAAAACGGGGACTCGCTGGGAGAAAAAGAAGAGGTAAGAGAATTACTTTCTCGTAATGTCTTGTTTTATTTTTGGAACAATTTGGGGGGGGGGGACTACTCGTTGCCTTTCTAACTGCTGCCAAACTCACACATTCTAACATTCTAGTGGTCTCATTGTCGTTCTAGTCAGCGTAGTGTGGAGCTTAATATTTATGTTAGTCCAGTATGTGTTTTATTTTATCTGTTAAAATATCTTTAAAGATTAAATGATTGAAAAACTTATGTCCTTTTTACAATTGTGTCCAAGTAAACGGTGGTAAAATTATAACTAAAGTTACAATTATTTAAAGGTCGATTCACAATTGATATAAGAGTTGCAATAGTGAAATAGCAATAAGGTTTCAGCGAATTGGAACATGCAATAACAATGCTGTGGTTCACAAGTTCACAACTGTCACAGTGGATTGAAATAGTTATTAGAATTGAATCAATTTCATTTATTATTTCAACTTCCCATTATGCACCTTATGACGAACCAATCAGAACCGCAGAATCGCAGAAGAGCCAGAAGAGAAGGCCTACTACGGAGATCAAAACAAAAACAGTGGTGTCGGATGTACTGTTGTTGATGTCGTCAATGAAAGTAAATACATATTAACGCACTGGCTTGACTACTTAAATAAGGTACTAGGAGGGTGTTGTGAACCAATAGCTTCTTATTTTACTATTTCACGGATTCTTATTGCAACTCTTATTTCAATTGTGGATCGGCCTTAATTTGTCATATTATGACTCTTAAGAAGAGAATAAACATCTGCACAAACAGTTCCTTCAGATAGGCTGATGCTTCCATTATTTTAAAGTTCTACTGAAATAAAACTAAAAGCCTCGATCAAGTGTTTTCATCTAACTTCTTGAATTGACAAAAGTACATCAAACACGGAAGGATAATATCAAATACCGTAGCAGTTCCTTTTAAGGTATTTGATAATATTAAAATACAATTAATACAACAATAGTTATTTTTTGTGGATGCTTCTTTGAAATTCAAGGTTGGATGACAAAAATTAACTAAAAACTATTACTTACATTTTACCCAAAAGCATATCTATCGCTGGTCACTTATCAGTTACCCTTTAGTATGGACACATTGATTATTATTTCCCTTTTTATTTGTGTTTTAACGACGTAGGGTATTGCCAGACAAGTAAGTTATATCTCTTCTCAGTATTATTTATCTCCGTAATGTTAGATTAAATTTGAGTACAAGTTAATGCAAAACAAGATTGAATACAATCTTGTATTTATTTTCTAGGTCTTGTTGACAGAGAGTAAACATAAAAACAGCGACTTTTCCTAGACTACATAAAACGGTTTCCACGCAAAGTGGAAACTGCAATCCAAGAGGATTAGATAACGAAAATGTTTGCGCAAAGATTACAAAGACTCGTTCAAAGAGCGTTGAGATCTGATTTGCTGTAGTAGAGCGATAGGATATATGAGACTCACAAATTGATTTATTTTGATAGAAACACAATGACGTGAAAATGTAAATCTGGCAGAGATGATATTGGAAAGGGAGACATTTCAGAATGATGAACGCTTATTAATTTTTGATCACTTTTTTTAAAAATAATATTAAACGAAGTAAAATTTTACACAAAATATAATAAAAATAATTGTGTTATTGCAAAATTAACTCCTCGTCGTGTTGAGGTAAGGACGTATTTTAATAAACACATCTTGCGACACGGTAATTAACACATTAAATAATGCAAAAATTAATATTAATATTAAAATACTCATTAATATGATTAATTTCATTGACGTTAATTTTTAGGCTATTTCAGAGCGCTGACTCAATCAGTATATTTACCATGGGTCTTTTCGAAGACAATATTTATTTTATTATCAAATACACATTCGGCAACGATTAAATTCCATTCGAAACCAATCTCCATTAACAAAGAAATCGATACATGGCTGTGGGCTAAATATCCTGAAGCCATCGCTATTGATGAAACCAAATGTGTTATATCGAAGCATCACGTTCAAATTACAAATATCTGTATTCCAGGAGCGAAAACATTCATCAAAGAGTTTAGTTGGTGTGGATATTGTCCCCGCTCTAATAGTGACGCGAACTATATACTTGGCGGATTTCAATCCGAGTTGTGTTTAAATCTGTCGGTTCTTCAGCGTTCAACATGATCGTTGTTATTCAACAGCCGTGTTTGCTTTACAGCTTTAAATGGAATCCAACTTCACTATCACTTGATTTGTGCGTTAGATTCATTCAATCTTATATAACACGTAAACAATAGTCTTTATGATACAAGTAGTAATAATAGTGACGCGTAGTATAGTCATCGTACAACAACTCGGTAATGCTTCCGTCACGGGTGGGTAAGCGGCAGCCAATCAGCGACTGTGGCTAATTCAAATACCTGCTCGGGTTGGCCGAGACCGTAAACATGTCATTGATTGATGACGAAAGCGTTCCCGAAGTTGCTGTACGACTACTATAGCAGTAGTAGCGAGGTTCGTGATAGGCTAGCGGTAGATATGATTATTGAATCGTACAGGGATGAGGCAACTATTTGAGTTTGCTTTTTTTCAAACTATTGAATTTACTTTGTCCAGGCGTGCCAAATCCTAAACAAAAATTTTAACGACATTTGTGTATAACACTTTGAATAATTATTGTTTTTCAGGGAACAAAGGTTCTTCTGTGACAGTTAGTCTTTAAGTTGGCTCTGAAGATGGGTGGTGTAACCTACCCGAAACGCCAGCCATGTATCAGCCATGTTACCAGAAATCGATTCAGCAATACCCGAAAGCCAAGTTGTATTATTTAGTCGGGTCGGGTATTGAAAGCCTGCGAAGGTAGACGTTATGTTTTAAATAGAGACAGTTGTTGCAGTAGTAGTGAGTGATAGTTCTTGGATATTGATAATGGCAGCAGGAGTTAGAGTGAACCAGAAACACTCCCGAGTGTGGATTACTTGTGATATTCAGAAATTAAAAAATCTACCCGCCGACTTGGATCTACCACCACATTTATACTACGCAATGTATATATTAAATTGCCAGTCCTGGTGGTCTAGGGATCAAGGCGCTTACCCGGTAAGTAGAAGACCAGGGCCCGGATCCACAAGGGGTCTTTTTTTGGTCTTATCTCTAAGATTGGTCTAACTTTGAACCTCTTGTGAATCAAGGAAAAGGAAAAAAAAAACATACTTTAAAACATATTATTAGAATGCTCATTGTGTCCTTGTTCCTACCAGGAATTAGTAACTTTTTCATGTAACCTGGGTCTGGTTTTACAGGAGGTCCAAAGCTAGGCCGGTCTTAAAGTTAAGAATAGAAAAACACTTAAGACCTTTTTTGAATCAGGGCCCTGGTTCCGATTCTCAGTTGGGGTTGGTTGTTTAATTTCTGGATTTCACAAAAAATGTAAAGATATCTGGGGCTGTTTCTAGAACTCAATCACAATCTTACTCCTGCTTTGGCAACAGGGCTTTAACTTAAGCACATTTAAAAGCACATTTAACTTAAGCACATTTAAACTTTGATAAATTAGAAATAATTAAAGAAGCTTTTGCCCATGCCTCGCTTGTTTGCTCGTCAACATTAGAACACGAGACTTGAGTGCGGTAAAAGGTTTTTGTCAAACTCAGCGGTCAACAGAAACCCGCCGGCAAAACAGATATGATTAACGATGCACATTTGGTGGGTTCTTCCTCAAGTCTAGTGTGACAAAACAACGAAACTGTCAACAAAGCCAGATAAAGGATATAGATTGGAGTATTGAGTAGTTTCCGTTTCTTGAAAGCACTTTTCCATTAAAATGACAAATAAATAAATAAAATAAATTCACATATAGAGTATACCCACTCAGTAACGAAACTGATTTTCAGTAGGGGACTTAAATTTAAAGCGACTAAACCAACCCCCTAGGCTCCGAACACCATCGACGAGTGAGCGATAAGCAATCAAAGATCGATTCAAAACATACATTATATAAGGTATATTGTTTTTTTTGTGTGTGTGTGTTATTTTTAGTTTTACCTCGAAAACGTATACACATTTCATCAAAGCGTATTGCCAGTAATAGATTGGTACATACATACAATGCACTGCATTTGTTTAAAATGTAGATATAAAGTTAGAATATAAAAACCGGTTGTGAGTTGAGGCTTTGAGAATTTATATTAATACTTCCGTCACATAAAGGTTTTATAAAAAATGTGGAAACCTGAATAAAAACATTTTTCAAGTTCGTTTTTCTTGCATTTTTTTACAAGTGGATATGTAAATTATAGCGGATATGTAAAATATGTTGCAAAACATTTCATCTAATATGTGAAAGCTTACAATCTCTATACTTCAATACAATTATGTAAACTATGTGACGTATCCGCAACATGGTGAAACATCCAATATATGTATAAGAAATAATGTAAAATCGAATAAAAAATTGTAGTTGTAGTAAAATTATTAAATAATGTATTGTTTATTGGCTCTGATTTAAGAAGATTTTAATTCATAAAACGGGATAGAAAGAAGGGATCTACTGAAAATATATGATGTTTATTGGTTATTTGGATAACCAAATATTTAACATCCATTTAAGTATATTTGCCACCAACTGACAACAACATTCCTTAATAATCTTTTCTAGGCTTGAACCTAAGCCAAATAGTGTGAGTCACTGTTTTATTTCATAAAGGCCTATATAAATTTTATTCGAAACTTGCAACATTTCTAATTGTGTAAATACAGTAATTTTTTCCTCTGTTTTATGTAAAATTACTAACATTTACAATCAAATCAATAAAATATATTATCAAAGATATTTCTACCGTGTAGGATAACGGGAAACTAGTTGCAGCCTTCATACGTCACAATCAGGTTGTGTTCCAACTTGATTTTCACCTGCTAACCACTAACCACTAACCACTTACCACTACCTGCTACACACTAAATGCTAACAGCTTTAAGCACGCCACCTAGTATGCTAATACAAAGTTTATTGTTATTAAACATCTAATGTAAATACGATAATAATACTTCCACTTACTGATTGGGTATTTTCCTAACCTTAAAGTATCAGCTGTGATGGCTGGTATCAACCATCTTGGTTTAGTGGGTTAGTCGGTGTCGTAGTGTACACTTTCGGCCACTACCCACTAACCACTAACCACTAGCCAAATAAGGAGCATTGGTCGTCTACTTGTGACGTCACTTCCTTTCGATTAGTATAACTAAGCCCACTACGAAAAACGTCAAGTTGGAACACACCCGCAATGTCGGATCATGGACTTATAATAGTTAACTATTGTTTGAGCCGGGGTGCTCACTCCGAGGAGTTTTTTAGTGGACTGTATATATTTTTGTGTAGACTTACCCCAATGATGTTTGAAAGGTGACGAAACGTAGATGACAGCGACGGGCGGAAAGTGGCCGTCGTGAGAAAGAGATAGAAGAAGGAAACTCGAGTTTAGAAGAGAAAAGAAGGAAAGATGAAAAATGCCTGGAAGGCGATCGAACCCAGGACATGCAGCAGCGTTGAAGCAGTCGTTGTAGTCCGGGAACGCACGAGAGGAAAACGAGAGAGAAAAACTGAAGTTGACGAGGTCGAAGTTCGAACAATACAGACGTGACCGACGAGGTCGGAGACTGGGACACTACTGACTAGATTAGAGATAGTGCATGTGCACGGAAAACTGTAAGAGATGACGTGATTGGCCGAAAATCGAAACATATGAAATAATATACAGGTAAACCAACACCAAGAAAATACAAAACCACAGCGACGAATAAATGGCGCGAACAACTATTATAAGTCCATGGTCGGATATTGATGCGGTGATGGAAATGGTGGAGGCGCCGGGTAAAAAAGATATTTTGTGAGGCTTTTCGATTATCCACAACACGAGGCTAAAAAGAAACAATATGGTTTTATGGATATTAAAACTGTGTTTATGTATATCAATAAATATAAAATACGGGTTTTAAAGATAAATCCGGCTTTATGGGTGGTGTAAACGTTGAACGACCCCGGCACAGCAACAGGGCAAATCATTCTTAGTTATGTGCGCCAATAGAAATCAGTTAACCATAGATATAAATATAGTTACCAATAGGGAGTATTCACGTGACACCACAATTCGGCCATTATGGAGATTATGGTGTGTTGACATTTGAGACGTAGAAGATGAACATGCTTAAACACAAAACATGAGAATTGTAGCACCTATATGCCCAGATAAAGTTTTCGAAAATTACAATAATAATACCACTGTAAACTTTTATATAATATAAACAGTAATCGAAACAAAAGAGTTTTTTATGTTACTTTCAACAAAGATATAGAACAGTTGAGTTTGCACCAAACGTCATCAGAAAAATGTAACAATGAACATATATCACAGCTTTCAGTATGGCCGCAATGCGCATTACTTGAATACCAAGGTCCGTCAATCCCCTGGCGGAGGTTTGGTGAGTTTATTATACTTATACAATTCAAAATTTACTTTAAAATGTGTAATTAAATTATTTCAGTTAGATGTTATGCGGTTTTGAGCCAGAATTGATTTTTACAGGTCAATTCATTTGTTTTTATGAATGATTCTCCCATTTGAATAACATGTAATATTTATCATTTTGGAAATGGATGGGACGACCTGACTTGAGAGTTCGACGAGCCCCCGCTAGGGGATTTACGGACCTTGCTTGAATATACCCTACTTGTCATGATAAATATCTAATGAATGACGATACCTTTGTTTGATCCAGATCTTCGGGTCACCCAGTACCCCAGTCCTCGAGAACCCAGAATACCAGACAAGATGGTACTTCAAGTACTTCCTTGGCAAGCGTGAGTACCTTTCATCGAGTGATTAAAGCGATAGAGACTCTTGAAGACTTGAATACAAAGGGGTTTAGCATTGTTCATTACAGGAAGACAAGAAGAGACTTTTGACGCTTTTCGCTTTGAGGAGTTATGTAAATATGGGATGCTCTATAATGTAGAAGCAGACATTGATGTGTGGCGTTCATGTTTGATAAAGTCAGAAAGTTTCAGCTATTATTGAATATATCTGAACATGTGTTTAATTTAAAAAATATTATTTGTGGTATTTGATAATATAATAATATTTATTTTCGTTATTCAATATTTCTGTATTTAAACTAAAATGAAACAAAATTCTGTAAAATATCACTCTGTCTTTGATAAAGAATCTTTGCCCTATTCTGGATCATTCTAGACAGAAATATCTGCTTAGATATTTTTCTAATTCAGCAGTAATAACTTTAGCTTAGCTGTATGGTAATATATCTCAACATTATGCTTGTGGAAATAAATTTATGTTTATTATTTCAAGAATAAATAAACATGGATGATACTATTGAAATATAAATCATCACACTTCACTCAGACTCCGTTATATATTTGAAAGCTATGAAATATGAATATAAATTATTGCTTACAAAAGTCGGATTGAAACGATTCTAAGTAGCACATTATTCAATGGAGTAACGATATTTCTCTGATTTGACCCTTGATACGCATATACGAAAAAAAATTACATTGTTTATTTTAAATTTAAATTGATACAATAAAAAAAAATTAAAGAAATTCAAAATAACTGATTATTAGTTGGTATATATTTTATACTTTAATAAAATAAACATAATTTAATTATTTTTATTTCAATAAAATTTGTCATTATGTATTTGATGCAAATCATCGACTTATGAATTTTTTCCCTACTTTGACACAATATAAATATATAATTATTGAGGTTTCACTTTTTTTTTATCACTTTTGTATGTATACAATTCGATCGTGTTGATATGTTTTCAATGTTTGTATTTAAAACCGTACACCACATGTTTCAGTGCACCAGAATTACGTGGGCCTGGACGGGGACAAGGTTCCCTTCTTCCTGTCTGTGGTTCTGACCGACGCCAACAACCAGTGTGTCCCACAGTACCGGGCCATCCTATGGCGGAAGACGGTGAGTACTATGACTAGCTACTGTACACACTACTTTGTGCTACGGGGACAAGGTTCCCTTCTTCCTGTCTGTGGTTCTGACCAACGCCAACAACCAGTGTGTCCCACAGTACCGGGCCATCCTATGGCGGAAGACGGTGAGTGCTATGACTAGCTACTGTACATACTACTATGCGCTACGGGGACAAGGTTCCCTTCTTCCTGCCTGTGGTTCTCACCGACGCCAACAACCAGTGTGTCCCACAGTACCGCGCCATCCTATGGCGGAAGACGGTGAGTACTATGACTAGCTACTGTACACACTACTATGCGCTACGGGGACAAGGTTCCCTTCTTCCTGTCTGTGGTTCTGACCGACGCCAACAACCAGTGTGTCCCACAGTACCGGGCCATCCTATGGCGGAAGACGGTGAGTGCTATGACTAGCTACTGTACACACTACTATGCGCTAGGGGGACAAGGTTCCCTTCTTCCTGTCTATGGTTCTGACCGACGCCAACAACCAGTGTGTCCCACAGTACCGGGCCATCCTATGGCGGAAGACGGTGAGTGCTATGACTAGCTACTGTACACACTACAATGACTAGCTACTGTACACACTACTATGACTAGCTACTGTACACACTACTATGCGCTACGGGGACAAGGTTCCCTTCTTCCTATCTGTGGTTCTCACCGACGCCAACAACCAGTGTGTCCCACAGTACCGCGCCATCCTATGGCGGAAGACGGTGAGTACTATGACTAGCTACTGTACACACTACTATGCGCTACGGGGATAAGGTTCCCTTCTTCCTGTCTGTGGTTCTGACCGAGGCCAACAACCAGTGTGTCCCACAGTACCGGGCCATCCTATGGCGGAAGACGGTGAGTGCTATGACTAGCTACTGTACACACTACTATGACTAGCTACTGTACACACTACTATGCGCTACGGAACCAAGGTTCCCTTCTTCCTGTCTATGGTTCTGACCGACGCCAACAACCAGTGTGTCCCACAGTACCGGGCCATCCTATGGCGGAAGACGGTGAGTACTATGACTAGCTACTGTACACACTACTATGCGCTACGGGGATAAGGTTCCCTTCTTCCTGTCTGTGGTTCTGACCGACGCCAACAACCAGTGTGTCCCACAGTACCGGGCCATCCTATGGCGGAAGACGGTGAGTACTATGACTAGCTACTGTACACACTACTATGCGCTACGGGGATAAGGTTCCCTTCTTCCTGTCTGTGGTTCTGACCGACGCCAACAACCAGTGTGTCCCACAGTACCGGGCCATCCTATGGCGGAAGACGGTGAGTGCTATGACTAGCTACTGTACACACTACTATGACTAGCTACTGTACACACTACTATGCGCTACGGAACCAAGGTTCCCTTCTTCCTGTCTATGGTTCTGACCGACGCCAACAACCAGTGTGTCCCACAGTACCGGGCCATCCTATGGCGGAAGACGGTGAGTGCTATGACTAGCTACTGTACACACTACTATGCGCTACGGGGACAAGGTTCCCTTCTTCCTGTCTATGGTTCTCACCGACGCCAACAACCAGTGTGTCCCACAGTACCGGGCCATCCTATGGCGGAAGACGGTGAGTACTATGACTAGCTACTGTACACACTACTATGACTAGCTACTGTACACACTACTATGCGCTACGAGGACAAGGTTCCCTTCTTACTGTCTGTGGTTCTCACCGACGCCAACAACCAGTGTGTCCCACAGTACCGGGCCATCCTATGGCGGAAGACGGTGAGTGCTATGACTAGCTACTGTACACACTACTATGACTAGCTACTGTACACACTACTATGCGCTACGGGGACAAGGTTCCCTTCTTCCTGTCTGTGGTTCTGACCGACGCCAACAACCAGTGTGTCCCACAGTACCGGGCCATCCTATGGCGGAAGACGGTGAGTACTATGACTAGCTACTGTACACACTACTATGCGCTACGGGGACAAGGTTCCCTTCTTCCTGTCTGTGGTTCTGACCGACGCCAACAACCAGTGTGTCCCACAGTACCGGGCCATCCTATGGCGGAAGACGGTGAGTGCTATGACTAGCTACTGTACACACTACTATGCGCTACGGGGACAAGGTTCCCTTTTTCCTGTCTATGGTTCTCACCGACGCCAACAACCAGTGTGTCCCACAGTACCGGGCCATCCTATGGCGGAAGACGGTGAGTGCTATGACTAGCTACTGTACACACTACTATGCGCTACGGGGACAAGGTTCCCTTCTTCCTGTCTATGGTTCTGACCGACGCCAACAACCAGTGTGTCCCACAGTACCGGGCCATCCTATGGCGAAAGACGGTGAGTACTATGACTATAGCTACTGTACACACTACTATGCGCTACGGGGACAAGGTTCCCTTCTTCCTGTCTGTGGTTCTTACCGACGCCAACAACCAGTGTGTCCCACAGTACCGCGCCATCCTATGGCGGAAGACGGTGAGTACTATGACTAGCTACTGTACACACTACTATGCGCTACGGGGACAAGGTTCCCTTCTTCCTGTCTGTGGTTCTGACCGACGCCAACAACCAGTGTGTCCCACAGTACCGCGCCATCCTATGGCGGAAGACGGTGAGTGCTATGACTAGCTACTGTACACACTACTATGCGCTACGGGGACAAGGTTCCCTTCTTCCTGGCTGTGGTTCTCACCGACGCCAACAACCAGTGTGTCCCACAGTACCGGGCCATCCTATGGCGGAAGACGGTGAGTGCTATGACTAGCTACTGTACACACTACTATGACTAGCTACTGTACACACTACTATGCGCTACGGGGACAAGGTTCCCTTCTTCCTGCCTGTGGTTCTCACCGACGCCAACAACCAGTGTGTCCCACAGTACCGGGCCATCCTATGGCGGAAGACGGTGAGTACTATGACTAGCTACTGTACACACTACTATGCGCTACGGGGACAAGGTTCCCTTCTTCCTGCCTGTGGTTCTCACCGACGCCAACAACCAGTGTGTCCCACAGTACCGGGCCATCCTATGGCGGAAGACGGTGAGTGCTATGACTAGCTACTGTACACACTACTATGACTAGCTACTGTACACACTACTATGCGCTACGGGGACAAGGTTCCCTTCTTCCTGCCTGTGGTTCTCACCGACGCCAACAACCAGTGTGTCCCACAGTACCGGGCCATCCTATGGCGGAAGACGGTGAGTACTATGACTAGCTACTGTACACACTACTATGCGCTACGGGGACAAGGTTCCCTTCTTCCTGCCTGTGGTTCTCACCGACGCCAACAACCAGTGTGTCCCACAGTACCGGGCCATCCTATGGCGGAAGACGGTGAGTGCTATGACTAGCTACTGTACACACTACTATGACTAGCTACTGTACACACTACTATGCGCTACGGGGACAAGGTTCCCTTCTTCCTGTCTGTGGTTCTGACCAACGCCAACAACCAGTGTGTCCCACAGTACCGGGCCATCCTATGGCGGAAGACGGTGAGTACTATGACTAGCTACTGTACACACTACTATGCGCTACGGGGACAAGGTTCCCTTCTTCCTGTCTGTGGTTCTGACCGACGCCAACAACCAGTGTGTCCCACAGTACCGGGCCATCCTATGGCGGAAGACGGTGAGTGCTATGACTAGCTACTGTACACACTACTATGCGCTACGGGGACAAGGTTCCCTTCTTCCTGTCTATGGTTCTCACCGACGCCAACAACCAGTGTGTCCCACAGTACCGGGCCATCCTATGGCGGAAGACGGTGAGTGCTATGACTAGCTACTGTACACACTACTATGCGCTACGGGGACAAGGTTCCCTTCTTCCTGTCTGTGGTTCTGACCGACGCCAACAACCAGTGTGTCCCACAGTACCGGGCCATCCTATGGCGGAAGACGGTGAGTACTATGACTAGCTACTGTACACACTACTATGCGCTACGGGGACAAGGTTCCCTTCTTCCTGTCTGTGTTCTCACCGACGCAAACAACCAGTGTGTCCCACAGTACCGGGCCATCCTATGGCGGAAGACGGTGAGTGCTATGACTAGCTACTGTACACACTACTATGCGCTACGGGGACAAGGTTCCCTTCTTCCTGTCTGTGGTTCTGACCGACGCCAACAACCAATGTGTCCCACAGTACCGCGCCATCCTATGGCGGAAGACGGTGAGTGCTATAACTAGCTACTGTACACAACACTATGACTAGCTACTGCACACACTACTATGACTAGCTAATGTACACACTACTATGACTAGCTACTGTACACACTACTATGACTAGCTACTGTACACACTACTCTGACTAGCTACTGTACACACTACTATGACTAGCTACTGTACACACTACTATGACTAGCTACTGTACACACTACTATGACTTGCTACTGTACACACTACTATGACTAGCTACTGTACACACTACTATGACTAGCTACTGTACACACTACTATGACTAGCTACTGTACACACTACTATGACTAGCTACTGTACACACTACTATGCGCTACGGGGACAAGGTTCCCTTCTTCCTGTCTGTGGTTTTTACCGACGCCAACAACCAGTGTGTCCCACAGTACCGGGCCATCCTATGGCGGAAGACGGTGAGTACTATGACTAGCTACTGTACACACTACTATGCGCTACGGGGACAAGGTTCCCTTCTTCCTGCCTGTGGTTCTCACCGACGCCAACAACCAGTGTGTCCCACAGTACCGGGCCATCCTATGGCGGAAAACGGTGAGTACTATGACTAGCTACTGTACACACTACTATGCGCTACGGTGACAAGGTTCCCTTCTTCCTGTATGTGGTTCTCACCGACGCCAACAACCAGTGTGTCCCACAGTACCGCGCCATCCTATGGCGGAAGACGGTGAGTACTATGACTAGCTACTGTACACACTACTATGCGCTACGGGGACAAGTTTCCCTTCTTCCTGTATGTGGTTCTCACCGACGCCAACAACCAGTGTGTCCCACAGTACCGCGCCATCCTATGGTGGAAGACGGTGAGTGCTATGACTAGCTACTGTACACACTACTATGCGCTACGGGGACAAGGTTCCCTTCTTCCTGTCTGTGGTTCTGACCGACGCCAACAACCAGTGTGTCCCACAGTACCGCGCCATCCTATGGCGGAAGACGGTGAGTACTATGACTAGCTACTGTACACACTACTATGACTAGCTACTGTACACACTACTATGCGCTACGGGGACAAGGTTCCCTTCTTCCTGTATGTGGTTCTCACCGACGCCAACAACCAGTGTGTCCCACAGTACCGCGCCATCCTATGGCGGAAGACGGTGAGTACTATGACTAGCTACTGTACACACTACTATGCGCTACGGGGACAAGGTTCCCTTCTTCCTGTCTATGGTTCTTACCGACGCCAACAACCAGTGTGTCCCACAGTACCGGGCCATCCTATGGCGGAAGACGGTGAGTACTATGACTAGCTACTGTACACACTACTATGCGCTACGGGGACAAGGTTCCCTTCTTCCTGCCTGTGGTTCTCACCGACGCCAACAACCAGTGTGTCCCACAGTACCGGGCCATCCTATGGCGGAAGACGGTGAGTACTATGACTAGCTACTGTACACACTACTATGCGCTACGGGGACAAGGTTCCCTTCTTCCTGTCTGTGGTTCTGACCGACGCCAACAACCAGTGTGTCCCACAGTACCGGGCCATCCTATGGCGGAAGACGGTGAGTACTATGACTAGCTACTGAACACACTACTATGCGCTACAGAGACAAGGTTCCCTTCTTCCTGTCTGTGGTTCTGACCGACGCCAACAACCAGTGTGTCCCACAGTACCGCGCCATCCTATGGCGGAAGACGGTGAGTACTATGACTAGCTACTGTACACACTACTATGACTAGCAACTGTACACACTACTATGCGCTACGGGGACAAGGCTCCCTTCTTCCTGTCTGTGGTTCTGACCGACGCCAACAACCAGTGTGTCCCACAGTACCGGGCCATCCTATGGCGGAAGACGGTGAGTACTATGACTAGCTACTGTACACACTACTATGCGCTACGGGGACAAGGTTCCCTTCTTCCTGCCTGTGGTTCTCACCGACGCCAACAACCAGTGTGTCCCACAGTACCGGGCCATCCTATGGCGGAAGACGGTGAGTACTATGACCAGCTACTGTACACACTACTATGCGCTACGGGGACAAGGTTCCCTTCTTCCTGTCTGTGGTTCTGACCGACGCCAACAACCAGTGTGTCCCACAGTACCGGGCCATCCTATGGCGGAAGACGGTGAGTACTATGACTAGCTACTGTACACACTACTATGCGCTACGGGGACAAGTTTCCCTTCTTCCTGCCTGTGGTTCTCGCCGACGCCAACAACCAGTGTGTCCCACAGTACCGGGCCATCCTATGGCGTAAGACGGTGAGTACTATGACTAGCTACTGTACACACTACTATGCGCTACGGGGACAAGGTTCCCTTCTTCCTGTCTGTGGTTCTGACCGACGCCAACAACCAGTGTGTCCCACAGTACCGGGCCATCCTATGGCGGAAGACGGTGAGTCCTATGACTAGCTACTGTACACACTACTACGCGCTACGGGGACAAGGTTCCCTTCTTCCTGTCTGTGTTCTCACCGACGCCAACAACCAGTGTGTCCCACAGTACCGGGCCATCCTATGGCGGAAGACGGTGAGTACTATGACTAGCTACTGTACACACTACTATGCGCTACGGGGACAAGGTTCCCTTCTTCCTGTCTGTGGTTCTGACCGACGCCAACAACCAGTGTGTCCCACAGTACCGGGCTATCCTATAACGGAAGACGGTGAGTACAATGACTAGCTACTGTACACACTACTATGACTAGCTACTGTACACACTACTTTGCGCTACGGGGACAAGGTTCCCTTCTTCCTGTCTGTGGTTCTGACCGACGCCAACAACCAGTGTGTCCCACAGTACCGGGCCATCCTATGGCGGAAGACGGTGAGTACTATGACTAGCTACTGTACACACTACTATGTGCTACGGGGACAAGGTTCCCTTCTTCCTGTCTGTGGTTCTGACCGACGCCAACAACCAGTGTGTCCCACAGTACCGCGCCATCCTATGGCGGAAGACGGTGAGTACTATGACTAGCTACTGTACACACTACTATGACTAGCTACTGTACACACTACTATGCGCTACGGGGACAAGGTTCCCTTCTTCCTGTCTGTGGTTCTGACCGACGCCAACAACCAGTGTGTCCCACAGTACCGGGCCATCCTATGGCGGAAGACGGTGAGTGCTATGACAAGCTACTGTACACACTACTATGCGCTACGGGGACAAGGTTCCCTTCTTCCTGTCTCTGGTTCTCACCGACGCCAACAACCAGTGTGTCCCACAGTACCGGGCCATCCTATGGCGGAAGACGGTGAGTACTATGACTAGCTACTGTACACACTACTATGCGCTACGGGGACAAGGTTCCCTTCTTCCTGCCTGTGGTTCTGACCGACGCCAACAACCAGTGTGTCCCACAGTACCGGGCCATCCTATGGCGGAAGACGGTGAGTGCTATGACTAGCTACTGTACACACTACTATGACTAGCTACTGTACACACTACTATGCGCTACGGGGACAAGGTTCCCTTCTTCCTGTGTGTGGTTCTGACCGACGCCAACAACCAGTGTGTCCCACAGTACCGGGCCATCCTATGGCGGAAGACGGTGAGTACTATGACTAGCTACTGTACACACCACTATGCGCTACGGGGACAAGGTTCCCTTCTTCCTGTCTGTGGTTCTGACCGACGCCAACAACCAGTGTGTCCCACAGTACCGGGCCATCCTATGGCGGAAGACGGTGAGTGCTATGACTAGCTACTGTACACACTACTATGCGCTACGGGGACAAGGTTCCCTTCTTCCTGTCTATGGTTCTGACCGACGCCAACAACCAGTGTGTCCCACAGTACCGGGCCATCCTATGGCGGAAGACGGTGAGTGCTATGACAAGCTACTGTACACACTACTATGCGCTACGGGGACAAGGTTCCCTTCTTCCTGTCTGTGGTTCTGACCGACGCCAACAACCAGTGTGTCCCACAGTACCGGGCCATCCTATGGCGGAAGACGGTGAGTACTATGACTAGCTACTGTACACACTACTATGCGCTACGGGGACAAGGTTCCCTTCTTCCTGTCTATGGTTCTGACCGACGCCAACAACCAGTGTGTCCCACAGTACCGGGCCATCCTATGGCGGAAGACGGTGAGTGCTATGACTAGCTACTGTACACACTACTATGCGCTACGGGGACAAGGTTCCCTTTTTCCTGTCTATGGTTCTGACCGACGCCAACAACCAGTGTGTCCCACAGTACCGGGCCATCCTATGGCGGAAGACGGTGAGTGCTATGACAAGCTACTGTACACACTACTATGCGCTACGGGGACAAGGTTCCCTTCTTCCTGTCTGTGGTTCTGACCGACGCCAACAACCAGTGTGTCCCACAGTACCGGGCCATCCTATGGCGGAAGACGGTGAGTACTATGACTAGCTACTGTACACACTACTATGACTAGCTACTGTACACACTACTATGCGCTACGGGGACAAGCTTCCCTTCTTCCTGTCTGTGGTTCTGACCGACGCCAACAACCAGTGTGTCCCACAGTACCGGGCCATCCTATGGCGGAAGACGGTGAGTACTATGACTAGCTACTGTACACACTACTATGTGCTACGATGACAAGGTTCCCTTCTTCCTGTCTGTGGTTCTGACCGACGCCAACAACCAGTGTGTCCCACAGTACCGGGCCATCCTATGGCGGAAGACGGTGAGTACTATGACTAGCTACTGTACACACTACTATGACTAGCTACTGTACACACTACTATGCGCTACGGGGACAAGGTTCCCTTCTTCCTGTCTGTGGTTCTGACCGACGCAAACAACCAGTGTGTCCCACAGTACCGGGCCATCCTATGGCGGAAGACGGTGAGTGCTATGACTAGCTACTGTACACACTACTATGCGCTACGGGGACAAGGTTCCCTTCTTCCTGTCTGTGGTTCTGACCGACGCCAACAACCAGTGTGTCCCACAGTACCGGGCCATCCTATGGCGGAAGACGGTGAGTGCTATGACTAGCTACTGTACACACTACTATGCGCTACGGGGACAAGGTTCCCTTCTTCCTGTCTGTGGTTCTGACCGACGCCAACAACCAGTGTGTCCCACAGTACCGGGCCATCATATGGTGGAAGACGGTGAGTGCTATGACTAGCTACTGTACACACTACTATGCTCTACGGGGACAAGGTTCCCTTCTTCCTGTGTGTGGTTCTGACCGACGCCAACAACCAGTGTGTCCCACAGTACCGGGCCATCCTATGGCGGAAGACGGTGAGTACTATGACTAGCTACTGAACACACTACTATGCGCTACGGGGACAAGGTTCCCTTCTTCCTTTGTGTGGTTCTCACCGACGCCAACAACCAGTGTGTCCCACAGTACCGGGCCATCCTATGGCGGAAGACGGTGAGTACTATGACTAGCTACTGTACACACTACTATGCGCTACGGGGACAAGGTTCCCTTCTTCCTGTGTGTGGTTCTCACCGACGCCAACAACCAGTGTGTCCCACAGTACCGGGCCATCCTATGGCGGAAGACGGTGAGTACTATGACTAGCTACTGTACACACTACTATGCGCTACGGGGACAAGGTTCCCTTCTTTCTGTCTGTGGTTCTGACCGACGCCAACAACCAGTGTGTCCCACAGTACCGGGCCATCCTATGGCGGAAGACGGTGAGTACTATGACTAGCTACTGTACACACTACTATGCGCTACGGGGACAAGGTTCCCTTCTTCCTGTCTGTAGTTCTAACCACGCCAACAACCAGTGTGTCCCACAGTACCGCGCCATCCCTTGGCGGAAGACGGTGAGTGCTATGACTAGCTACTGTACACACTACTATGCGCTACGGGGACAAGGTTGCCTTCTTCCTGTCTGTGGTTCTGACCGACGCCAACAACCAGTGTGTCCCACAGAACCGCGCCATCCTATGGCGGAAGACGGTGAGTGCTATGACTAGCTACTGTACACACTACTATGCGCTACGGGGACAAGACGGTGAGTACTATGACTAGCTACTGTACACACTACTATGCGCTACGGGGACAAGGTTCCCTTCTTCCTGTCTGTAACTCTCACCGACGCCAACAACCAGTGTGTCCCACAGTACCGGGCCATCCTATGGCGGAAGACGGTGAGTGCTATGACTAGCTACTGTACACACTACTATGCGCTACAAGAACAAGGTTCCCTTCTTCATGTCTGTAACTCTCACCGACGCCAACAACCAGTGTGTCCCACAGTACCGCGCCATCCTATGGCGGAAGACGGTGAGTGCTATGACTAGCTACTGTACACACTACTATGACTAGCTTCTGTACACACTACTATGCGCTACGGGGACAAGGTTCCCTTCTTCCTGTCTATGGTTCTCACCGACGCCAACAACCAGTGTGTCCCACAGTACCGGGCCATCCTATGGCGGAAGACGGTGAGTGCTATGACTAGCTACTGTACACACTACTATGACTAGCTACTGTACACACTACTATGCGCTACGGGGACAAGGTTCCCTTCTTCCTGTCTATGGTTCTCACCGACGCCAACAACCAGTGTGTCCCACAGTACCGGGCCATCCTATGGCGGAAGACGGTGAGTGCTATGACTAGCTACTGTACACACTACTATGCGCTACGGGGACAAGGTTCCCTTCTTCCTGTCTATGGTTCTCACCGACGCCAACAACCAGTGTGTCCCACAGTACCGGGCCATCCTATGGCGGAGGACGGTGAGTACTATGACTAGCTACTGTACACACTACTATGCGCTACGGGGACAAGGTTCCCTTCTTCCTGTCTGTGGTTCTGACCGACGCCAACAACCAGTGTGTCCCACAGTACCGGGCCATCCTATGGCAGAGGACGGTGAGTACTATGACTAGCTACTGTACACACTACTATGCGCTACGGGGACAAGGTTCCCTTCTTCCTGTCTATGGTTCTCACCGACGCCAACAACCAGTGTGTCCCACAGTACCGGGCCATCCTATGGCGGAGGACGGTGAGTACTATGACAAGCTACTGTACACACTACTATGCGCTACGGGGACAAGGTTCCCTTCTTCCTGTCTATGGTTCTCACCGACGCCAACAACCAGTGTGTCCCACAGTACCGGGCCATCCTATGGCGGAAGACGGTGAGTGCTATGACTAGCTACTGTACACACTACTATGCGCTACGGGGACAAGGTTCCCTTCTTCCTGTCTATGGTTCTCACCGACGCCAACAACCAGTGTGTCCCACAGTACCGGGCCATCCTATGGCGGAAGACGGTGAGTGCTATGACTAGCTACTGTACACACTACTATGCGCTACGGGGACAAGGTTCCCTTCTTCCTGTCTGTGGTTCTGACCGACGCCAACAACCAGTGTGTCCCACAGTACCGGGCCATCCTATGGCGGAAGACGGTGAGTGCTATGACTAGCTACTGTACACACTACTATGCGCTACGGGGACAAGGTTCCCTTCTTCCTGTCTATAGTTCTCACCGACGCCAACAACCAGTGTGTCCCACAGTACCGCGCCATCCTATGGCGGAAGACGGTGAGTGCTTTGACTAGCTACTGTACACACTACTATGACTAGCTACTGTACACACTACTATGCGCTACGGGGACAAGGTTCCCTTCTTCCTGTCTGTGGTTCTGACCGACGCCAACAACCAGTGTGTCCCACAGTACCGGGCCATCCTATGGCGGAAGACGGTGAGTGCTATGACTAGCTACTGTACACACTACTATGCGCTACGGGGACAAGGTTCCCTTCTTCCTGTCTGTGGTTCTGACCGACGCCAACAACCAGTGTGTCCCACAGTAACGGGCCATCCTATGGTGGAAGACGGTGAGTACTATGACTAGCTACTGTACACACTACTATGACTAGCTTCTGTACACACTACTATGCGCTACGGGGACAAGGTTCCCTTCTTCCTGCCTGTGTTCTCACCGACGCCAACAACCAGTGTGTCCCACAGTACCGGGCCATCCTATGGCGGAAGACGGTGAGTACTATGACTAGCTACTGTACACACTACTATGACTAGCTACTGTACACACTACTATGCGCTACGGGGACAAGGTTCCCTTCTTCCTGCCTGTGTTCTCACCGACGCCAACAACCAGTGTGTCCCACAGTACCGGGCCATCCTATGGCGGAAGACGGTGAGTACTATGACTAGCTACTGTACACACTACTATGACTAGCTACTGTACACACTACTATGCGCTACGGGGACAAGGTTCCCTTCTTCCTGCCTGTGTTCTCACCGACGCCAACAACCAGTGTGTTCCACAGTACCGGGCCATCCTATGGCGGAAGACGGTGAGTACTATGACTAGCTACTGTACACACTACTATGACTAGCTACTGTACACACTACTATGCGCTACGGGGACAAGGTTCCCTTCTTCCTGTGTGTGGTTCTCACCGACTCCAACAACCAGTGTGTCCCACAGTACCGGGCCATCCTATGGCGGAAGACGGTGAGTACTATGACTAGCTACTGTACACACTACTATGACTAGCTACTGTACACACTACTATGCGCTACGGGGACAAGGTTCCCT
Source organism: Isoperla grammatica (assembly GCA_945910005.1). NCBI lineage: Eukaryota > Metazoa > Arthropoda > Insecta > Plecoptera > Perlodidae > Isoperla > Isoperla grammatica. The sequence continues at coordinate 51,386,654 of OX246741.1, forward strand.
TCTTCCTGTGTGTGGTTCTCACCGACGCCAACAACCAGTGTGTCCCACAGTACCGGGCCATCCTATGGCGGAAGACGGTGAGTACTATGACTAGCTACTGTACACACTACTATGACTAGCTACTGAACACACTACTATGTGCTACGGGGACAAGGTTCCCTTCTTCCTGCCTGTGTTCTCACCGACGCCAACAACCAGTGTGTCCCACAGTACCGGGCCATCCTATGGCGGAAGACGGTGAGTACTATGACTAGCTACTGTACACACTACTATGACTAGCTACTGTACACACTACTATGCGCTACGGGGACAAGGTTCCCTTCTTCCTGTGTGTGGTTCTCACCGACGCCAACAACCAGTGTGTCCCACAGTACCGGGCCATCCTATGGCGGAAGACGGTGAGTACTATGACTAGCTACTGTACACACTACTATGCGCTACGGGGACAAGGTTCCCTTCGTCCTGTCTGTGCTTCTGACCGACGCCAACAACCAGTGTGTCCCACAGTACCGGGCCATCCTATGGCGGAAGACGGTGAGTACTATGACTAGCTACTGAACACACTACTATGCGCTACAGGGACAAGGTTCCCTTCTTCCTGTCTGTGGTTCTGACTGACGCCAACAACCAGTGTGTCCCACAGTACCGGGCCATCCTATGGCGGAAGACGGTAAGTACTATGACTAGCTACTGTACACACTACTATGACTAGCAACTGTACACACTACTATGCGCTACGGGGACAAGGCTCCCTTCTTCCTGTCTGTGGTTCTGACCGACGCCAACAACCAGTGTGTCCCACAGTACCGGGCCATCCTATGGCGGAAGACGGTGAGTACTATGACTAGCTACTGTACACACTACTATGCGCTACGGGGACAAGGTTCCCTTCTTCCTGCCTGTGGTTCTCACCGACGCCAACAACCAGTGTGTCCCACAGTACCGGGCCATCCTATGGCGGAAGACGGTGAGTACTATGACTAGCTACTGTACACACTACTATGCGCTACGGGGACAAGGTTCCCTTCTTACTGTCTGTGGTTCTGACCGACGCCAACAACCAGTGTGTACCACAGTACCGGGCCATCCTATGGCGGAAGACGGTGAGTACTATGACTAGCTACTGTACACACTACTATGCGCTACGGGGACAAGGTTCCCTTCTTCCTGTCTGTGGTTCTGACCGACGCCAACAACCAGTGTGTCCCACAGTACCGGGCCATCCTATGGCGGAAGACGGTGAGTACTATGACTAGCTACTGTACACACTACTATGCGCTACGGGGACAAGGTTCCCTTCTTCCTGCCTGTGGTTCTCACCGACGCCAACAACCAGTGTGTCCCACAGTACCGGGCCATCCTATGGCGTAAGACGGTGAGTACTATGACTAGCTACTGTACACACTACTATGCGCTACGGGGACAAGGTTCCCTTCTTCCTGTCTGTGGGCTGACCGACGCCAACAACCAGTGTGTCCCACAGTACCGGGCCATCCTATAACGGAAGACGGTGAGTACTATGACTAGCTACTGTACACACTACTATGACTAGCTACTGTACACACTACTATGCGCTACGGGGACAAGGTTCCCTTCTTCCTGTCTGTGGTTCTGACCGACGCCAACAACCAGTGTGTCCCACAGTACCGGGCCATCCTATGGTGGAAGACGGTGAGTACTATGACTAGCTACTGTACACACTACTATGTGCTACGGGGACAAGGTTCCCTTCTTCCTGTCTGTGGTTCTGACCGACGCCAACAACCAGTGTGTCCCACAGTACCGGGCCATCCTATGGCGGAAGACGGTGAGTACTATGACTAGCTACTGTAAACACTACTATGACTAGCTACTGTACACACTACTATGCGCTACGGGGACAAGGTTCCCTTCTTCCTGTCTGTGGTTCTGACCGACGCCAACAACCAGTGTGTCCCACAGTACCGGGCCATCCTATGGCGGAAGACGGTGAGTGCTATGACAAGCTACTGTACACACTACTATGCGCTACGGGGACAAGGTTCCCTTCTTCCTGTCTCTGGTTCTCACCGACGCCAACAACCAGTGTGTCCCACAGTACCGGGTTATCCTATGGCGGAAGACGGTGAGTACTATGACTAGCTACTGTACACACTACTATGCGCTACGGGGACAAGGGTCCCTTCTTCCTGCCTGTGGTTCTGACCGACGCCAACAACCAGTGTGTCCCACAGTACCGGGCCATCCTATGGCGGAAGACGGTGAGTACTATGACTAGCTACTGTACACACTACTATGCGCTACGGGGACAAGGTTCCCTTCTTCCTGTCTGTGGTTCTAACCGACGCCAACAACCAGTGTGTCCCACAGTACCGGGCCATCCTATGGCGGAAGACGGTGAGTACTATGACTAGCTACTGTACACACTACTATGCGCTACGGGGACAAGGTTCCCTTCTTCCTGTCTGTGGTTCTGACCGACGCCAACAACCAGTGTGTCCCACAGTACCGGGCCATCCTATGGCGGAAGACGGTGAGTACTATGACTAGCTACTCTACACACTACTATGCGCTACGGGGACAAGGTTCCCTTCTTCCTGTCTGTGGTTCTGACCGACGCCAACAACCAGTGTGTCCCACAGTACCGGGCCTTCCTATGGCGGAAGACGGTGAGTACTATGACTAGCTACTGTACACACTACTATGCGCTAAGGGGACAAGGTTCCCTTCTTCCTGTGTGTGGTTCTGACCGACGCCAACAACCAGTGTGTCCCACAGTACCGGGCCATCCTATGGCGGAAGACGGTGAGTACTATGACTAGCTACTGTACACACTACTATGCGCTACGGGGACAAGGTTCCCTTCTTCCTGTCTGTGGTTCTGACCGACGCCAACAACCAGTGTGTCCCACAGTACCGGGCCATCCTATGGCGGAAGACGGTGAGTACTATGACTAGCTACTGTACACACTACTATGCGCTACGGGGACAAGGTTCCCTTCTTCCTGTGTGTGGTTCTGACCGACGCCAAAAACCAGTGTGTCCCACAGTACCGGGCCATCCTATGGCGGAAGACGGTGAGTACTATGACTAGCTACTGTACACACTACTATGCGCTACGGGGACAAGGTTCCCTTCTTCCTGTCTGTGGTTCTGACCGACGCCAACAACCAGTGTGTCCCACAGTACCGGGCCATCCTATGGCGGAAGACGGTGAGTGCTATGACTAGCTACTGTACACACTTCTATGCGCTACGGGGACAAGGTTCCCTTCTTCCTGTCTGTGGTTCTGACCGACGCCAACAACCAGTGTGTCCCACAGTACCGGGCCATCCTATGGCGGAAGACGGTGAGTGCTATGACTAGCTACTGTACACACTACTATGCGCTACGGGGACAAGGTTCCCTTCTTCCTGTATGTGGTTCTGACCGACGCCAACAACCAGTGTGTCCCACAGTACCGGGCCATCCTATGGCGGAAGACGGTGAGTACTATGACTAGCTACTGTACACACTACTATGCGCTACGGAGACAAGGTTCCCTTCTTCCTGTCTGTGGTTCTGACCGACGCCAACAACCAGTGTGTCCCACAGTACCGCGCCATCCTATGGCGGAAGACGGTAAGTACTATGACTAGCTACTGTACACACTACTATGCGCTACGGGGACAAGGTTCCCTTCTTCCTGTCTGTGGTTCTGACCGACGCCAACAACCAGTGTGTCCCACAGTACCGGGCCATCCTATGGCGGAAGACGGTGAGTACTATGACTAGCTACTGTACACACTACTATCCGCTACGGGGACAAGGTTCCCTTCTTCCTGTCTGTGGTTCTGACCGACGCCAACAACCAGTGTGTCCCACAGTACCGGGCCATCCTATGGCGGAAGACGGTGAGTACTATGACTAGCTACTGTACACACTACTATGCGCTTCGGGGACGAGGTTCCTTTCTTCCTGTGTGTGGTTCTCACCGACGCCAACAACCAGTGTGTCCCGCAGTACCGCGCCATCCTATGGCGGAAGACGGTGAGTACTATGACTAGCTACTGTACACACTACTATGCGCTACGGGGACAAGGTTCCCTTCTTCCTGTCTGTGGTTCTGACCGACGCCAACAACCAGTGTGTCCCACAGTACCGGGCCATCCTATGGCGGAAGACGGTGAGTACTATGACTAGCTACTGTACACACTACTATGCGCTACAGGGACAAGGTTCCCTTCTTCCTGTCTGTGGTTCTGACCGACGCCAACAACCAGTGTGTCCCACAGTACCGGGCCATCCTATGGCGGAAGACGGTGAGTGCTATGACAAGCTACTGTACACACTACTATGCGCTACGGGGACAAGGTTCCCTTCTTCCTGTCTGTGGTTCTGACCGACGCCAACAACCAGTGTGTCCCACAGTACCGGGCCATCCTATGGCGGAAGACGGTGAGTACTATGACTAGCTACTGTACACACTACTATGCGCTACGGGGACAAGGTTCCCTTCTTCCTGTCTGTGGTTCTGACCGACGCCAACAACCAGTGTGTCCCACAGTACCGGGCCATCCTATGGCGGAAGACGGTGAGTACTATGACTAGCTACTGTACACACTACTATGTGCTACGGGGACAAGGTTCCCTTCTTCCTGTCTGTGGTTCTGACCGACGCCAACAACCAGTGTGTCCCACAGTACCGGGCCATCCTATGGCGGAAGACGGTGAGTACTATGACTAGCTACTGTACACACCACTATGCGCTACGGGGACAAGGTTCCCTTCTTCCTGTCTGTGGTTCTGACCGACGCCAACAACCAGTGTGTCCCACAGTACCGGGCCATCCTATGGCGGAAGACGGTGAGTGCTATGACTAGCTACTGTACACACTACTATGCGCTACGGGGACAAGGTTCCCTTCTTCCTGTCTATGGTTCTGACCGACGCCAACAACCAGTGTGTCCCACAGTACCGGGCCATCCTATGGCGGAAGACGGTGAGTGCTATGACAAGCTACTGTACACACTACTATGCGCTACGGGGACAAGGTTCCCTTCTTCCTGTCTGTGGTTCTGACCGACGCCAACAACCAGTGTGTCCCACAGTACCGGGCCATCCTATGGCGGAAGACGGTGAGTGCTATGACAAGCTACTGTACACACTACTATGCGCTACGGGGACAAGGTTCCCTTCTTCCTGTCTGTGGTTCTGACCGACGCCAACAACCAGTGTGTCCCACAGTACCGGGCCAACCTATGGCGGAAGACGGTGAGTACTATGACTAGCTACTGTACACACTACTATGCGCTACGGGGACAAGGTTCCCTTCTTCCTGTCTGTGGTTCTGACCGACGCCAACAACCAGTGTGTCCCACAGTACCGGGCCATCCTATGGCGGAAGACGGTGAGTACTATGACTAGCTACTGTACACACTACTATGACTAGCTACTGTACACACTACTATGCGCTACGGGGACAAGGTTCCCTTCTTCCTGTCTGTGGTTCTGACCGACGCCAACAACCAGTGTGTCCCACAGTACCGGGCCATCCTATGGCGGAAGACGGTGAGTACTATGACTAGCTACTGTACACACAACTATGTGCTACGATGACAAGGTTCCCTTCTTCCTGTCTGTGGTTCTGACCGACGCCAACAACCAGTGTGTCCCACAGTACCGGGCCATCCTATGGCGGAAGACGGTGAGTACTATGACTAGCTACTGTACACACTACTATGACTAGCTACTGTACACACTACTATGCGCTACGGGGACAAGGTTCCCTTCTTCCTGTCTGTGGTTCTGACCGACGCCAACAACCAGTGTGTCCCACAGTACCGGGCCATCCTATGGCGGAAGACGGTGAGTGCTATGACTAGCTACTGTACACACTACTATGCGCTACGGGGACAAGGTTCCCTTCTTCCTGTCTGTGGTTCTGACCGACGCCAACAACCAGTGTGTCCCACAGTACCGGGCCATCCTATGGCGGAAGACGGTGAGTGCTATGACTAGCTACTGTACACACTACTATGCGCTACGGGGACAAGGTTCCCTTCTTCCTGTCTGTGGTTCTGACCGACGCCAACAACCAGTGTGTCCCACAGTACCGGGCCATCATATGGTGGAAGACGGTGAGTGCTATGACTAGCTACTGTACACACTACTATGCTCTACGGGGACAAGGTTCCCTTCTTCCTGTCTGTGGTTCTGACCGACGCCAACAACCAGTGTGTCCCACAGTACCGGGCCATCATATGGTGGAAGACGGTGAGTGCTATGACTAGCTACTGTACACACTACTATGCTCTACGGGGACAAGGTTCCCTTCTTCCTGTGTGTGGTTCTGACCGACGCCAACAACCAGTGTGTCCCACAGTACCGGGCCATCCTATGGCGGAAGACGGTGAGTACTATGACTAGCTACTGTACACACTACTATGCGCTACGGGGACAAGGTTCCCTTCTTCCTGTCTGTGGTTCTGACCGACGCCAACAACCAGTGTGTCCCACAGTACCGGGCCATCCTATGGCGGAAGACGGTGAGTGCTATGACAAGCTACTGTACACACTACTATGCGCTACGGGGACAAGGTTCCCTTCTTCCTGTATGTGGTTCTGACCGACGCCAACAACCAGTGTGTCCCACAGTACCGGGCCATCCTATGGCGGAAGACGGTGAGTACTATGACTAGCTACTGTACACACTACTATGCGCTACGGGGACAAGGTTCCCTTCTTCCTGTGTGTGGTTCTCACCGACGCCAACAACCAGTGTGTCCCACAGTACCGGGCCATCCTATGGCGGAAGACGGTGAGTACTATGACTAGCTACTGTACACACTACTATGCGCTACGGGGACAAGGTTCCCTTCTTCCTGTCTGTGGTTCTGACCGACGCCAACAACCAGTGTGTCCCACAGTACCGGGCCATCCTATGGCGGAAGACGGTGAGTACTATGACTAGCTACTGTACACACTACTATGCGCTACGGGGACAAGGTTCCCTTCTTCCTGTCTGTGGTTCTGACCGACGCCAACAACCAGTGTGTCCCACAGTACCGGGCCATCCTATGGCGAAAGACGGTGAGTACTATGACTAGCTACTGTACACACTACTATGCGCTACGGGGACAAGGTTCCCTTCTTCCTGTCTATGGTTCTCACCGACGCCAACAACCAGTGTGTCCCACAGTACCGGGCCATCCTATGGCGGAAGACGGTGAGTACTATGACTAGCTACTGTACACACTACTATGACTAGCTACTGTACACACTACTATGCGCTACGGGGACAAGGTTCCCTTCTTACTGTCTGTGGTTCTCACCGACGTCAACAACCAGTGTGTCCCACAGTACCGGGCCATCCTATGGCGGAAGACGGTGAGTACTATGACTAGCTACTGTACACACTACTATGACTAGCTAATGTACACACTACTATGCGCTACGGGGACAAGGTTCCCTTCTTCCTGTCTGTAGTTCTAACCACGCCAACAACCAGTGTGTCTCACAGTACCGGGCCATTCTATGGCGGAAGACGGTGAGTACTATGACTAGCTACTGTACACACTACTATGACTAGCTACTGAACACACTACTATGCGCTACGGGGACAAGGTTCCCTTCTTCCTGTCTGTAGTTCTAACCACGCCAACAACCAGTGTGTCCCACAGTACCGCGCCATCCTATGGCGGAAGACGGTGAGTGCTATGACTAGCTACTGTACACACTACTATGCGCTACGGGGACAAGGTTCCCTTCTTCCTGTCTGTGGTTCTGACCGACGCCAACAACCAGTGTGTCCCACAGTACCGGGCCATCCTATGGCGGAAGACGGTGAGTGCTATGACTAGCTACTGTACACACTACTATGCGCTACGGGGACAAGACGGTGAGTACTATGACTAGCTACTGTAAACATTACTATGCGCTACGGGGACAAGGTTCCCTTCTTCCTGTCTGTAACTCTCACCGACGCCAACAACCAGTGTGTCCCACAGTACCGGGCCATCCTATGGCGGAAGACGGTGAGTGCTACGACTAGCTACTGTACACACTACTATGACTAGCTACTGTACACACTACTATGCGCTACGGGGACAAGGTTCCCTTCTTCCTGTCTATGGTTCTCACCGACGCCAACAACCAGTGTGTCCCACAGTACCGGGCCATCCTATGGCGGAAGACGGTGAGTGCTATGACTAGCTACTGTACACACTACTATGCGCTACGGGGACAAGGTTCCCTTCTTCCTGTGTGTGGTTCTGACCGACGCCAACAACCAGTGTGTCCCACAGTACCGGGCCATCCTATGGCGGAAGACGGTGAGCACTATGACTAGCTACTGTACACACTACTATGCGCTACGGGGACAAGGTTCCCTTCTTCCTGTCTGTGGTTCTGACCGACGCCAACAACCAGTGTGTCCCACAGTACCGGGCCATCCTATGGCGGAAGACGGAGAGTGCTATGACAAGCTACTGTACACACTACTATGCGCTACGGGGACAAGGTTCCCTTCTTCCTGTATGTGGTTCTGACCGACGCCAACAACCAGTGTGTCCCACAGTACCGGGCCATCCTATGGCGGAAGACGGTGAGTACTATGACTAGCTACTGTACACACTACTATGCGCTACGGGGACAAGGTTCCCTTCTTCCTGTGTGTGGTTCTCACCGACGCCAACAACCAGTGTGTCCCACAGTACCGGGCCATCCTATGGCGGAAGACGGTGAGTACTATGACTAGCTACTGTACACACTACTATGCGCTACGGGGACAAGGTTCCCTTCTTCCTGTCTGTGGTTCTGACCGACGCCAACAACCAGTGTGTCCCACAGTACCGGGCCATCCTATGGCGGAAGACGGTGAGTACTGTGACTAGCTACTGTACACACTACTATGCGCTACGGGGACAAGGTTCCCTTCTTCCTGTCTGTGGTTCTGACCGACGCCAACAACCAGTGTGTCCCACAGTACCGGGCCATCCTATGGCGGAAGACGGTGAGTACTATGACTAGCTACTGTACACACTACTATGCGCTATGGGGACAAGGTTCCCTTCTTCCTGTCTATGGTTCTCACCGACGCCAACAACCAGTGTGTCCCACAGTACCGGGCCATCCTATGGCGGAAGACGGTGAGTACTATGACTAGCTACTGTACACACTACTATGACTAGCTTCTGTACACACTACTATGCGCTACGGGGACAAGGTTCCCTTCTTACTGTCTGTGGTTCTCACCGACGCCAACAACCAGTGTGTCCCACAGTACCGGGCCATCCTATGGCGGAAGACGGTGAGTACTATGACTAGCTACTGTACACACTACTATGACTAGCTACTGTACACACTACTATGCGCTACGGGGACAAGGTTCCCTTCTTCCTGTCTGTAGTTCTAACCACGCCAACAACCAGTGTGTCTCACAGTACCGGGCCATTCTATGGCGGAAGACGGTGAGTACTATGACTAGCTACTGTACACACTACTATGACTAGCTACTGAACACACTACTATGCGCTACGGGGACAAGGTTCCCTTCTTCCTGTCTGTAGTTCTAACCACGCCAACAACCAGTGTGTCCCACAGTACCGCGCCATCCTATGGCGGAAGACGGTGAGTGCTATGACTAGCTACTGTACACACTACTATGCGCTACGGGGACAAGGTTCCCTTCTTCCTGTCTGTGGTTCTGACCGACGCCAACAACAAGTGTGTCCCACAGTACCGCGCCATTCTATGGCGGAAGACGGTGAGTGCTATGACTAGCTACTGTACACACTACTATGCGCTACGGGGACAAGGTTCCCTTCTTCCTGTCTGTGGTTCTGACCGACGCCAACAACCAGTGTGTCCCACAGTACCGGGCCATCCTATGGCGGAAGACGGTGAGTGCTATGACTAGCTACTGTACACACTACTATGCGCTACGGGGACAAGACGGTGAGTACTATGACTAGCTACTGTAAACATTACTATGCGCTACGGGGACAAGGTTCCCTTCTTCCTGTCTGTAACTCTCACCGACGCCAACAACCAGTGTGTCCCACAGTACCGGGCCATCCTATGGCGGAAGACGGTGAGTGCTACGACTAGCTACTGTACACACTACTATGACTAGCTACTGTACACACTACTTTGCGCTACGGGGACAAGGTTCCCTTCTTCCTGTCTATGGTTCTCACCGACGCCAACAACCAGTGTGTCCCACAGTACCGGGCCATCCTATGGCGGAAGACGGTGAGTGCTATGACTAGCTACTGTACACACTACTATGCGCTACGGGGACAAGGTTCCCTTCTTCCTGTCTATGGTTCTCACCGACGCCAACAACCAGTGTGTCCCACAGTACCGGGCCATCCTATGGCGGAGGACGGTGAGTGCTATGACTAGCTACTGTACACACTACTATGCGCTACGGGGACAAGGTTCCCTTCTTCCTGTCTGTGGTTCTGACCGACGCCAACAACCAGTGTGTCCCACAGTACCGGGCCATCCTATGGCGGAAGACGGTGAGTGCTATGACTAGCTACTGTACACACTACTATGCGCTACGGGGACAAGGTTCCCTTCTTCCTGTCTATAGTTCTCACCGACGCCAACAACCAGTGTGTCCCACAGTACCGCGCCATCCTATGGCGGAAGACGGTGAGTGCTATGACTAGCTACTGTACACACTACTATGACTAGCTACTGTACACACTACTATGCGCTACGGGGACAAGGTTCCCTTCTTCCTGTCTGTGGTTCTGACCGACGCCAACAACCAGTGTGTCCCACAGTACCGGGCCATCCTATGGCGGAAGACGGTGAGTGCTATGACTAGCTACTGTACACACTACTATGCGCTACGGGGACAAGGTTCCCTTCTTCCTGTCTGTGGTTCTGACCGACGCCAGCAACCAGTGTGTCCCACAGTACCGGGCCATCCTATGGCGGAAGACGGTGAGTACTATGACTAGCTACTGTACACACTACTATGACTAGCTACTGTACACACAACTATGCGCTACGGGGACAAGGTTCCCTTCTTCCTGCCTGTGTTCTCACCGACGCCAACAACCAGTGTGTCCCACAGTACCGGGCCATCCTATGGCGGAAGACGGTGAGTACTATGACTAGCTACTGTACACACTACTATGACTAGCTACTGTACACACTACTATGCGCTACGGGGACAAGGTTCCCTTCTTCCTGTGTGTGGTTCTCACCGACGCCAACAACCAGTGTGTCCCACAGTACCGGGCCATCCTATGGCGGAAGACGGTGAGTACTATGACTAGCTACTGTACACACTACTATGACTAGCTACTGTACACACTACTATGCGCTACGGGGACAAGGTTCCCTTCTTCCTGCCTGTGTTCTCACCGACGCCAACAACCAGTGTGTCCCACAGTACTGGGCCATCCTATGGCGGAAGACGGTGAGTACTATGACAAGCTACTGTACACACTACTATGACTAGCTACTGTTCACACTACTATGCGCTACGGGGACAAGGTTCCCTTCTTCCTGCCTGTGTTCTCACCGACGCCAACAACCAGTGTGTTCCACAGTACCGGGCCATCCTATGGCGGAAGACGGTGAGTACTATGACTAGCTACTGTACACACTACTATGACTAGCTACTGTACACACTACTATGCGCTACGGGGACAAGGTTCCCTTCTTCCTGTGTGTGGTTCTCACCGACGCCAACAACCAGTGTGTCCCACAGTACCGGGCCATCCTATGGCGGAAGACGGTGAGTACTATGACTAGCTACTGTACACACTACTATGACTAGCTACTGAACACACTACTATGCGCTACGGGGACAAGGTTCCCTTCTTCCTGTGTGTGGTTCTCACCGACGCCAACAACCAGTGTGTCCCACAGTACCGGGCCATCCTATGGCGGAAGACGGTGAGTACTATGACTAGCTACTGTACACACTACTATGCGCTACGGGGACAAGGTTCCCTTCTTCCTGTCTATGGTTCTCACCGACGCCAACAACCAGTGTGTCCCACAACCGGGCCATCCTATGGCGGTAGACGGTGAGTACTATGACTAGCTACTGTACACACTACTATGCGCTACGGGGACAAGGTTCCCTTCTTCCTGTCTGTGGTTCTGACCGACGCCAACAACCAGTGTGTCCCACAGTACCGGGCCATCCTATGGCGGAAGACGGTGAGTGCTATGACTAGCTACTGTACACACTACTATGACTAGCTACTGTACACACTACTATGCGCTACGGGGACAAGGTTCCCTTCTTCCTGTCTGTGGTTCTGACCGACGCCAACAACCAGTGTGTCCCACAGTACCGGGCCATCCTATGGCGGAAGACGGTGAGTACTATGACTAGCTACTGTACACACTACTATGCGCTACGGGGACAAGGTTCCCTTCTTCCTGTCTGTGGTTCTGACCGACGCCAACAACCAGTGTGTCCCACAGTACCGGGCCATCCTATGGCGGAAGACGGTGAGTACTATGACTAGCTACTGTACACACTACTATGCGCTACGGGGACAAGGTTCCCTTCTTCCTGTCTATGGTTCTCACCGACGCCAACAACCAGTGTGTCCCACAGTACCGGGCCATCCTATGGCGGAAGACGGTGAGTACTATGACTAGCTACTGTACACACTACTATGCGCTACGGGGACAAGGTTCCCTTCTTCCTGTCTATGGTTCTCACCGACGCCAACAACCAGTGTGTCCCACAGTACCGCGCCATCCTATGGCGGAAGACGGTGAGTACTATGACTAGCTACTGTACACACTACTATGCGCTACGGGGACAAGGTTCCCTTCTTCCTGTCTGTGGTTCTGACCGACGCCAACAACCAGTGTGTCCCACAGTACCGCGCCATCCTATGGCGGAAGACGGTGAGTGCTATGACTAGCTACTGTACACACTACTATGCGCTACGGGGACAAGGTTCCCTTCTTCCTGTCTGTGGTTCTGACCGACGCCAACAACCAGTGTGTCCCACAGTACCGGGCCATCCTATGGCGGAAGACGGTGAGTGCTATGACTAGCTACTGTACACACTACTATGCGCTACGGGGACAAGGTTCCCTTCTTCCTGTCTGTGGTTCTGACCGACGCCAACAACCAGTGTGTCCCTCAGTACCGGGCCATCCTATGGCGGAAGACGGTGAGTGCTATGACTAGCTACTGTACACACTACTATGCGCTACGGGGACAAGGTTCCCTTCTTCCTGTCTGTGGTTCTGACCGACGCCAACAACCAGTGTGTCCCACAGTACCGGGCCATCCTATGGCGGAAGACGGTGAGTACTATGAGAGACCGTATGACAGCAGCGCTGTGAGCGTTCCTGCCCTCACGAATGTCAGTATGCCCCTCAATTGACGCATACCTTTGCAGGTGGCTGTGGGACGGCTTTACCTTACCCGTGCGCGAACAATGTGGTAGACTGTGTTATTCCATCAACCATTGTACCAGGTTTCACTTCTTTTTTGGATTCTTTAGTTGATTGTTATTTTAATTACATAATACTTATGAATAAGTAAGCGTTACTATAATCAAAATACTATTAAAAATGTATAAGGCATATTAGATTTGGAGCAGTTAACTGAAGTTGAACTAGATATAATAAGTAAACTGAACGTCATCGCTCACAGCGCACTCTACATGTCATACGGTCTCCCATACAACTAACTACTGTACCGGTAGCTTCGCTACGGATGCCACTGCCATTCAAATTTTCAATACTACAATTTGTTTATTTAATGTGTCTGATGACAAACGCAATTCTTTTGCATAAATCTGTGTCTGAACTCAGAAATAAAATTACATTTTATCACAAAAAATATGAGGACATATTATGGGAAATGCTATTTTGTCTTTTACGCTAGCCATGCATGCTGACGTACAGGTTAATCTGTCATGAAACCTTGAGTGTATTATGTAATAATGGCTTTAGTTTAATGCAAGTAGTGTATTGTGTACGGAAAAGTTAATTTTTGAATTCGAGTTACAAAAATCAGAAACAAATTATTATGAATGAATCATATAAAAATAGTTTAGTTTTAGACCCATTTCTAAAACAGTCTTCTAAAATTGAAGTGGGTACTAATATTTAATAACGTATCGTAAGTAGTTAACAAATCAACGACTTTAGTGGCCAGTTTCGGATGTTTTTAGCACTTCGTTTGACCTGCTACTAAATTATTAACCACCAGCTAAATTCTACATTTAAACCTTTCAACGATCATGCAGTTTTTGTATTGCTTGGCTGCAATTTTACATAGTGGTTTGAACTAGCTTTTCACAGCTTTTAAGTCGTAAACCTTAGATTGAACGCGGTTTAAAACTAACATTTGAAGAACGCAAACTTGTAATTTGGTATTCTTACATAAATCCATTACATATGTTGCCTTGTATTCGACGGGATTTCCAGCACAATAGGCCTCCTCATCAGAAACCACAGCCTTGGGAAGCGAGGTGAAATCTTTCAACCCCCCAACAAATCTCCCTGTCTGATTGAAAGCTACGGTAATCTTCTTTCCAAGCCGCGTTATTTGGGAAAGAGCCAAGTTTTAACCGGTCGTTCTTTTCTATGCAGGGTGCGCAGAAGATCTCCCTGTCCTACACGCCGCACAAGCCGATGACAGTCAAGCAAATACTGAGGTGAGTCATGAGATCTTTCTACTAAACATACAACACATGTGACACTCCATTTTATTAAGATTGTATGTTCACGTACCCTGTTTCAACAGCCGATTTTGTTATGTTAGAAATAAAATTGCATCAATATGTCTTTTACACTGTCCCAAAATAATCTAAACCTTATTAGTTATGAATGTGTCTTTGTTTGAATAAATATTTACGTTTTACAAAAAAATGTTCTTAATTAAGTGTAAAAGGTGTGGAGCCACATCACATTACAAACGTTATTTAGAACATTTAGTCTATAATTTATAGTCGTCCCCTGCCCCAAACGCACCCGAGTTATTTCCTATATAGAAAACAAATCCTTAGCAACAACGGGCGCCCCTAGAGATACGGGACGACTATGAATACGGATCTTAAGGCTGGTCCACACAGATTTTTTAAGCATAAGATTTAAGGTTTTAAGACGTTGTTTTAAGAACAACAATGAAAACAATGTCTTAAAACTAAAACTTTGTGTGAACGCTAGTACGTGTTTCCTATGATCCAACTTTACGACTACACGTTAAACCTTAAATCTTATGCTTAAAAAATCTGTGTGGACCATCCTTTACAAAACGAAAAACAATTATAAGAACAAAGAAACATTCTTAAGAGAGAGCACTCTCTTGAGTATGACATATTTTGATTTAATTTTGAAACAATTTAAAGACATTTTAAAGGAACTCTAACCGACCAAAATCATGTGTTCCACAAGCTTGATGGTCATACAGCCTTAAAGGCCCACTAAAGCCAAACATGTGTGCCGAGTATTTAGACGCATAAACTTTGTCATAAGTAAACTGAAAATGTCTCAACGTCCTACAGATCTTAGTTCCACCCTCAGCGCCTGTTGGATTTTCTCTGTGACGTAGATCTGGCTATACTGTTACCTGTTTGACAGACTAGAAACTGCGCTTCGCTCACATTTAACCCCGGTTTAGAGATTTAGCTACAATATTCCAATGAATATGGCATCAGTTAGTGCTTTTTCTGATCCTTCTGGGATGATGAATTGAAAGTATTTAGGAAATTATCCTAGTCCTTCATATAATCTAGATCATTAACAATATGTTTTAACGAGGATAAATACAGGCCGAGCAGTCTTTTAGTTTTGATGGCCATACATATTTTAAAGACATATTTATTATTTTATTTCACCATGTTATTTGTACAAAGTATAAATATTGGTACTAACACTACACAGACAAAATAAAATATACATACAAAAATACAATACTTCAAAATAAACATAGGCCTATATTCAGAAATAACAGTAAGGATTGGTCAAAAAAACGGGAATTTAAGTTGTTAATTATCAAAAAATTCTTTCAAAGCGAAGAAAAGTTAAAGTTTTTAGTCTGTATTTAAACAGTGGAAGAGATGTGGAGATTTTTTATTGATTGGGGAAGTCTGTTATAAATTTTCCTGCAAATGTGGGTTGGACATTGGTTGTAATACGAGATATAATTGGATGTGGGGATAAAAATGTTAGCGCTAGATCGGGTACGATGACAGTGATTGACATTGATTACTAGTAGATAGTAGATAGTAGATAGTAGATTGAGAAGTATATTACTAGGATATTAAAAAATTAAGAAAGTTGTTAACGCGGAAATTTGTTGCTGTGGGACGCGGTGTCGCGTCCCATGAGTCTATATTAATACGTATAAAGAATTACTATTTTACTAATTGGAATTCTTAATTCCTAAAACAATGACCTATCCATGAAGAATTACAGAACAACAACATGTAATTAGTATGTCTATACATTTCAAAGGTGAAAGGAGTCCTTATTGCTTTTGTATAATAATAAATCCTTGGCAGAAATCTACGCTCGAGCAACTCCAAATCGAAAACTCTTTGCATATAGTCACTTATTTTTCAAAAAAAAAACTTTCAGTTCTAGATTTCACTTTGAAATGAATATTGAAGTACGTTTTGAAATGTCTTGTTTACAAGCCCTAGACATTCTTTGCTCGACATTTTAATTAATGTTATTGTTCTCATTCTTTTCATACAGTACGGTATTTGTTTACAAAGACGGTCGCTATGCATTTTAAATGAGTGTAAGCCTACTCTTATATGCCTACTCTTATATGCCTACTCTTATAGGCCTACTCTTACAGGCCTACTCTTATAGGCCTACTCTTATAGGCCTACTCTTTTACGCCTACTCTTATAAGCCTACTTTTATAGGCCTACTCTTATAGGCCTACTCTTTTAGGCCTACTCTTATAAGCATACTTTTATAGGCCTACTCTTATAGGCCTACTCTTTTAGGCCTACTCTTATAAGTCTACTTTTATAGGCCTACTCTTATAGGCCTACTCTTATAGGTCTACTCTTATAAGTCTACTTTTATAGGCCTACTCTTATAGGCCTACTCTTATAGGTCTACTCTTATAGGCCTACTCTTATAGGCGTACTCTTATAGGCCTACTCTTACAGGCCTACTCTTATAGGCCTACTCTTATAGGCCTATTCTTATAGCCTGTGTACTGTATTGAATTCAAGGAAAGACGAAAATTGTTAATGTATGTTTAATGGCCCAATTCAATAAAATCCTTCATAAAATTGTTTCCTATTTTATCTCTGAGACTTGTTTTTACTCAAGAACTTAATGAATAATTGACCATTTTTACGAGTATCTAATAAGAATGTTCATAACTAATAACTTGTTGCCCCCATGACAACCACCAATCACAAACCTTAAAATCTTCCTTATACCTTAAGGCTGGTCCACACAGATTTTTAAGACATAATGCATAAGGTTTAAAGACGTTGTTTTAAAAACAACAATGAAAACAACGTCTTAAAACTAAAACTTTGTGTGAACGCCAGTACGTGTTTTCTATGATCCAACTTTACGACTACGCGTTAAACCTTAAATCGTATGTCTTAAAAATCTGTGTGGACCAGCCCTTATCACAGCTTCTATTAAATTCCTATCAGCTGTTCATAATATCAGGCCTCAAACTAGTAGCCAAATCGTACTCCATTACATAAACTTCACAAAAAGAAACCTAATATACACATTAGTTTATAGAAGAAAACATATGCAGCTAATTTGCAAACTACATGCCAGCAAATTCAATTATACAGAAATCACAATAGTGATTGTAAAACGAAATAAACAATACATTAGCAGGTCAGTGATTGGAGCAGACAACTGTGCATTGTTAATTAATATGTAATTAAGGTCATAGGTCAAGCATGGATGCATTGATTCAGGGTATTCAAATAACTTCCGTTTGAATTTCCGGAATAGCTCAACAGATATTCCTCTACGTAGCTACATCTTGGAATCAGTAGACCTATTGTTCAGATAACTAGAGAGACAGCAATATAATATCAACAGAATAATTCAAGATTGGCTTTAGTAGATTTTTTATTTCGATGCTTTCTGAATATTGTATGTGAAACAATTAGCAATAAAAATCTATTAGCTTTGTTTTAAACCAAAAACGTTTATTTGCTAGCAGTACTGAACTCGATCTTTGCACCTCGTTTTCTCAATTCAAACATTCAAGTCGTTTATATTTAATACTTTTAAATATAAATCATTCATTGTAGTAATGTTTTACAAGGTTTTTGACAGAGAATACCTTTGTTATAGATACAAAACAAACATATTGTCGTTTGACAGTTAGACAGTTGACTAACGACAATATTTAACATGGAATGAATTACAAAGTTGGACCTTTCAGGACAGGTGCTGCAACCTACTTCAGCTTAGACTTGAGATGAGATGCAACTAGATTTAGGTTGGTAGTTGTCACTTGGCTAATCCATGACGACACCGTCTTGCAAGTGAACGTGACATAACTATATTATATGCTGTCAGGTTAGCGTGGATAGGCCTACTGTATAGGCCCGTCTGTATTCACCCCTACCCCCTCCTACGCCCCCTCCCGTCACCGCACCCTTAATACGCAATGAAACAAGCTATTGTTCGCGCAGGATTCTAACGGAACAGCCTCGGGGGTAATATTGAAGTAAGCTCAACAACATAAACACAGTTTGTAAGTCTAGTGTTTCCTTCAAAGAGAGTGGAATTAATAATAAGACAGTTAGGTATTGGTTACGTCTCTGCGGTTATTCAAAACACATAACAAGGAGACCTGTTTCTAGAGTCTGATATTGTGAAACGCATTAAAAGCCTCTCACACCAAGAAGTAAGATAGTGTCAGGGGAGTCAGGACCGCCCACAATTAGTTTATAACTTAACAAGTGTGAATCACTAACGTTTTTCCCAATTATCTAGTAAAATTTGGTTGCGTTAGGTTTTTTGACGGAAACCTGCTTGCACGTTTTCTTGTACGATACCGTCAAAATCTTACCGCAACCAAATTGTACTAGATAATCGGGAAACATGTCAGTGATTCGCGGTTTTTTTGTGAGAAATGTTTACAGTGCTCAGAATTGTAGCTACTAAAACAAGTTGATTATATTCGTTTAAAATAATCATCATTGCAATACACTTAAAATAATGTTATTCATTACAATCATTTGGTTTAAATGATTTGATTGTTTAATCGATACTATTGTTATCGTGTGGAATTGATCTTGAAGATTTTAACTGTGGTTTACCGAACCTTTTATTTTTAGGAATCTATGTTAGTGTCCCGTAGTCACCAAGATTTGTATGCGAAATAGGGCTCGTCTAAGACTTAGAGCTGAGCAATCCCTGTGCAATGAAATAAAAATGTGAATTGCGCATTTCGTTAACAAATCATTACCCTTATTGAATTATATCGAAACATCTGATTAGAGATTATTATTATACTCAACTGTTGTTGTACTGTAGTACGCGTAGACACGTTCTTTAACTTCATGGTTGACTCTAGTGAGAAAAGACTTACAGGCTTCATTTCTCATTTTTAAATATCAATCCTCCCCTAATCATAGATAGTATATTTATCATTCCTTACTCTCCATTATCTTGCTGCTTATTATTTTGTGTGTTAGGGATTTAACTCCCATAATATACGATTTAAAAAAAAAATGAGAACGCCTGTTCGTTAAAGTTATTCTTCGATTAGAAAATTTATGACTTAAAAAAGGTTATTTTATTTATCAAAGTATTTATTTCCAGCAGGAAAGATATCACGGTTGCTGAGACCCTCAATAATTGATAGCGTATGTTGACCCCTTCAACCTATCCGAGTGAATTATCTGAGATAAACTTCAAGAAAACTCGTTCAATTTTGTGTTTCAGCAATTTTCCCACCACGGAAAAACTCGAAAAAGGTCCAAAAGAAATATTCTCTCCAGACATCCAAAAAGTAAGTATTTTCCTACAACTCTATTTTTCCTCCCCGGTGAACTTTCGTGTTTGGGATCAATGTTAAAAACTTCACCGAATAGATTTATTATTCCATTCTTTTTATTTGAAAGTAATCCCTGTTGGTTTAAAGATTTCCCATTTATCTTACTGGTTTGGTTCTCGACAGGACTTGCTGCTGTTAGAGGAGCAGGAGGGCTCGGTCAACTTCAAGTTTGGAGTACTCTACACTCTACCAGGACAAAGCAGCGATGACGAGATGTTTAGCAATGGTATGTCAACACATTTACAAGGATGGATACCTAAAAACCGCACACAATTTTTATTTATAAATCATATCACAAGAATGGGCTTCGAAATCGAAAATCTGAATCAACAGCGCACTGTGGTTTAGTAAGCTCTACATACTGAATGCTCTTATTTGTGTCTTACATTCTAATCAGTGTTTTTTTTAGAAATAATTAATTTTATTACTAATTGTCGAATTAATAATCAAAATAACTCCGATAATTGTTATGTTTCATATTTTAGTCTGTAGGGTTTACCAAAACACAGTGCGCTGTTAATTTAAATTTTCGATTTCTCGTTGCAATCTTAAGATATAATTAAATAATGCAAATTTTCTGTGGTATTTGACGTTGAGACTACCCTTCGCTCGTAACACCTCCCACAACAACACAACATTTTCCACGTGACGTCACAGTGGCCATGATTGCGACACAGTTGACCTATCCTACAATTGACCTATCCTACAATTGACCTATCCTAGATCATTGGCGAATAACTTGAGATTTTCTTAGTTTGACGCTCCCCTGCTGCTCCCCTCCATCGCTATGTGGCCACCCCTTACCCCTGTAACAACCCGACAATCATATCATATTTATTAATTTCATATTGTATTATATTATTTATAATCGGCCATATTTGTTATGATGGGTGGTGGTCTTATAACCAGGGGGTGGAGCTTCGCACTATGTCAAACTAAATATATCTACACTCTTGTATTCAAACTACTACCAAAATAAGAATAATTAAGGATTTGAAAAGTAAATATATGTAATAAAAAAATCATAAATTACTACTTGTACAAATTTTTTAAAGAACTGAGGATTTCTGTGTACTACTACAACAGACTTCAAATTATTATTTCTCCATGGCATCGTCAAAGTTTGATCACAAATGTGGCCGCCACGCGCAACCTATGACATAAATGTATGTAAATTCTTGTTGTTAACTAATTTCAGACCTTCCATTTGATTTGTTAACGAGATTGATTGCTACGGCTGTATAAGAAGTGAAATTAATTTTATATTGTGGTTGGATTTTCGTCTAGAAAATATTAATTTCAAATTGGATGCGTGAATGGGCAGTGTTTGTGTTATAACTGTAACATTATTTCAATAATTAATATTCCTCTAAAATATTCCGTTATCAAACGGAACATGTTTTTATGCGGATGTGGAGCGGTTCTTATTGTTTTAAGCAAATGTTTCCACGTTGTAAATATACGGAAAGTTACGACCAATCACGATCCAGTTTGTCTGTCATAATATCAGCAGCTCTCTGAGTTTACACAGGTTGTGTACATAACAATGACCTTGAAATCATGGAAAAACAACAAGTTTAGTGTATAATGTTGTTTGTGCAGGTATCAGTTTCGCTTTGTTTATTGGTGTTTCGCTCGGGCGCAAATGAGAAGCGGATAGTATATTATTTACTCATGTATTTAATGCCAGGCTTATTAACTGATTTTATCCTTTGCCAGTATTGATTCATTTAGTACTGATACATTAGTTGTTAAATAATTAGTCTATGAAAAAACTATTTGTAATTTGACATATTATCTCAACAATATACCATTTAAAAAATTGATTTAGTATTCCTGGATAGAATTAATTACTGTCCTTTAAATCTTAAATAACAACAATGCACAACAATGGGAAATGAATCTTGACATAATATTTGAAAACTAGTTTTTATTGTTGAGCCTTGTTGTCATTGAAGATTTAGAGGACCGTTATTGACTCTATATATGGTTCCTTGATCAATTTTGAAAATTGCCTATTCTTTGCGGTAGTAGTGTCATAAATATCTGAGAATTGGTAGTAGTTCCAAAGGATTATTTACTTCATAATTACTTTAAATATTTTTCCAGGTATTGATTATTTATTTTCTGTATTTCCAATATGAATTTTGTTCACTTTTATGTATTTATTACATTTTTTTAATTATATTATGTATTCCCATTGATTTAAACATGTTAAAATTATTCTTGAATGAGACCTAAAATAACTCCTCTTTTATATAAGTGATGTGAACAATTCGCTAGTTGTTCTAAGTAGATAGCAAACCAACATAAATATTAACGCAATGGTTGATTTTGTTTGCAGAAGTTGGCAGCGAAGAGTTTGAGAAGTTTATAGCTCTGCTCGGCGACAAAGTTCGTCTCAAAGGATGGGACAAGTATAGAGGCGGTCTAGATATCAAAGGTCAGTACACAATATATTTGTATTTATATAACACTAACAAATAAGATGTAAACAACAATTTCTGGAACAAACCCCATATTACTATTACTCTACACATTATCCGTTTAAGCATGGGTTCAACTTAAAACCATTATAATCATACACTTATATACTGCATGTGTGAAATGTATGTGATTTTTCAGACAGGAATTCCTTTTTTTTTATTACGAGGAAAACGCTCTGTATGACGCGTTGATAAGCGAGCCATATCTAGAATTATATATATCTGTTCATATCTACGAACTTTGTGGCGAAAAGTTCTCAAAGCTAATAAAAACAAAAATTAACAACAATTCAAGAATGCGCATTGCAAATTTTTTTCTTATTTCGATAGCTATTATATTTTCCGACATTGTTGAATGCAGTGTAATGTGCGTTGCTAAGTCTTGTTAAAAGAGTTAACATAAATATAAAATATAAGAATATAAGAATATAACATAATTGAGAAAATCACCTATAGAATTATCGTACTTGCAATATTAATTACAGTACATCAAAGTACATTCTATTCAATATTCTTGTATGACCAGGATCTTCAAACAAAACGTCAGTGTCAGGTTTAGAATTGTTTGGCATGTACGAACCTTGCAGGCGGCTCTGTGAAGCTATGGAACAATTATGTAGACTAGGTCGCCTCTTTACATGTTCAGTGTTCTGTGTCATGTTATGAGGTCAAAATTGTTATATCAACTTATGAAATTCCACGAATCTTTAATATCATATGTGCAGTGACCTAAATAAACCTGTGTGCAGGTTAAACTTATTGCGAGCTCATCATCTTCTTCTCCTTCTTGAAAAGTTCTGTTATACTTGAATTTAATGATGAAATATATGACAGTTTAATATGCTGCCAGTTAAAATTTAAAAATACCTAAAGTAGATTCTTGATATGTTGTCATTCTTAATTGAAGGACTTCATGTCATACAATATTGTTATATTCTTATACAACAATACAGACTTCATTCTCTTATTACGTTATCCTCCTCATATATTTGGTAAATATATATATTAAATTTGCGCAAAGCAATCTTGCAATTTATCACCCAACAATGACACAGACAGTTGTTGTGTTGATGGGATAGAGAAAGTGAACACACAAAACAAACATAGATATAGCGCTGCTAAGCAACCTCCTTTTAGCGCCATTGATGAGTTATAACAATAAAACAACAATGAAAATTGACAACGAAACCACTCCTAATACAAGTTCATTTTCTTGCCAACAGAATGCATCTAGTCAATGTTTAGTGCTCTATTGCATATCCTTGTTTTTTACCTATTATTATTGTTTCTTATAAATGTATGATGAATTTTATAATAATTTTTGACCGAATGTTTGTGAAATCATTTAGATATTCGTACAGATGATCCTACCAGTACGTTTTACGGATATCTACAATCCATTGAGTTTCCACTGTTTTAGTTAGTTAGCCCAGAATAGAATCACGCCAGCACAATTTCGGTACCATTGTAAGTTCCGTGGAAACCTTCTTGATATATAAGATTTTGACAACCTACACATTTAGGCTGGTGTTCGGACCCAGCATATTGGTCACCATGCTTCAACTTAATTTGTAATTTTCGTCGTCTCAAATGCATAACTCTGTTCATTTTAAACTGCTAAGCTTTTAGCAAAATTATTGAATGTTACTAAATTGTTGTTATTGTCATTATACGTAAAAAATTGTATACTGTTGGTGAAGTATGTTTATTGTAACATATCTGCAAACTAGGCTCAATGCACATTTTATACACGAAACTTAAATTACAATTTTAATGTCGATTATTTCACCAAGAAGTGTTGAGTACAGTTTTTTGATTAAGGTCAATATATTTTTGTAAATACATTTTATTTCTCTATCATCAAAATATATTATTAAAGTTAGTAACATTTTGAAAGTAGGTGTATGATTTCACACATCAAATCATTTTAGATGAACGGAATCTAACATAATCGTGCACATCTCATAACAGAAGACAACAAACAGAAACATAAAATACACGTGTAAGTTATAACCAATAACAGAAGAACAATATGGCATATTACATGCTACTCTAATCCAGGCTATTATGTACGTCATAGTGTACATTATCTTGCTCATCCACGTGTGTACAATGATTACCTCCACTAACAAACCCAAACCAGCTGTATTATAACAAGCTAACAGTTCATAATGCCCTTGTTAAGTTACACTGACTGAACATTCATCACAGGATCTAGGTCATGCAGATAATAACCCTGGTGTCCATGTTATGAAGCCAATAACGGCTCAAAGAGATACAATAGTAACCACGGTCAAAGTACTTCAGTAATGACATGGGTTGGGTAGTGACTTAGCGAGTGAAGCTTAGGACGCTAATTGAATTCAGTTATTGTGGTTTGTTGGATTCACATGTTTGGAAAGTAGCTTATTAATTAGTAAAATCAGTTTTTAATTATAATCTTGATTTTTTAAGTGTGTTAAATATTGTTAAACCTCATTGCAAAGATTTAGTTTACACGCATAAAATTGTAAAAAAAATTTTGTTCTAAATTTATACGGACATTCTTCGTCATTCTTTCGTATTTTTGACTATGATGTAATATAATGTTCTGTATAGCATATTCATCAGTTTATGTTTGCTCTTGGTGTTAGTTGTCGAAGCTCATAAAACCTTTTCAATATTATTCAACGTTTTCAAAAAAACATTAATGTCAGCTATTTCATTCACCCCACTCCCCGCTTTTATCTAGAAGGTAGGTGGTTGTAGCGACTGTATTGTTTGTTGTAGGGGACATGACTGGTAGATTCTCAGCGTACACCATCTACGAGGGCCATGAGATAATGTTCCATGTGTCAACTATGCTGCCCTACTCGAAAGACAACCGGCAACAGGTGAGAACAAATACGAGTCACTTGTCCACAACAAGTATTATGTTCATGTTATTATTATAGGCAACCCAAGACTACCTTTCATATGCTTTCGTCACAGGCGAGGCACTCGTAGCCAACCAGCGAGCCGCCCGAGACACACCCGCTCAAATACCGATCGCTGATTGCCTACCATCCTCTCACCTTTGACGAAAGCATATGTAAGGTTGTCTTGGGTTGTCTATAGACGAATATCAATAACAAATATATTATTAAATATCAATAATCTGAAAGAGGGGAAAATGTTGTTTGTTATATTTGACCTATTTTATGTTCCAAATACGTTTATGTGTAGTAGTATGCATTATGTAATAATATGTAGTTTATTTATGCAATTTATTCTACACTCTTACTCTCTTACTCTTACTATTTCTCATTTCATTTATTTAGTCATCACTTATATATCAAAATAAATATAGTTTCTACCTCAAATACTCTTATTAGTTCAGGATAAAATGAACACATTCGTGACGGGACAAAAATTCACTATAATACCTTTGAGTCAAGATACTGAATCTATCTCACATTTCACCGTCATTAAGTTTTGAAAATAGTATTAATATTGGAGTCAACCCACCTACAGTGTGAACTGAAACTTTGATTTGAAACTTTGATAAACTGTATTATATAACTAATTGACTTCTTGCCTGATGTT
>OX246741.1:51412881-51441891 GCA_945910005.1 Isoperla grammatica
CCCTGGCGGGGGCTCGTCGAACTACCGAAGCTCCGCCAGGTGACTGACGGACCTCGAGTAGTAGTGTAGTATTTATTAACCTCTTTGAATTTTTGTAGACAGTACAATCCAAAATGTGTAAATCATTTGAGTTGTCATTGAAGCTAGAGTGAACTTAGACACATGTACAAACATATAGTTTCCAAGAGGGAGAGTGACCACTCCAGCCAGAAGGCCGTGGTGGAGAAACATCAGAAACCACTAAAGAAGCAAGTAGTAGTACTATTTAATGTGTATTTGTCTTTTTGAATTCTTTTTGACATTTACAATCCAATATGTGCAGATCATTTGAGTTATCAATTATTACAAACGAACAAAAGTACCACACACAATTAGTTGAAGCTGGGCTACTTAAAAATTTCTCGCAGTTCCACGACTGCCACAAATCTATCATTGACAAGTACCTTTAAACTTCTTGACACTACGAACACTAACAGAAGTTAGGCTACTAGCTGCTGTTAAGAATGTAATGTGAACTGAGTTAACGGAGGTCAATTTAACACTGACCCTATTATTTTCACTTTATTTAACTTCTGTTAGTATAACTGCTGTTAGTGGCCAAAGTATGAACAAGGTAAGACAGGTTGATAAAGTCTCTTACGGAATTGTGCCTAAACATTGTCACAGTAAAACCAGTGCGACACGTTAATCCTGTAACACCTACACTCCTCTCCTCAAGTACAATAGTTATCCACTTTCGAGTTATCGATTCTAAATTATCGTAGTCGGCAGCGCATAT
Source organism: Isoperla grammatica (assembly GCA_945910005.1). Taxonomy (NCBI): domain Eukaryota; kingdom Metazoa; phylum Arthropoda; class Insecta; order Plecoptera; family Perlodidae; genus Isoperla; species Isoperla grammatica. The sequence goes on from OX246741.1 coordinate 51,413,660, forward strand.
GGAGACTGTGTCCCTAAGCTAATTGTGATTGCGCATACATAATGTTATCAGTATAGACTGTGGTGGTTGTCTTTCACCCTATGGCTGTGTTTGTACCCGGAGACTGTGCACGCCAAGTGTTTAACATGACCCAATTAGACTACTGACCGGAACTATGACACATTTGCACAAGTTGGAACGATTATTATCGGAGTCGTAGTTTGATGCTGAATTTCGATACTATCGATGAGTGAGTAATATAGGGTAGAGGCTCAACGCCATTGGCAGTTTGTATACCGTCTGTCACTGCCCAACGTACTTTAGTCGGGTAGTAGCAGTTCGCGAGCGACGCGATGACGCAGCCTGATTGGTCGGCTACTTCGCCGAAGATATACGAAGACAGCCGAAAAGTCCGACATCGCGTCGCTTGGCGAACTTCTACTACCCGACTTAAGTATGTTGGGCAGTAAAGGCGGTAGACAAACTGCCGATGGCGTTGTTTGGCCTCTACCCTATACTCAACGATACTATCTGTTATTTTCCTTTATTAATTGCACCTTTAATGACCAATTATGACATAGCGGAGGCGTTAATTAAAATCATTTTAATTAAGATTTAACCACAAAAAGGTATAAGAATAGAATGTCAAACTGACAGGAAGCCGTGGAATAATTTGGTAATAGTTAAAAAGAAAAAAGCGTTTTATAGCGTTTTTAAAGATGAATATTTGATGTAGCATCGATTCTATAAAACGATATTTTCACGTACCTCTAGCTAGGCTATATTGCTGGTTATAATGTACCTACTAGCAATAATATCACATCAATGTCAACACATTTTTGAAAAAAATAAAATTGGATATGAATTTAGAATTTATTAAATGACAGCCATTATTTTGATTGAAATGTGTACAAATATTTGTGTGAAGATCCGTCTCTAGCTTTTATACAAAAAGGGTGGGAGGGGATGAGAGATGTTAGGTCGGAATGTAGGGTGAACCATTGTGTAAATATCATGCAATAAAACCGTGAATTGTCAATAACGTCCATTTCCAATCCCCACTGAGCCATATTATCTAAATAACGCGTAATCCAACAAAATTAATAACGCCCAAGCTTCCTACATACTTACGCGGCGACCCGAATTAAAATGTTTCAAGTATACTTTTCTTTTGTATAAATGACATTTTTTTGTTCAAAACCAAGAAATAATTAATCCTCATTTTTAAGTGGACCCTTTGAGAAGTGAACTCAAGACGTGAATTAAAAGTACTACTGTAATAATTTCATGTTTTATGTCTGAAGTTTGAAAATATAGTTTGCTGTAAAATTTGAATCGAAATATAATTTTGGGTAGATATTTATCTTCCTTGCATTTTATTTGTGATGGACAAAATAGTTGACATTAAAACACAAGAGTTTCAGACTTTTATATTAAAAACAGAGTTACAACAGAATCAGAAATGCTGATGGAACAGTTTGTGATATCTCAACCGTAACTAATATATCGAAACTCACAGAGGTATAGGACAAAGTTACTTCAATAACTTCTGTTACGCTGATTCTTTTTTTAGAATGTTACCTAAAAGTTTGTGAAAAGGATTCAATGTTATAATTGGGGAGATATTTCTACCCTGCAGTTGGCTTTGTCAAACTTGTTACGAATTGAAAGATAAAGTTTGTGCTAAAAATATATCTAACGAGTTGTTATGAACGTATCCGTACACAGCACAGCACAGCACAGCACAGCACGGCACAGCACAGCTTAGCACAGCACAGCACGGCACAGCTTAGCACAGCACAGCACAGCACAGCACAGCACAGCACAGCACAGCACAGCACAGCACAGCACAGCACAGCACGGCACGGCACAGCACAGCACAGCACAGCACAGCACAGCACAGCACAGCACAGCACAGCACAGCACGGCACAGCACAGCACAGCACAGCACAGCACAGCTTAGCACAGCACGGCACAGCTTAGCACAGCACAGCACAGCACAGCACAGCACAGCACAGCACAGCACAGCACAGCACAGCACAGCACAGCACAGCACAGCACAGCACAGCACAGCACAGCACAGGACAGCACAGCACAGCACAGCACAGCACAGCACAGCACAGCACAGCACAGCACAGCACAGTACAGCAGTTTGCTTGGCTATTGTAGGAAAAGAGGGCTCAATGATTGTGTTTTAAGGTAATTCGGTGTAATTACATGATTGTTGTTATACTCGCTCAGTTGGTTCATCAATAGATGAAACAAGATGAACGAAGGCATATATGTGTACCTGTATACCTATGCTTATCATTATAAGTAATGTAGACCAACACATGTATCAAATCATATATTAATTATTTTAATAGTGCTTTATCTTTATGTTCGTAATGTTTATCATGTACATTTAAAGCATAAGAGGGCAAATACATATATCTGTATCTAGTATGAAATACTTGCACATATAGATACTTCATAGTTTGCACGTCGTCACATCTTTGCGCGTAGCGGCCACATTTGCAATCAAGCTTTGACGTTATTGCCATAAAGAAACTGTTATGGTAGAACACGACATCCTTTGTTTAAAATTCAGCCTGCTTTTTTATATAAAATTGTTGTGTGGTAAAACAATTTGTTTTATACTTTTTTATGTTTACTTTTTAAATTCTAAATTATGCTTATTTTATAAATATGAATAATATTCACCGATGATCTAGGATAGATCTACATCAATTGTGTCGCAATCATGGCCGCTGTGACGTCACGTGGGAACTATGAATACACCTGTGCTGTATTTTAAATTTCAAATAAAAAAATAAAAAACCTTGGTAAACTAGGACTTCCGTGAAGTGGGAAGTGGGAAGTGGGAAGTGGGAAGGGCCGACAATTTAGCGTTGTGCAATTTAGTTTTGGCGCGCGGCAATGGTGAGAGTGGCCATCTAGAGTCGGACGTTGGAATCACACTTGAACCAGCGTCCAAACACAATTGTGTTTGTGTTTAAGAGGGAACTGTGTTTGTGTTTCAGCTGCCCCAAATTGAGGTCGACGGGCAGGAGCTGAACGGCCGACGGTTCCGGGTGGAAAACGGTGACTCGTTGGGAGAGAAAGAAGAGGTAAGAAAATTACTTTCTCGTAATGTCTTGTTTTATTTTTGGAACAATTTGGGGGGAGAACTACTCGTTGCCTTTCTTACTGCTGCCAAACTCACACATTCAAGGGGTCTCATTGTCGTTCTAGTCGGCGTAGTAGGTGGAGTTTAATATTTATGTTAGTCCAGTATGTGTTTTGTTTTATCTGTTAAGATATCTTTAAAGATTGAAAGATTGAAAGATTTATTTCCTTTCTACAATTGTGTCCAAGTAGACGGTGGTAAAATTATAACTTATATTACACTTATTTAAAGGCCGATTCACAATTGAAATAAGAGTTGCAATAGTGAAATAGCAATAAGGTTTCAGCGAATTAGAACATGCAATAACAATGCTGTGGTTCACAACTGTCACAGTGGATTGAAATAGTTATAAGAATTGAATCAATTTCATTTCTTATTTCAACTTCCCATTATGCACCGTATGACGAACCAATCAGAACCGCAGAATAGCAGAAGAGCCAGAAGAGAAGGCCTACTACGGAGATCAAATCAAAAACAGTGGTGTCGGATGTACTGTTGTTGATGTCGTCAATGAAAGTAAATACATATTAAAGCACTGGCTTGACTACTTAAATAAGGTACTAGGAGGGTGTTGTGAACCAATAGCTTCTTATTTCACTATTTCACGGATTCTGATTGCAACTCTTATTTCAATTGTGGATCAGCCTTAATTTGTCATATTATGATTCTTAAGTAGAGAATGAACATCTGCACAAACAGGTTCTTCAGATAGGCTGATGCTTCCATTATTTTAAAGTTCTACTGAAATATAACCGAAAGCCTGTATTACGCGGTCAAGTGTTTTCATCTAACTTCTTGAATTGACAAAAGTACATCAAACACGGAAGGATTTTAATAGCGAAGCTATTTCTATTAAGGTATTTGATAATATTAAAAGACAAAATACAACAATAGTTATTTTTTGTGGATGCTTCTTTGAAATTCAAGATGTTGGATGACAAAAATTAACTAAAAACTATTACTTTCATTTTACCCAAAAACATTACTATCGCTGGTCACTTATCAGTTACCCTTTAGTATGGACACATTGATTATTATTTCCCTTTTTATTTGTTTTTTAACAACGTAGGGTATTGCCAGACAAATAAGTTATATCTCTTCTCAGTATTATTTATCTCCGTAATGTTAGATTAAATTTGAGTACAAGTTAATGCAAAACAAGATTGTATACAATTTTGTATTTGTTTTCTATGTCTTGTTGACGGAGAGTAAACATAGAACGGGGACTTTTCCTAGACTACGTAAAACGGTTTCCAAGCAAAGTAGAAACTGCAATCTGAAAAGAGGATTAGATAACGAAAATAATGTTTGCGCAAAGATTACAAAGACTCGTTCAAAGAGCGTTGAGATCTGGTTTGCTGTAGTAGAGCGATAGGATATAAGACTCACGAATTGATTTATTTTGATAGAAACAGAATGACGCGAGAATGTAAATCTTGCAGAGATGAGATTGGAAAGGGAGACATCTCAGAATGATGAACGCTTATTAATTTTGTATTACTTTTTTATTTTTCAAATAATATTAAACATGAATTAATATTTGACACAAAATATAATAAAAATCATTGTATTATAGCAAAATTAGCTCCTCGTCGTGTTGAGGTAAGGACATAATATATGGTTAAATTAACACATTTTGCGACACGGTAATTAACACATTAATTAGTTATACAAAAATTAATATTAAAATACTCATTAATATGATTAATTTCATTGACGTTAATGTTTAGGCTATTTCAGAGCGCTGACTCAATCAGTATATTTACCATGGGTCTTTTCGAAGACAATATTTATTTTATTATCAAATACACATTCGGCAACGATTACATTCCATTCGAAACCAATGTCCATTAACAAAGAAATCGATACATGGCTGTGGGCTAAATATCCTGAAGCCATCGCTATTGATGAAACCAAATGTGTTATATCGAAGCATCACGTTCAAATTACAAATATCTGTATTCCAGGAGCGAAAACATTCATCAAAGAGTTTAGTTGGTGTGGATATTTTCCCTGTAATAATAGTGACGCGAACAATATTTACTTGGCGGATTTCAATCCGAGTTGTGTTTAAATCTGTCGGTTCTTCAGCGTTCAACATGATCGTTGTTATTCAACAGTCGTGTTTGCTTTACAGCTTAAAATGGAACTATCACTTGATTTGTGCGTTCGATTCATTCGATCTTATATAACACGTAAATAATAGTCTTTATAATACAAGTAGTAATAATAGTGACGCGTAGTATAGTCGTCGTACAACAACTCGGTAATGCTTCCGTCACGGGTGGTGAGCGGCAGCCAATCAGCGACCGTGGCTAATTCAGATACCTGCTCGGGTTGGCCGAGAAGGTAAACACGTCATTGATTGATGACGAAAGCGTTCCCGAAGTTGCTGTACGACTACTATAACAGTAGTAGCGAGGTTTATGATCGGCTAGCGGTAGATATGATCATTGATATAGGGCAGGGGTTACGAAACTATTTGAGTTTGCTTTTTACAAAGTATTGAATTTACTTTGTCCAGGCGTGCCAAATTCCCCCAAATAACAATTTTAATGATATTTGTATTATAACACTTTGAATAATTATTATATTTTGCAGGAAACAAAGGTATTTCTATGACAGTCTTTAAGTTACCTCTAATGATGGGTGGTGTAACCTACCCAAAACGCCAGCCATGTATCAGCCATGTTACCAGAAATCGATTCAGCAATACCCGGAAGCCAAGTTGTATTACTTAGTCGGGTATTGAAAGCCTGCGAAGAAGCAGTTGTTGCAGTGATAATGATAGTTTTTGGATATTGATAAAGGTAGCAGGAGTTTCAGTGAACAAGAAATACACATGTGTGTGGATTACTTGTGATATTCAGAAATTTAAAAAACCACCCCCCGACTGGGATTTACCTTAACATTTATAATACAAACAATACATACGTTCATATATACAAACATATACAATACATATATACAATAATACATTTATGCATACATATAAATGATATAATACAAAATACATATATACATACAATACAATATCCATATACCGATAGAGGTGGCTCAGCGGTAAGACGCGAGACTCTAATTCGGGAGGTCGCCAGTTCGATTCCGGCCACCGGCAGTCCTGACTGAAGGTTTTTCCTAGGTTTTCCTCAGTCGTAAAGGCGAGTGCTGGGATTGAGTCCTACTAACAGCCCTCGGACATTCCTGGGTATCCAAACACCCTAATGACCGAAATTCAAATATCCATTACCGATCAATGACATACTATAACTTCCTCTCCATCTATTTCGCCCTGTAACTTTTAACTGTATATAATTGTATGTAATTGGTTTAATTGTATGTACCTGTGGGCTAAAGAGGATATGGGCATGCCCATAACCCTACACTGGCCATCCTGTCCTTCCATGGGACAGGAAAACAACAATAACAATAAAATTAATTAATTAAACACCCTAATAACGTATAGTTAGTCGCCTGAAGAGAGGCACATCGGGTAAAGCTAGTGTGCACCCTATAACGGGTATTCCTACGAAAAAGTATTATTATTATTATTATTTTTATTATTATTATTATTATTATTATTATTATTATTATTATTATTTTTATTATAATTATTTTTATTATTATTATTATCATTATTAATATTATATCCATATTAAATTGCCAATCCAGGTGGTCTAATGATAAAGGTGCCCACCCGGTCAATAGAAGACCTGGTTTCGATTCCCTGTCGGGTTTGGTTATTTAATTTCTGATTATCACAACAAACGTAAACATATCTGGGGAGTGAGCTGTTCAATTCTATTTTTAGAACTCAATCACAATCTCACTCCTGCTTGTACAACAGGGCTGTAACGTTTGAAATCATTTGAGCACATTCAAACTTTGATAAATTAGAAATAATTAAAGAAGCATTTGGCCATGCCTCGCTTGTTTGCTCGTCAACATGAGAACACGAGACTTGAGTGCGGTAAAAGGTTTTTTGTCAAACTCAGCGGTCAACAGAAACCCGGCGGCAAAACAGATATGATTAACGATGCACATTTGCTGGGTTCTTCCTTGAGTTTGGCGTGACAAAACAACGAAACTGTCAACAAAGCCAGATAATGGATATAGATTAGAGTATTGAGTAGTTTCCGTTTCTTAAAAGTACTTTTTTATTAACATGACAAACAAATAAATAAAATAAATTAACATTTAAAGTCTAACCACTCAGTAACAAAACTGATTTTCAGTGGGGGACTTTAATTTAAAGCGACTAAACCAACCCTGTAGGCTTCGAATCACATCGACGAGTGAGCGATAACCAATCAAAGATCACTCCAAACATACATTATATTAGGTTTATTGTTTTCTTTTTTGTGTGTGTTATTTTTAGTTTCATCTCGAAAACGTATACACATTTCATCAAAATGTATTGCCAGTAGTAGATTGGTACATAAATACTATGCACTGCATTTGTTAAAAATTCAAATTTAAAGCCAGAATAGTAAAACCGGTTGTGATATGCGGCTTTTAGAATTTATATTAATACTTCCGTCACTAAAAGTTTTTATAAAAATGTGGAACCTGATAAAAAAAAGTGTCATGTTTATTTTTCTTCCAATTTGTTTACAACAAGCGGATATGTAAATTATATCGGATATGTAAAATATGTTGTATAACATTTCATCCAATATGTGAAAGCTTATAGTCCCTGTACATCAATATAATTATGTAAACTATGTGAAGTGTCCGCAACATGGTGAACCGTCCAATATATGTATAAGAAATAATGTTAAATGAAATTTAAATTTAAATGTTACTAACATTATTTAATAATATATTGTTAATTGGTCCTAAATTAAGCAGATATCAATTCAGGAAATTGGATAGGAAGGAGGGATGTACCGAAAACATATTATGTTTATTGGTTATTTGGATAACCAAGTATTTAACATCCATCAAAATATATTTGCCTACAAAGTAATCCAGTATCTTACATAGCTTTACTAGGCTTGAACCATACGCCAAATAGTGTGACTGTGTGAGTCACTGTAATATTTCATACAGGCCTATATAAATTTTATTCGAAACTTGCAACATTTCTAATTATGTAAATACAGTAATTTTTTCCTCTGTTTTATGTAAAATTACTAAAATTTACAATAAAATCAATAAAATATACTATTGAAGATATTTCTACCGTGTAGGATAACGGGAAACTAGTTGCAGCCTTCATATGTCACAATCAGGGTGTGTTCCGACTTGATTTCCGCCTGCTAACCACTAACCACTAACCACTACCTGCTACACACTAAATGCTATCAGCTTTGGGCACGCCACCTAGAATGCTAATACAAAGTTTATTGTTATTAATCATCTAATGTAAATAAATACGATAATAATACTTCCACTTACTGGTTGGGTATTTTCCTAACCTAAAAGTATCAGCTGTGATGGCTGGTAACAACCATCTTGGTTTAGTGGGTTAGTCGGTGTCGTAGTGTACACTTTAGGCCACTACCCACTAACCACTAACCACTAGCCAAATAAGGAGCATTGGTCGTCTGCTTGTGACGTCACTTCCTTTCGATTAGTATAACTAAGCCCACTACGAAAAACGTCAAGTTGGAACACACCCGCAGTGTCGGATCATGGACTTATAATAGTCCATGGTCGGATATTGATGCGGTGATGGAAATGGTGGAGGCGCCGTGTATGGTAAAGTAAAGGGATACATGTTGCAGGCTCTACGTCACAATCAATGTCGGATATTGATGCAGTGATGGAAATGGTGGAGGCGCCGGGTAAAAAGATATTTCGCGAGGCTTTTCGATTATCCACAACACGAGGCTAAAAAGAAACAATATGGTTTTATGGATATTAAAACTGTGTTTATGTATATCAATAAATATAAAATACGGGTTTTAAAGATAAATCCGGCTTTATGGGTGGTGTAAACGTTGAACGACCCCAGCATAGCAACAGGGCAAGTAATTCTTAGTTATGTGCGCCAGTGGAAATCAGTTAACCATAGATATAAATATAGTTACCAATAGGGAGTATTCACGTGACGTCACAATTCGGCCATTATGAAGATTATGGTGTGTGGACATTTGAGCTGTCATAGGAGACGAACATGCTTAACCACAAAATATGAGAATTGTAGCACCTTTATGTTAAGTTTTCGAAAATGACTATAATAATACCATTGTAAACTTTTATATAATAGTAACAGTAATCGAAACAAAAGAGTTTTTTTATGTTACTTTCAACAAAGATAAAGAACAGTTGAGTTTGCACCAAATGCCATCAGAAAAATGTAACAATGAACATATATCACAGCTTTCAGTATGGCCGCAATGCGCATTACTTGAATACCAAGGTCCGTCATTCCCCTGGCGGAGGTTTGGTAAGTTTATTATACTTATACAATTCAAAATTTACTTTAAAATGTGTAATTCAATTATTTCAGTTGGATGTTATGCGGTTTTGAACCAGAATTGATTTTTACAGGTCAATTCATTTGTTTTTATGAATGATTCTCCCATTTGAATAACATGTTATATTTATCATTTCGGAAATGGATGGGACGACCTGACTTGAGGGTTCGACGAGCCCCCGCCAGGGGATTTACGGACCTTGCTTGAATATACCCTACTTGTCATGATAAATATCTAATGAATGACGATACCTTTGTTTGATCCAGATCTTCGGGTCACCCAGTACCCCAGTTCTCGAGAACCCAGAATACCAGACAAGATGGTACTTCAAGTACTTCCTTGGCAAGCGTGAGTACCTTTCATCGAGTGATTAAAGCGATAGAGACTCTTGAAGACTTGAATACAAAGAGGTTTAGCATTGTTCATTACAGGAAGACATGAAGTGACTTTTGACGCTTTTCGCTTTGAGGATTTATGTAAATAAGGGATGTTTTATAATCTAGAACCAGACATTGAGGTGTTGCGTTCATGTTTGATAAAGTCAGAAAGTTTAAGCTATTATTGAATATGTCTGAACATATGTTTCATTTAAAAAATATTATTTTTAGTCTTTAAGAATATAGTAATATCTATTTTCGTTATTCAATTTTTCTGTATAAACTAAGATGGAACAAATTCTATAAAATAACAAACCCTTTGTGATAAAGAATCTTGGCCCTATTCTGGATCATACAGATTGTAGAGTTAAACAAATATCTGCCTAGGTGTTCTTCTAATTCAGAAGGAATAATTCTAACTTAGCTGTATGGTTATTTCTCTCAACATTTTGCTTGTGAAAAGAAATTTATTTTTATTATTTCAAGAATACAGGAAAATATTAGATAAGAATAAGAATAAAAATGTCTTCATTTAACTTTCATTATTACTTAGTACAAAATAAATAATTAATCTCAGTTATTAACATTATTGATAACATATTTTTTTCATTTAGTCTTACTGCTGGAACATAAATCATCGTACTCTAGTCAGACACCTTATATATTTTGAAGTTATGAAACATTCTTCGTTATTGCAAACAAAATTCAGATTGAAACGTTTCTGAGTAGCACATTATATACAATGAAAAGGTGACGATATTTCTCTTATATGATGACTGATACGGATGTACGAAAAAATGTTACATTGTTCGTTTTAAATTCAATTTGATACAATAAAATAAATTCGAGAAATTCTAAATTATTGATTATTAATTGTATATTGTGTATACTATATACATAATATATTGAATTATTTTTATTTCAAAAAAAATATGTTATTTATTAGGTGCAAATCATCGACTCTTGAACTTTTTCTCTAGTTTAAATTACTCAATATAAATATAAAATTATTGTGGACTCACTTTTTTTCAATCACTTTTGTATGTGTACAATTCGACCATGGTAGATATGTTTTCAATGTTTGTATTTAAAACCGTACACCACATGTTTCAGTGCACCAGAACTACGTGGGTCTGGACGGGGACAAGGTTCCCTTCTTCCTGTCTGTGGTTCTGACCGACGCCAACAACCAGTGTGTCCCACAGTACCGCGCCATCCTATGGCGGAAGACGGTGAGTACTATGACTAGCTACTGTACACACTACTATGCGCTACGGGGACAAGGTTCCCTTCTTCCTGTCTGTGGTTCTGACCGACGCCAACAACCAGTGTGTCCCACAGTACCGGGCCATCCTATGGCGGAAGACGGTGAGTACTATGACTAGCTACTGTACACACTACTATGCGCTACGGGGACAAGGTTCCCTTCTTCCTGTCTGTGGTTCTGACCGACGCCAACAACCAGTGTGTCCCACAGTACCGCGCCATCCTATGGCGGAAGACGGTGAGTGCTATGACTAGCTACTGTACACACTACTATGCGCTACGGGGACAAGGTTCCCTTCTTCCTGTCTGTGGTTCTGACCGACGCCAACAACCAGTGTGTCCCACAGTACCGGGCCATCCTATGGCGGAAGACGGTGAGTACTATGACTAGCTACTGTACACACTTCTATGTGCTACGGGGACAAGGTTCCCTTCTTCCTGTCTGTGGTTCTGACCGACGCCAACAACCAGTGTGTCCCACAGTACCGGGCCATCCTATGGCGGAAGACGGTGAGTACTATGACTAGCTACTGTACACACTACTATGCGCTACGGGGACAAGGTTCCCTTCTTCCTGTCTGTGGTTCTAACCGACGCCAACAACCAGTGTGTCCCACAGTACCGCGCCATCCTATGGCGGAAGACGGTGAGTACTATGACTAGCTACTGTACACACTACTATGCGCTACGGGGACAAGGTTCCCTTCTTCCTGTCTGTGGTTCTGACCGACGCCAACAACCAGTGTGTCCCACAGTACCGCGCCATCCTATGGCGGAAGACGGTGAGTACTATGAGAGACCGTATGACAGCAGCGCTGTGAGCGTTCCTGCCCTCACGAATGTCAGTATGCCCCTCAATTGACGCATACCTTTGCAGGTGGCTGTGGGACGGCTTTACCTTACCCGTGCGCGAACAATGTGGTAGACTGTGTTATTCCATCAACCATTGTACCAGGTTTCACTTGTTTTTTGGATTCTTTAGTTGATTGTTATTTTAATTACATAATACTTATGAATAAGTAAGCGTTACTATAATCAAAATACTATTAAAAATGTATAAGGCATATAAGATTTGGAGCAGTTAACTGAAGTTGAGCTAGATATAATAAGTAAACTGAACGTCATCGCTCACAGCGCACTCTACATGTCATACGGTCTCCCATACAACTAACTACTGTACCGGTAGCTTCGCTACGGATGCCACTGCCATTCAAATTTTCAATACTACAATTTGTTTATTTAATGTGTCTGATGACAAACGCAATTCTTTTGCATAAATCTGTGTCTGAACTCAGAAATAAAATTACATTTTATCACAAAAAATATGAGGACATATTATGGGAAATGCTATTTTGTCTTTTACGCTAGCCATGCATGCTGACGTTCAGGTTAATCTGTCATGAAACCTTGAGTTTATTATGTAATAATGGCTTTAGTTTAATGCAAGTAGTGTATTGTGTACGGAAAAGTTAATTTTTGAATTCGAGTTACAAAAATCAGAAACAAATTATTATGAATGAATCATATAAAAAAGTTTTAATTCCAGGCCCATTTGATTTGTAAACCAGCCTTCTAAAATTGAAGTGAGTACTAATATTTAATAAAGTATCTCAGGAAGTTATTAAATCAACGACTTACTGGTCAGTATCCGGTGTTTCTAGTACTTCGTTTGACCTGCTACTATTACTAACCACCAGCAAAATTCTACATTCAAATATTTCACCGATTATGCAGTACTTGTAATTGTATTGTTTTGCTACAATTTGACATAGTGGTTTTAACTATCTTTTAACACCTTTTCATTCATAAACCTTTGATTGAACTCGATTTAAAACTAACATATGAAAAACGCAATATTGTAATTTGGTATTCTTACATAAATCCATTACATGTTGCCTTGTATTCGACGGGATTTAGGCCTCCTCATCAGAAACCACAGCCTTGGGAAGCGAGGTGAAATCTTTCAACCCCCCAACAAATCTCCCTGTCTGATTGAAAGCTACGGTAATCTTCTTTCCAAGCCGCGTTATTTGGGAAAGAGCCAAGCTTTAACCGGTCGTTCTCTTTCATACAGGGTGCGCAGAAGATCTCGCTGTCCTATACGCCGCACAAGCCGATGACAGTCAAGCAAATACTGAGGTGAGTCATGAGTTCTGTTTATGAAACATACAACACATGTGACAGTGCATTTTATTAAGATTGTATGTTCACGTACCCTGTTTCAACAGCCGATTTTGTTATGTTAGAAATAAAATTGCATCAATATGTCTTTTACACTGTCCCAAAATAATCTAAACCTAATTAGTTATGAATGTGTCTTTGTTTGAATAAATATTTACGTTTTACAAAAAAATGTTCTTAATAAAGTGTAAAAGGTATGGAGCCACATCACATTACAAACGTAATTTAGAGCATTAAGTCCAGAATTTATAATCGTCCCCTGCCTCAAAGGCACCCGAGTTATTTCCCATATAGAAAACAAATCCTTAGCAACAACGGGCGCCCCTAGAGATACGGGACGACTATGAATACGGATCTTAAGGCTGGTCCACACAGATTTTTTAAGCATAAGATTTAAGGTTTTAAGACGTTGTTTTAAGAACAACAATGAAAACAATGTCTTAAAACTAAAACTTTGTGTGAACGCTAGTACGTGTTTCCTATGATCCAACTTTACGACTACACGTTAAACCTTAAATCTTATGCTTAAAAAATCTGTGTGGACCATCCTTTACAAAACGAAAAACAATTATAAGAACAAAGAAACATTCTTAAGAGAGAGCACTCTCTTGAGTATGACATATTTTGATTTAATTTTGAAACAATTTAAAGACATTTTAAAGGAACTCTAACCGACCAAAATCATGTGTTCCACAAGCTTGATGGTCATACAGCCTTAAAGGCCCACTAAACCCAAACATGTGTGCCGAGTATTTAGACGCATAAACTTTGTCATAAGTAAACTGAAAAAGTCTCAACGTCCTACGGGCCTTTGTTTCACCCTCAGCGCCGGTTTGGGTTTTCTCTGTGACGTAAATCTGGCTGTACTGTTCCCTGTATGACAGGTTAGAAACTACGCTTCGCTCACATTTATCCACGATTTAGAGATGAAGAACTTGTAGCTATAATATTCAAATGGATATGACATTTGTGAGTGTTTTTTCCTAATTCTTTTGTAATGATAAATTGAATTTGTTTTGAGTATTTCCCTAATTATACATATAATCCTAATCATTTATTTATTTATTTATTTATTTATTAGGACACATAATATTTATACAATTACAAATTTACTTATAACAATTTGTTGTAACGAGGATAAATACAGGTCGAGCAGTCTTTTAGTTTTGACGGCCATACATATTTTAAATGAATATTCTTTATTTAATTTTATTTCGCCATATATTTGTGTACAGAGTACAAATACAATACACACAAAGTGAAATATATATAAAAGACTACAAAAGTACAAAATACACATAGGCTTACGTTCAGAAATAACAATAAAGATTGGTCAGAGAAACGGGAATTTAAGTTGTTACTTATCAAACAATTCTTTCAAAGTGTAGAATGGTTTATTTATTTATTTATTTATTTATTTAATGTCTATCCTATTCAGTTATAAAAACTGATTTACAAAGGAGGACCTTAAATAAAACTAAGCTATGCAAACAATGAATAGTAATGAAATCATAAATAACAATAACAACAAAAACAAAACAAACTACTGAACTATATAAAATATAATCAAGAACAAGAAAAAATAATTGAGAAATGAAATGAGAAAGTTTTTAGTCTGTATTTAAAAAGTGGAAGAGATGTAGAGTTTTTTTTATTGATTTGGGAAGTTTGTTATAAATTTTCCTGCAAATGTGGGTTGGACATTGGTTGTAATACGAGATATAATTGGATGTGGGGATAAAAATGTTAGCGCTAGATCGGGTACGATGACAGTGATTGACATTGATTACTAGTAGATAGTAGATAGTAGATAGTAGATTGAGAAGTATATTACTAGGATATTAAAAAATTAAGAAAGTTGTTAACGCGGAAATTTGTTGCTGTGGGACGCGGTGTCGCGTCCCATGAGTCTATATTAATACGTATAAAGAATTACTATTTTACTAATTGGAATTCTTAATTCCTAAAACAATGACCTATCCATGAAGAATTACAGAACAACAACATGTAATTAGTATGTCTATACATTTCAAAGGTGAAAGGAGTCCTTATTGCTTTTGTATAATAATAAATCCTTGGCAGAAATCTACGCTCGAGCAACTCCAAATCGAAAACTCTTTGCATATAGTCACTTATTTTTCAAAAAAAAAACTTTCAGTTCTAGATTTCACTTTGAAATGAATATTGAAGTACGTTTTGAAATGTCTTGTTTACAAGCCCTAGACATTCTTTGCTCGACATTTTAATTAATGTTATTGTTCTCATTCTTTTCATACAGTACGGTATTTGTTTACAAAGACGGTCGCTATGCATTTTAAATGAGTGTAAGCCTACTCTTATATGCCTACTCTTATATGCCTACTCTTATAGGCCTACTCTTACAGGCCTACTCTTATAGGCCTACTCTTATAGGCCTACTCTTTTACGCCTACTCTTATAAGCCTACTTTTATAGGCCTACTCTTATAGGCCTACTCTTTTAGGCCTACTCTTATAAGCATACTTTTATAGGCCTACTCTTATAGGCCTACTCTTTTAGGCCTACTCTTATAAGTCTACTTTTATAGGCCTACTCTTATAGGCCTACTCTTATAGGTCTACTCTTATAAGTCTACTTTTATAGGCCTACTCTTATAGGCCTACTCTTATAGGTCTACTCTTATAGGCCTACTCTTATAGGCGTACTCTTATAGGCCTACTCTTACAGGCCTACTCTTATAGGCCTACTCTTATAGGCCTATTCTTATAGCCTGTGTACTGTATTGAATTCAAGGAAAGACGAAAATTGTTAATGTATGTTTAATGGCCCAATTCAATAAAATCCTTCATAAAATTGTTTCCTATTTTATCTCTGAGACTTGTTTTTACTCAAGAACTTAATGAATAATTGACCATTTTTACGAGTATCTAATAAGAATGTTCATAACTAATAACTTGTTGCCCCCATGACAACCACCAATCACAAACCTTAAAATCTTCCTTATACCTTAAGGCTGGTCCACACAGATTTTTAAGACATAATGCATAAGGTTTAAAGACGTTGTTTTAAAAACAACAATGAAAACAACGTCTTAAAACTAAAACTTTGTGTGAACGCCAGTACGTGTTTTCTATGATCCAACTTTACGACTACGCGTTAAACCTTAAATCGTATGTCTTAAAAATCTGTGTGGACCAGCCCTTATCACAGCTTCTATTAAATTCCTATCAGCTGTTCATAATATCAGGCCTCAAACTAGTAGCCAAATCGTACTCCATTACATAAACTTCACAAAAAGAAACCTAATATACACATTAGTTTATAGAAGAAAACATATGCAGCTAATTTGCAAACTACATGCCAGCAAATTCAATTATACAGAAATCACAATAGTGATTGTAAAACGAAATAAACAATACATTAGCAGGTCAGTGATTGGAGCAGACAACTGTGCATTGTTAATTAATATGTAATTAAGGTCATAGGTCAAGCATGGATGCATTGATTCAGGGTATTCAAATAACTTCCGTTTGAATTTCCGGAATAGCTCAACAGATATTCCTCTACGTAGCTACATCTTGGAATCAGTAGACCTATTGTTCAGATAACTAGAGAGACAGCAATATAATATCAACAGAATAATTCAAGATTGGCTTTAGTAGATTTTTTATTTCGATGCTTTCTGAATATTGTATGTGAAACAATTAGCAATAAAAATCTATTAGCTTTGTTTTAAACCAAAAACGTTTATTTGCTAGCAGTACTGAACTCGATCTTTGCACCTCGTTTTCTCAATTCAAACATTCAAGTCGTTTATATTTAATACTTTTAAATATAAATCATTCATTGTAGTAATGTTTTACAAGGTTTTTGACAGAGAATACCTTTGTTATAGATACAAAACAAACATATTGTCGTTTGACAGTTAGACAGTTGACTAACGACAATATTTAACATGGAATGAATTACAAAGTTGGACCTTTCAGGACAGGTGCTGCAACCTACTTCAGCTTAGACTTGAGATGAGATGCAACTAGATTTAGGTTGGTAGTTGTCACTTGGCTAATCCATGACGACACCGTCTTGCAAGTGAACGTGACATAACTATATTATATGCTGTCAGGTTAGCGTGGATAGGCCTACTGTATAGGCCCGTCTGTATTCACCCCTACCCCCTCCTACGCCCCCTCCCGTCACCGCACCCTTAATACGCAATGAAACAAGCTATTGTTCGCGCAGGATTCTAACGGAACAGCCTCGGGGGTAATATTGAAGTAAGCTCAACAACATAAACACAGTTTGTAAGTCTAGTGTTTCCTTCAAAGAGAGTGGAATTAATAATAAGACAGTTAGGTATTGGTTACGTCTCTGCGGTTATTCAAAACACATAACAAGGAGACCTGTTTCTAGAGTCTGATATTGTGAAACGCATTAAAAGCCTCTCACACCAAGAAGTAAGATAGTGTCAGGGGAGTCAGGACCGCCCACAATTAGTTTATAACTTAACAAGTGTGAATCACTAACGTTTTTCCCAATTATCTAGTAAAATTTGGTTGCGTTAGGTTTTTTGACGGAAACCTGCTTGCACGTTTTCTTGTACGATACCGTCAAAATCTTACCGCAACCAAATTGTACTAGATAATCGGGAAACATGTCAGTGATTCGCGGTTTTTTTGTGAGAAATGTTTACAGTGCTCAGAATTGTAGCTACTAAAACAAGTTGATTATATTCGTTTAAAATAATCATCATTGCAATACACTTAAAATAATGTTATTCATTACAATCATTTGGTTTAAATGATTTGATTGTTTAATCGATACTATTGTTATCGTGTGGAATTGATCTTGAAGATTTTAACTGTGGTTTACCGAACCTTTTATTTTTAGGAATCTATGTTAGTGTCCCGTAGTCACCAAGATTTGTATGCGAAATAGGGCTCGTCTAAGACTTAGAGCTGAGCAATCCCTGTGCAATGAAATAAAAATGTGAATTGCGCATTTCGTTAACAAATCATTACCCTTATTGAATTATATCGAAACATCTGATTAGAGATTATTATTATACTCAACTGTTGTTGTACTGTAGTACGCGTAGACACGTTCTTTAACTTCATGGTTGACTCTAGTGAGAAAAGACTTACAGGCTTCATTTCTCATTTTTAAATATCAATCCTCCCCTAATCATAGATAGTATATTTATCATTCCTTACTCTCCATTATCTTGCTGCTTATTATTTTGTGTGTTAGGGATTTAACTCCCATAATATACGATTTAAAAAAAAAATGAGAACGCCTGTTCGTTAAAGTTATTCTTCGATTAGAAAATTTATGACTTAAAAAAGGTTATTTTATTTATCAAAGTATTTATTTCCAGCAGGAAAGATATCACGGTTGCTGAGACCCTCAATAATTGATAGCGTATGTTGACCCCTTCAACCTATCCGAGTGAATTATCTGAGATAAACTTCAAGAAAACTCGTTCAATTTTGTGTTTCAGCAATTTTCCCACCACGGAAAAACTCGAAAAAGGTCCAAAAGAAATATTCTCTCCAGACATCCAAAAAGTAAGTATTTTCCTACAACTCTATTTTTCCTCCCCGGTGAACTTTCGTGTTTGGGATCAATGTTAAAAACTTCACCGAATAGATTTATTATTCCATTCTTTTTATTTGAAAGTAATCCCTGTTGGTTTAAAGATTTCCCATTTATCTTACTGGTTTGGTTCTCGACAGGACTTGCTGCTGTTAGAGGAGCAGGAGGGCTCGGTCAACTTCAAGTTTGGAGTACTCTACACTCTACCAGGACAAAGCAGCGATGACGAGATGTTTAGCAATGGTATGTCAACACATTTACAAGGATGGATACCTAAAAACCGCACACAATTTTTATTTATAAATCATATCACAAGAATGGGCTTCGAAATCGAAAATCTGAATCAACAGCGCACTGTGGTTTAGTAAGCTCTACATACTGAATGCTCTTATTTGTGTCTTACATTCTAATCAGTGTTTTTTTTAGAAATAATTAATTTTATTACTAATTGTCGAATTAATAATCAAAATAACTCCGATAATTGTTATGTTTCATATTTTAGTCTGTAGGGTTTACCAAAACACAGTGCGCTGTTAATTTAAATTTTCGATTTCTCGTTGCAATCTTAAGATATAATTAAATAATGCAAATTTTCTGTGGTATTTGACGTTGAGACTACCCTTCGCTCGTAACACCTCCCACAACAACACAACATTTTCCACGTGACGTCACAGTGGCCATGATTGCGACACAGTTGACCTATCCTACAATTGACCTATCCTACAATTGACCTATCCTAGATCATTGGCGAATAACTTGAGATTTTCTTAGTTTGACGCTCCCCTGCTGCTCCCCTCCATCGCTATGTGGCCACCCCTTACCCCTGTAACAACCCGACAATCATATCATATTTATTAATTTCATATTGTATTATATTATTTATAATCGGCCATATTTGTTATGATGGGTGGTGGTCTTATAACCAGGGGGTGGAGCTTCGCACTATGTCAAACTAAATATATCTACACTCTTGTATTCAAACTACTACCAAAATAAGAATAATTAAGGATTTGAAAAGTAAATATATGTAATAAAAAAATCATAAATTACTACTTGTACAAATTTTTTAAAGAACTGAGGATTTCTGTGTACTACTACAACAGACTTCAAATTATTATTTCTCCATGGCATCGTCAAAGTTTGATCACAAATGTGGCCGCCACGCGCAACCTATGACATAAATGTATGTAAATTCTTGTTGTTAACTAATTTCAGACCTTCCATTTGATTTGTTAACGAGATTGATTGCTACGGCTGTATAAGAAGTGAAATTAATTTTATATTGTGGTTGGATTTTCGTCTAGAAAATATTAATTTCAAATTGGATGCGTGAATGGGCAGTGTTTGTGTTATAACTGTAACATTATTTCAATAATTAATATTCCTCTAAAATATTCCGTTATCAAACGGAACATGTTTTTATGCGGATGTGGAGCGGTTCTTATTGTTTTAAGCAAATGTTTCCACGTTGTAAATATACGGAAAGTTACGACCAATCACGATCCAGTTTGTCTGTCATAATATCAGCAGCTCTCTGAGTTTACACAGGTTGTGTACATAACAATGACCTTGAAATCATGGAAAAACAACAAGTTTAGTGTATAATGTTGTTTGTGCAGGTATCAGTTTCGCTTTGTTTATTGGTGTTTCGCTCGGGCGCAAATGAGAAGCGGATAGTATATTATTTACTCATGTATTTAATGCCAGGCTTATTAACTGATTTTATCCTTTGCCAGTATTGATTCATTTAGTACTGATACATTAGTTGTTAAATAATTAGTCTATGAAAAAACTATTTGTAATTTGACATATTATCTCAACAATATACCATTTAAAAAATTGATTTAGTATTCCTGGATAGAATTAATTACTGTCCTTTAAATCTTAAATAACAACAATGCACAACAATGGGAAATGAATCTTGACATAATATTTGAAAACTAGTTTTTATTGTTGAGCCTTGTTGTCATTGAAGATTTAGAGGACCGTTATTGACTCTATATATGGTTCCTTGATCAATTTTGAAAATTGCCTATTCTTTGCGGTAGTAGTGTCATAAATATCTGAGAATTGGTAGTAGTTCCAAAGGATTATTTACTTCATAATTACTTTAAATATTTTTCCAGGTATTGATTATTTATTTTCTGTATTTCCAATATGAATTTTGTTCACTTTTATGTATTTATTACATTTTTTTAATTATATTATGTATTCCCATTGATTTAAACATGTTAAAATTATTCTTGAATGAGACCTAAAATAACTCCTCTTTTATATAAGTGATGTGAACAATTCGCTAGTTGTTCTAAGTAGATAGCAAACCAACATAAATATTAACGCAATGGTTGATTTTGTTTGCAGAAGTTGGCAGCGAAGAGTTTGAGAAGTTTATAGCTCTGCTCGGCGACAAAGTTCGTCTCAAAGGATGGGACAAGTATAGAGGCGGTCTAGATATCAAAGGTCAGTACACAATATATTTGTATTTATATAACACTAACAAATAAGATGTAAACAACAATTTCTGGAACAAACCCCATATTACTATTACTCTACACATTATCCGTTTAAGCATGGGTTCAACTTAAAACCATTATAATCATACACTTATATACTGCATGTGTGAAATGTATGTGATTTTTCAGACAGGAATTCCTTTTTTTTTATTACGAGGAAAACGCTCTGTATGACGCGTTGATAAGCGAGCCATATCTAGAATTATATATATCTGTTCATATCTACGAACTTTGTGGCGAAAAGTTCTCAAAGCTAATAAAAACAAAAATTAACAACAATTCAAGAATGCGCATTGCAAATTTTTTTCTTATTTCGATAGCTATTATATTTTCCGACATTGTTGAATGCAGTGTAATGTGCGTTGCTAAGTCTTGTTAAAAGAGTTAACATAAATATAAAATATAAGAATATAAGAATATAACATAATTGAGAAAATCACCTATAGAATTATCGTACTTGCAATATTAATTACAGTACATCAAAGTACATTCTATTCAATATTCTTGTATGACCAGGATCTTCAAACAAAACGTCAGTGTCAGGTTTAGAATTGTTTGGCATGTACGAACCTTGCAGGCGGCTCTGTGAAGCTATGGAACAATTATGTAGACTAGGTCGCCTCTTTACATGTTCAGTGTTCTGTGTCATGTTATGAGGTCAAAATTGTTATATCAACTTATGAAATTCCACGAATCTTTAATATCATATGTGCAGTGACCTAAATAAACCTGTGTGCAGGTTAAACTTATTGCGAGCTCATCATCTTCTTCTCCTTCTTGAAAAGTTCTGTTATACTTGAATTTAATGATGAAATATATGACAGTTTAATATGCTGCCAGTTAAAATTTAAAAATACCTAAAGTAGATTCTTGATATGTTGTCATTCTTAATTGAAGGACTTCATGTCATACAATATTGTTATATTCTTATACAACAATACAGACTTCATTCTCTTATTACGTTATCCTCCTCATATATTTGGTAAATATATATATTAAATTTGCGCAAAGCAATCTTGCAATTTATCACCCAACAATGACACAGACAGTTGTTGTGTTGATGGGATAGAGAAAGTGAACACACAAAACAAACATAGATATAGCGCTGCTAAGCAACCTCCTTTTAGCGCCATTGATGAGTTATAACAATAAAACAACAATGAAAATTGACAACGAAACCACTCCTAATACAAGTTCATTTTCTTGCCAACAGAATGCATCTAGTCAATGTTTAGTGCTCTATTGCATATCCTTGTTTTTTACCTATTATTATTGTTTCTTATAAATGTATGATGAATTTTATAATAATTTTTGACCGAATGTTTGTGAAATCATTTAGATATTCGTACAGATGATCCTACCAGTACGTTTTACGGATATCTACAATCCATTGAGTTTCCACTGTTTTAGTTAGTTAGCCCAGAATAGAATCACGCCAGCACAATTTCGGTACCATTGTAAGTTCCGTGGAAACCTTCTTGATATATAAGATTTTGACAACCTACACATTTAGGCTGGTGTTCGGACCCAGCATATTGGTCACCATGCTTCAACTTAATTTGTAATTTTCGTCGTCTCAAATGCATAACTCTGTTCATTTTAAACTGCTAAGCTTTTAGCAAAATTATTGAATGTTACTAAATTGTTGTTATTGTCATTATACGTAAAAAATTGTATACTGTTGGTGAAGTATGTTTATTGTAACATATCTGCAAACTAGGCTCAATGCACATTTTATACACGAAACTTAAATTACAATTTTAATGTCGATTATTTCACCAAGAAGTGTTGAGTACAGTTTTTTGATTAAGGTCAATATATTTTTGTAAATACATTTTATTTCTCTATCATCAAAATATATTATTAAAGTTAGTAACATTTTGAAAGTAGGTGTATGATTTCACACATCAAATCATTTTAGATGAACGGAATCTAACATAATCGTGCACATCTCATAACAGAAGACAACAAACAGAAACATAAAATACACGTGTAAGTTATAACCAATAACAGAAGAACAATATGGCATATTACATGCTACTCTAATCCAGGCTATTATGTACGTCATAGTGTACATTATCTTGCTCATCCACGTGTGTACAATGATTACCTCCACTAACAAACCCAAACCAGCTGTATTATAACAAGCTAACAGTTCATAATGCCCTTGTTAAGTTACACTGACTGAACATTCATCACAGGATCTAGGTCATGCAGATAATAACCCTGGTGTCCATGTTATGAAGCCAATAACGGCTCAAAGAGATACAATAGTAACCACGGTCAAAGTACTTCAGTAATGACATGGGTTGGGTAGTGACTTAGCGAGTGAAGCTTAGGACGCTAATTGAATTCAGTTATTGTGGTTTGTTGGATTCACATGTTTGGAAAGTAGCTTATTAATTAGTAAAATCAGTTTTTAATTATAATCTTGATTTTTTAAGTGTGTTAAATATTGTTAAACCTCATTGCAAAGATTTAGTTTACACGCATAAAATTGTAAAAAAAATTTTGTTCTAAATTTATACGGACATTCTTCGTCATTCTTTCGTATTTTTGACTATGATGTAATATAATGTTCTGTATAGCATATTCATCAGTTTATGTTTGCTCTTGGTGTTAGTTGTCGAAGCTCATAAAACCTTTTCAATATTATTCAACGTTTTCAAAAAAACATTAATGTCAGCTATTTCATTCACCCCACTCCCCGCTTTTATCTAGAAGGTAGGTGGTTGTAGCGACTGTATTGTTTGTTGTAGGGGACATGACTGGTAGATTCTCAGCGTACACCATCTACGAGGGCCATGAGATAATGTTCCATGTGTCAACTATGCTGCCCTACTCGAAAGACAACCGGCAACAGGTGAGAACAAATACGAGTCACTTGTCCACAACAAGTATTATGTTCATGTTATTATTATAGGCAACCCAAGACTACCTTTCATATGCTTTCGTCACAGGCGAGGCACTCGTAGCCAACCAGCGAGCCGCCCGAGACACACCCGCTCAAATACCGATCGCTGATTGCCTACCATCCTCTCACCTTTGACGAAAGCATATGTAAGGTTGTCTTGGGTTGTCTATAGACGAATATCAATAACAAATATATTATTAAATATCAATAATCTGAAAGAGGGGAAAATGTTGTTTGTTATATTTGACCTATTTTATGTTCCAAATACGTTTATGTGTAGTAGTATGCATTATGTAATAATATGTAGTTTATTTATGCAATTTATTCTACACTCTTACTCTCTTACTCTTACTATTTCTCATTTCATTTATTTAGTCATCACTTATATATCAAAATAAATATAGTTTCTACCTCAAATACTCTTATTAGTTCAGGATAAAATGAACACATTCGTGACGGGACAAAAATTCACTATAATACCTTTGAGTCAAGATACTGAATCTATCTCACATTTCACCGTCATTAAGTTTTGAAAATAGTATTAATATTGGAGTCAACCCACCTACAGTGTGAACTGAAACTTTGATTTGAAACTTTGATAAACTGTATTATATAACTAATTGACTTCTTGCCTGATGTTGCTACAAAATTAATGGCGTTAAACTCACATCGAAGTTTGTGGATGTTCAAAATTTAAACTTGATCGGAATTTCCATTCGACCGCTATTGCAAGACATGAAAACAAGAAAAAACATAAAAAACGAAAGTATCAATAAATTACTTCAATACCTAGAACATTTGGTTTAGTATCACAGTGCAAGTCTTCTTAGCAAGTAGAAGATAAGTCAAACTGTGCCGTCATAGATAACATGTGTGTGTTATATTGTGCTCGCAGGTGGAACGCAAGCGCCATATTGGAAACGACATCGTCAACATAGTCTTCTTGGAAGATGGCGCCAATCACGTGACTCACTTCAACCCGTCGTTCATTAAGTCGCAGTTTACCCGTATCCTTGAGCGACAGCCAATCAGCGACCGATGATTCAAGGACGAATTATCATGACGTCACAGTCCAACATGGCGGCTACAAAGAGTACTTGTTGTTTAAAAATATTAGTGCGATGTCGTCCAATCTGCACACACCTACAATCAGTAGGTCTTGGCTCCAAGTTTTTTGTATCTAAGCTCTGCGTTCGCGAATAACTTTGAATGTCTTGAGAATTTTGAGGCATCTAATCCAAGGTTGTAAATTTCCCCTAATAAACCTGTTTGAAGTAAATTTTAGAAAATATAAGAAAACTAGAACATGTAGAGTCTATTTAAGTATGCGATTTGTTTATGATTGATATGGAGTGAGTTTTTCTTATGGAAAATAGCACGAAATAGAACAATTCCAAAGCAACAAATCCTGTACTTAACTTGACATTTGACTCTGCATACGGCCCTAAGTTGGTAATATTTGACTCTAAATGCGGAATGTAGATTCGAGTTAAGTATGCGATTTGTTTATTGCTATGGAGTGAGTTGTTGTTATAAAAAATAGCATGTAATAAAACAATTCCATAACAACAAATCCTCCTGTACTTAACACTAGATTCTGCATACGGCCCTGAGTCTGTTATTTCATAACCACGCAACTATTTACGTTATGGCAACTTTAATCCGTGATTTCAATCTTATTTTCCACCGAATTACTCTAACTAACTTATTCATAAAAGCGCTTCTTACTAGATAAACAATGCAATGGAACTCTTAAGTTGTGAGTAATGAGCACAGATATAAATGTTGTAGGCGGGGTTCAACGTTTCCTACTCAATGCTTTGTGTGTGCTTGACCTCGATATTTAGTGAAGCGTATAATCTTCAAGTTAGTAATTATCTACTTTCAAGAAATCGGAGTCGGAAACGGAATTGTTTATGTTTCCACCCATGAAAAACTGTAACTACGCTTCAGCCTTTATCACATCTTCTCCTTCCCATTGGCTTTTTTTCCTGTAACCTCTTCTTCCCACTTCTTTCCTCAGATATCTGGATATTTGATTTCACTTCTGGGAATCCCTAAATGAATTGGTGAGGTTTTATCTTACCGTAAACTCTTTCGATGAGATTTCTATTCCCATGTCAAAACTCTTAGAACGGCTTCTGTTCGCTGGATATACTACTCATTCATCCCGCCTGCGCTGATCAGATGCGTGAAGAAATTACTAACATTACCGTTAGTGTAACTTGTAAAATTAATGTGATAGCGAGCCTCTCTACATAAGGGTGGAAAGGGTTACGTGAACATGAAAGTAAAAGATAAAAATGAAATCCTAATACGGTACAGTAAGACTTAGGCCAGGCTTAAGTTAAGACTTTTTGTGAATCCGGGCCCAGGGCTTTTCAGAGTTGTAGTGAGTAAGTAAGCGTTATGAATATGACAAGGTACTTTTGCTACAATTTAAAACCATTTTTAAGTAATTTTAACGTATCAGGTGTTCCGCAATGTAGGTAAACATACAACTTACCGCACCAATGGCAATTTCTTTAAAATGTTCTTTTTATAATGTTGCCTGTTCTGTAGGTAATGCAGGAGAAGCAACTGAAGTTATTTTATTTTACAATAAACATAGTTTTTAACTACGTCCATGTCCACGACGTTGCCCTTAACTCTCTCCCACAGACGTGTTTGCGCTTGTGACGCACACGGCAGAAGATGACAGTTACCGGCTGAGCGTGTTTTCCGAGGAGTCGGTGCCTCTCTTTGGCCCCTCCCTCCCCTGCCCACCCGTCTTCAGGGAGCCGCAAGACTTCAGAGAGTTCCTACTTGTCAAGTGTAAGTATAAGTATTGTCCCAGGAGTCTGTGCGGCCCCTCCCTCCCCTGCCCGCCCGTCTTCAGGGAGCCGCAGGACTTCAGAGAGTTCCTACTTGTCAAGTGTAAGTATAAGTATTGTCCCAGGAGTCTGTGCCCCCCCCCCCCTCCCACCCCTGCCCACCCGTCTTCAGGGAGCCGCAGGACTTCAGAGAGTTCCTACTTGTCAAGTGTAAGTATAAGTATTGTCCCAGGGGTCTGCGCCCCCCCCCCCCCCCTCCCACCCCTGCCCACCCGTCTTCAGGGAGCCGCAGGACTTCAGAGAGTTCCTACTTGTCAAGTGTAAGTATAAGTATTGTCCCAGGAGTCTGTGCGGCCCCTCCCTCCCCTGCCCGCCCGTCTTCAGGGAGCCGCAGGACTTCAGAGAGTTCCTACTTGTCAAGTGTAAGTATAAGTATTGTCCCAGGAGTCTGTGCGGCCCCTCCCTCCCCTGCCCGCCCGTCTTCAGGGAGCCGCAGGACTTCAGAGAGTTCCTACTTGTCAAGTGTAAGTATAAGTATTGTCCCAGGAGTCTGTGCGCCCCCCCCCCCCCCCCTCCCCTGCCCACCCGTCTTCAGGGAGCCGCAAGACTTCAGAGAGTTCCTACTTGTCAAGTGTAAGTATAAGTATTGTCCCAGGGGTCTGCGCCCCCCCCCCCCTCCCCTGCCCGCCCGTCTTCAGGGAGCCGCAGGACTTCAGAGAGTTCCTACTTGTCAAGTGTAAGTATAAGTATTGTCCCAGGAGTCTGTGCCCCCCCCCCCCCCCTCCCCTGCCCACCCGTCTTCAGGGAGCCGCAGGACTTCAGAGAGTTCCTACTTGTCAAGTGTAAGTATAAGTATTGTCCCAGGAGTCTGCGCCCCCCCCCCCCCCCCTCCCCTGCCCACCCGTCTTCAGGGAGCCGCAGGACTTCAGAGAGTTCCTACTTGTCAAGTGTAAGTATAAGTATTGTCCCAGGAGTCTGTGCGGCCCCTCCCTCCCCTGCCCGCCCGTCTTCAGGGAGCCGCAGG
>OX246741.1:51447091-51487091 GCA_945910005.1 Isoperla grammatica
ACGACATATGCGTCATTTATATCACTAGTTAGATAGATGATCTCTGGGGTTACACACATTTTAAAATAAAATGTTATTATTTCAATTGTTGATAAAATTATACTAAATTTAACTTTATGATTTTACAGAACGACATATGCGTCATTTATATCACTTGTTAGATAGTTTATCTCTGGTATTACACACATTTAAAAATAAAATGTTATTATTTCAATTGTTGATAAAATTATACTAAATTTAACTTTATGATTTTACAGAACGACATATGCGTCATTTATATCACTAAAATTAGCCAAAAAAAAACTTGGACGTCTAAGCACTTAGTCACCTTTGTGAATCTTAGCTCAAACTCTAAATTTTAGAAAGATTTTTATTTATAAACACTACTGTTACTTAAGGCTGAGCTACGCACATGTTCAATAACTAAGCAATAGTGATTAACATTGTTGAAACATACAAAGCAATTATGCGTTCACATAACAATTCATATTCATGAAAATTATTGTGTGAACGCGTATGTGTTTCGTATGCTTCAACTTTGTTTATCAATAACAAACTCTTTCTTAGAAATCTACCTGGCCCCTTTGTTCAGACGGAATTAATGTTTCTTACCTGCGACATCCACTGTCCAGATTCATTGTGATAACTGGTGTACGAAAACTTAATCTTCGATATTTTTGTAGGACCACATCTAGGACCTGACATTGTCGGTGACTGGCCCGATGTTAGACATAGGACGCTTGAAGCGACGAGCAACACAAGTACAAACATGTTTATTGTCAACGAGCTCTGATCAATACTAGTGTTTTCAATAGAGGCGTGTGTATTTATATGGCGGGTATTCACCCACGAGAGAAGTGGAATAGTGAGGGGAAGGGGGAGGGGGAGGGTTAAAGTGGGTGCGTGTTATCAAAGCCAGCTATCTGAGTCAGTCACTCACAGTTGTTTCCGACCATACATGTATCAATTATAATTATAATGAAATAAAATCATGGCCACAATGGCTATCAGCATCGGAGCGGATGCTTTTCCTAGCTTGCCTCGTGCATAGGGCTAATTGAGATTATCTCTAAACCATAGTTTTAACCATCCTGTAGTGGAGATAATCAGTTAATTATTACTTTTTCGTAGGGATATCTATTATTTCAATTAAATTAGTTCGGGGTTATTTCTTAAACATAAATTTGGACCAAGGCCGGTATCATCAATTTCGGATAAACATTTAGTAATTACTAAATTGTTTTTCACAACGGCAACCAGGCTTACCACTTTTGTCGCAATGTTGAAAACAAGTTATAGTAGCCTTGTTAGTATTTATCAAAAGTTCATAATACCCGGCCTAGACTGAGGCTCATCAAACACTATATGCTAATTGCTTTATGTACATAATAGGGCACTAGCAACACCAAAAAACAACAATGGAACAAATGAAATTAATCGATGGACAAACAACAAGCTGTAAAAAAATAATTTCGTCTGATTTTGGAAAACAAAACAACCAATTACACATACAAAACTTTCACTTAGTCGTTGCCTATCATTAAAAGTTTTAAATGGCGATTAGGTACTATTGCTTCACTTGTTTTTATTTCTGTGGTTGCAATTTTATTATTTTGACAGCTGATGGTTTGTCAATTAGTTCAATTCATTAGTTCCAATATTGTCTTTCGGTGTTGCTAGTGCCCTATTGCTTATTTGCTTTTTGCTGATTTTTGTAGAGATAACATCGTGCGATACAAACACTAGCGCCACCGGGGTTGGAATAGATGATTTTCAGAATTGATCTAGAAAGCCGTGATTTGCTCTATCTAAGGGTCCTTGATAGTTATGTTTAGGTGCATTTTTTATTCCTGTTGTGCATTGTTGTCATTGAAGATCAACAGGGCCGTGATTTAATGTACTAACAATTTTAAAACTGTACTTAAAAGAGTTTTTAGATATAAATTGTAATAAATGGGGTATGGACGCGGAAAAACGGCAGGAATGATATTCATGAATTATAAGGCAATATTTTGTTTTTCACCTGGCAGACGAACATTTGACACCTGGCAGACGACGTGCTTGAGCCCTAGGCCTAGCCTAGGGTCTACTTGCTTCGAAATATCACCTTGCAATCTATTTGTAATCCGCAACATACACTTAATTGTGTTCGTACCACCGTAGAATGTATATTACGTGCATCATAGGCCTAAAAACAAGGCTACAAGGTAGGCTCTACCCATAAATTGAATATAAATTGAAACAAGAACTGCTTTAAATAAAGGCAGTGTGGTTTGTGGCTCATGTTCAGGTCTTTGGGGCAAAGGCCTACGCTAGACGGCCCAAACGTGTGGGTCTAGGGCCTAGCTACCCCTTCGTGCGGTGCCAAAGCCTTAGCATATATGCCACTACCCTACGATCATAATGGGTGAAACCCAGTTAATGTGGCTCTACAGAGGCTGTCGGTTTCCTGCTGGCTACTTCAGAGTCATAGGCCTAACGTGCTCTTAAAAATATGTATACATAATACTGTTAGGACGTCGGGCAATCACGCAAGGACTTCTCAACTCTCGTTTTTATTAATAATATTTGATAAAAGATGACAATTGCAAATTTGGGAACAAAGCCAAAAACCACCATTACGATTCTCCTTTTTTCGCGACCGCCAGAGCGCATCAAGAGCGCACACCTTTCACCGCCAACCATACAGTCCGCGGCAATTAAAAAATGCAGTCGTTGTCGTTGTTGTTGTTAAACCACACACTTGGCTGTCCTGAAGCATAAGTTGGCCTCAACCTGCGAATGTTTATTTAGATCATATAAGGTAAGTTCAATTAACTTAATATTTAGCATTATGATCGAAATAGAAAGGCACTTTTCTTTCCTTGGAAATGACTAAATATCACTAAACATAATCATCGTAACGTGATGGACGTATTCTCTCCCTGGGATCTCTACCCTGATGACACATAGATGGAAGCGAGAACTCTGCGCGGCACGGACCGCTAGTTGTCTCTTCCTCGTCCATGGCCTCCAGAACATCTACTTCGCAGCTATCAGACTTCGTTCTGCCTTCCTTGGTAACCGGAGAATCATCGACGACTGCGTCATCATGGGGTGTGTTCTTTAAAACGATCTGTTGATCGAGTGGAGCGTGCGCGGTCACGTGACCGAATTGTCAGAGCATTGCAATTGACTGATACATCCCAAGAAACGGGATCAGAATAACTTTGTCAATATTTGAAAGCGTTCTCATGCAATAATAAAAAACAAATTTGCTGCAAAATTTATGTTTTTTATTATACCAAGAGGGAGAAAGGGTATCAGTCCTGGACCTAGGAGGAAGGGGAAATAGAGAGGGAGGGGGGAGGTGGGCTCAGTTACAAACTACGGTTCAAAGTGTTTCAGAGTGTTTATTAGTGCCTAGTGTATTTGATATACTCCCATGTTGCAGCACTTATACCGCGGTATGGTGAGGGGTATCAGTCCTGGACCTAGGAGGAAGGGGAAATAGAGAGGGGAGGGGAGGTGGGCTCAGTTACAAACTACGGTTCAAAGTGTTTCAGAGTGTTTATTAGTGCCTAGTGTATTTGATATACTCCCATGTTGCAGCACTTATACCGCGGTATGGTGAGGGGTATCAGTCCTGGACCTAGGAGGAAGGGGAAATAGAGAGGGGAGGGGAGGTGGGCTCAGTTACAAACTACGGTTCAAAGTGTTTCAGAGTGTTTGTTTGAGCCTTGTGTATTTGATATACTCCCACGTTGCAACACTTATACCGCGGTATGGTGAGGGGTATCAGTCCTGGACCTAGGAGGAAGGGGAAATAGGGAGGTGAGGGGAGGTGGGCTCAGTTACAAACTACGGTTCAATTTGTTTCAAAGTGTTTATTAGAGCCTTGTATATTTGATATTGTTCCAAATGAACGTCTGCAGTTTCTATATTTGTGACTATATGTAACTATATAATGACGTCATTTATGTAGTGGTTAGGCACCTTCTGATGGACAACCATGCTAAAGTTCCGTCTCGACCCGATACCTGCATGTTATAGTCGACTGCAAAACCTCAGTTCGGAAATGCCCTAGGAACGCCGGCCAACATATGAGCTGATAGTATGTCTAGAATACCGGGGACATGAGAACAAGATGTAACTAGATTTAAGTTGGTAGTTCTCATATATGTAACTTAACTATCATATACTCTTTGACGACACCATCTTACAAGTTAATGCAGCAAAACTATATTTTTTAGTTTTGTTTTATGGGCGTCCCACGATTATATATGTGGTCTAGTATAACCAAGCATGTAGTGGAAAATTGAAACTTTCTTTATGCTTTTAAGTTTTATGTTACATTGAATAAAATGACGTGACTTTCAAATATTTTATGTTTATATATTTTTATCATAAGAAAACATGCAGATAATAATTTTTCAATAAAAATATGTAAACAGTTCTAGAGACAGCGTGAAAAACATCCCTTTTATCATATATCGCTGAGTACACCTCAATGTTATTATGATCTACTTCAACGTCCATTTAGTGTATCAGCACTTTCAATCCAGCTGTAACCTTTTAATAATATAAATGGACTATGCCTGAACTTTCAAATAATGCACATTGACTTATCAATGGTCTTCAAAATTTGTTTTTTTTTTTCTTTCTCGGTATATTTTTCCAGTTTCTTTACCATAACTGGTATGGTAAGACTAAAATATGTAAGAAGTAGTCATAAGACGGATCATTTTAAATGTACCGGAAATGTTGTCGATTTACATTAAAATTCTTTCGGGGTTGAACTTGAAAATTGCAATAAAAATTGATAATGTTTCAAAAAGTATAATATTAATTTTCAAAAAACAATCACATTATAGTTCAGTAGATATAAGAAATCAATTTCTTAATTACGATTTTATTTCGAAAAATATTTGTTTCAATAAAACAATAACACGTACAATACTATGATTTTTAAAATTTCATAAGAAAAGGCTAAGAACAACTGATTAATTTCTTGGTGGAGGTGTCGGGTGAAAAACACTGATATTATGCCTATGCTTTTCATGTAATTTTCTCCAACCTAAATTTGCTTAATCTCATACTCTATCCATACATTGAAACATGATGCAACATGTATTTCTCTCTTTGGATTTATGAGACCTTGGCCTTGATACAAGGATTAAGATAGGCAAATCTTAGCTAGATAAATCTACATAAAACAGCTCTGATTATTACTACACATTCAAAATTATAATTTTATTAGTTAAATTGTTGACATTTTACGATATGTTTTGATCTTTGTGACATTGCAAAACGACATATGCGTGATTTATATCACTAAGATTTGCCTTAGCTAGGACGTCTTAGCACTTTGACACTGGGCTCTGTAGTCTAAGATTAGAGTTCTACTTCACAGACGAACGGAAAAGGTGCTGAGCAAGGGGTATGATCAGCCAAGCCGGCGTTGCCCTCAAACAGAAAAATGCAAGCGTCGTCGCTTCCAGAGTTGTTTGGATCATTGGGAGACCAGCGAGAAAAACCAGTTGACGCAAGTGATTCACCTGAAACATATTCCTATTAATTATTGTTGATGTTCGATTTAGAATTGCATACACATAATGTTCATGAATTTAATCAAACTTTTTAAAAACTGTGTGGATTATTCGAAGTAATATAAGTGATTAAGTCAAGATGAAGGATGTGCTTTTGATATCTCAAATGTGCACAATAACCCGGTAAGGAGCTTCGCGTTACCGTTAACGTTAACGGGCAATGTAAAATTATAGCGAATTTTCCCGTTACCGTTACCGGAACTCCTTCCCGGGCTATTGAGCACCGACCATATGGTGAGCCTATAGGTAATTCTGCAATGCAAATTAAAATATAATGAAGCAAATCTGTTTCTTGTTAAGTAGGTCTAAAGCTTCATTGACTATCGAATTGTTGTGGAAAACATGGATCTATTATGGGCCTACATAGATTGATTTCTGTACACGATATTTTGGTTCAAAGTTACAGGTTACATATAAATTATCTAGTTTGAGGCGGGGGAATAAAAATGTTGGCAACAAAGCTAATATATGCAGACAGACCAAAAAAAACAAATCAAGTTCACAAAACTGTTGTTTGCATGCAGAAAATAAGTAGCATAATTTAATAACAAATTACTGTAGAACCCTACAGAAATGTTTTTTTTTTTAAATTTCTTTTTTTTTTTTAATGTAAATTTTGCGTTTTGGCGTTGTTATTGTTATAAGGCCCATAACAAGCAACAAAAAACATTAACTCTATTCAGAAATATCAATCAAATAAACAAATACTAGAGACGAGTAATTCGTGTGTGTTAACAGTACTTTTTATTTGTTTCCATTATATTTAAAAGTCTTCTGCTCTTTTTTTTCCCACAAACACTTATTTTTTGCCAATATTTAATACTTTTTAGGTTTTTCGGTCTTATTTCGTGAACACAGATATTTCGTAGATTTCGTAGTAAAAGCTACAAATCGATGAGTTATTTTGCGATTTCAAATTTGTATAATTATCATGCTGACAAGATGTCTCGTTCACAACTATCATTTTTAGGGGTATAACTACAGTTTCGTTTAATTTTGTAACGCGAATTTTATTTAGCTTTACAAATTAGTGACATTGTATAGAGAGACTCTGGCATTGTGAGCAGCTGACTTCAATGGCCAATTTAATTGAACAAGCTTGATTGTAGTCTATCAGGTACAATCAAGTAAGTTGAGAGATGTATATATATATATATATATATAGTTAGATTGTCTTACCGAAGATTGTAAAATATGTTTTTGTGCCTTTTGGCTCCACGATCCCCACCCAAATAGCGTCCTTTCTGTCACCAAACAAGGAGTTTTTAGGCGTCTTGGCCAGCAAGTCCTTCATGGCCTTGGCTTCGTTCTCCGAGTTGATGATGACGAGGTGCGCACCCTCGTCTGCGCAGGTCTGACGCGCTGTTGCCCACGACGTTCCCTTGGTGTGCCACTTGTAGTGACCCACGCTAGGTATCAGCTCGTAGTCTACGGGCACCGTCTTCTTGGGCGGCGAGGTGGCTGGGGCTGAAGGGAACTCTCGAGTCAGTATACGAAGGTAAACAAATAAATATAAAATTAAAAAAAAAATTAAACAAATTATTAAATACATAAATAAATAAATAAATGAATAAATAAATAAATTAATAAACGTAAAATAAATAAATAAATTAATGATTATCACGCTTATCAAAATTTGTAATTAATATGAATTACCTACAAGGAAGGTAACCAAGCTCTCATATTTTATAATGTACAGTTGTTATTTAGTAGCTATGACAGTAAGAACCCACATAATATGCCTGTCTCATCATGTTACCATCGGAAAATGCTGGTATAGCATCCATCATCTTGTAAAAACTTTCTATTTCTCATTTACTCCTTAACCCATTTACCTACCTTCTTACTTACTTACCTGCGATGTTGGCTACAACGTTGATAGTCTTGTCTCCATCGCAAGAGGTCGCAGTCGTTTGTTCTACATCCAACGACCACGGAGAAGTCTTATTCGAAGGAAGTTGATCCCCATCGTGCTGCAAACCTACCTAAACATTAAATATCTATGTAAGACCTTGTTCGAAGAAAGGTGACCTCCATAGGGCTGCAAACCTACATAAACAATGAATATCTGTGTACGAACTTGTTCGAGAAAGTGGACCTCCATCGTGTTGCAAACCTAACTAAACAATGAATATCTGTGCACGAACTTGTTCAGAGATGTTTAAAATAAAGTAAAGCATATATTTGACAATGACCGTATTATTAACATAATTATTATTTTAAAATGTTTACTTCACTACATTGGTCTATTCCATGATAAGCGTGCAGCAGTGTTTTGAGGAAATCAAAGAGGACGTCCCGTAGCGCTCATTCAGCACCAGGCACATGTACTTGTAGTGTTTATACATTATGTAATGCAATGTACTCTGATGTTGAAAAATAAATAATAATAATAATAATAATCACGCGAATGTTTTGGTCGATGCGCTTCCATTGACCACCGTATTGGGGTTTGCGTACTCAACCGGAATGATAATTCATGTCCTATAAAGACATTCTTTTAAGATTTCTTAATTTTTGAAACTGTTTTTGAGATGAGCAAATGATTTGCATTGCAGAATGTTTTTAATCAAAGCTCTACGCCCTCAACTAGCATTTTATATTAAACTAGTAAAACCCGGCTTGCGTTGCAATGCCACTGAAAGAAATAAAGTGTTTATGTTTTAATTCTGTTTATTGAAGGGGATTTTGACACACAATTTATTTATTTTTCGGTCTGGTGGTACACAAAGGTGGGGGGGGGGGGGGGCGGCGGGGGTGGTTGTACTCATTTTAGAAACCTTCGCGGGCGTGCGCACAATAACTCACCAAAGTTTTATTGCAATCGGATGAATAATGATAAAACGCATATTTGCACGTTGTTGGCTTAGTGGGGATGGGGTGGTGACGGGGGAGTTTGGGGGGGGGGTAGTAATCATTCAGAAACCATTGCAGGCGTGCGCACAACAACTCACCAAAGTTTCATCGCAATCGGCTGAATGGTGTATTTTTATAAAGGAAATACACATACACACATACATTCGTTTTTATATATTTAGAAGAAGATAAACCATTCATCCGATTGTGATGAAACTTTAGTGAGTTGTTGTGTGCACGTCTGTGATGGTTTCTGGATGATAACAACTTCCTCCCAACTCTCCTCAGACCCCACCTCTACTGAGACACCAACATGCAATAATGCGTTTGATTATTATTCATCCGATTGCAATAAAACTTTGGTAAGTTATTGTGCGCACGATCGCGAAGGTTTCTGAATAAGTACAACCCCCCCCCCCCCCCCCCCCACCCATGTTTGTGTACCAGAAGACGGAAAAATATATTGTGTTTCAAAAAGCACTTCCTTAAACAGAATTAAAACATAAACACTTTATTTCTTTCAGTGGCATTGCAATGCTTGCCGAGTTTGCTAGTTTAATATATAATGCTAATTTTGGTCGTAGAGCTTAAATTAAAACATTCTGCAATGCTGATGAGTTCCTTATTTCAAAAATAGTTTCAAAAATAAAGAAATTTTAAAAACATGTTTTAAATGGACATTCCGGTTGAGTGCGCAAATCCCAATTCGGTCGTCAAAGCAAGTGCATCGACCACAACATTCGCGTGATTGACAGCTCATTGACTGAGCGCTACGGAACGTCCTCTTTGATTTCCTCAAATTACCGCTGTACGCTTATCAAGGAATAGACCTTTTGAATTAATATGTATGTGTGTGTATTTGTTTTCATTGATATGTCTTTAAATTGAAATTAAACTCTATTTTATTTCTGGTAGAGAAAAATTACAGCAGGGCCAGATTCACAAAGGTTCGTAAGTGCTAAGATGTCCTAAGTTAGTTATAAATCATGAAAGCTCATCCCTGGGTAGTACTCACATTTACAAATAAAATATTATTTTTTCAACTGTTGATATTATACTTTATTTTATCTTTATGACATTGCAGAACGACATATGCACCATTTATGTCACTAAGATTTGCCTAAAAAAACTAGGATGTCTAAGCACTTACGTACCTTTGTGCATCTGGGCCCTGCTTAATTCAAATTCTAAAATTTAGAGAGATTCATACTTATAAACACTTCTGTTACTTAAGGCTGGGCTACGCACATTTTTAATAACTAAGCAATTGTGATTAACAATGCTGAAACACACAAAGCAAATATGCGTTCACATAACAATTCATATTCATGAAAATTATTATGTGAACGCATAAATGTGTTTTGTATAATTCAACTTTGCTTATCAATAACAAATTCTTTCTTAAAAATCAACATAACCCAGCCTTTAACTGCCACTATTACTGGCCACATGTTAAGACGGTATTAATGTTTCTTACCTGCGACATCCACTGTCCAGTTTCATTGCGATAACTGATGTACGAAAACTTAATCTTCGATATTTTCGTAGGACCACATCTAGGACCTGACATTGTCGGTGACTGGCCCGATGTTAGACATAGGACGCTTGAAGCGACGAGCAATACAAGTACAAACATGTTTATTGTCAACGAGCTCTGATCAAAACAAGTGTTTTCAATAGAGGCGTGTGTATTTATATGGCGGGTATTCACCCACGAGAGTAGTGGAATAGTGAGGGGAAGGGGGAGGGGGAGGGGGAGGGTGGGTGTGTGTTATCAAAGCCAGCTATCTGAGTCACTCACAGTTGTTTCCGACCATACATGTATCAATTATAATTATAATGAAATAAAATCATGGATACAATGGCTATCAGCGTCGGAGCGGATTCTTTTCCTAGCTTGCCTCGTGCATAGGGCTAATTAAGATTATCTCTGAACCATAGTTTTAACCATCCTGTAGTGGAAATAGTCAGTTATAATTAACGTTTTCGTAGGGATATCTATTATTTCAATAAATTTTGATGGGGGTTGATTGTTAAACATTAATTTTGTACTAAGGCCCGGTATCATCAATTTCGGATAAACATTTAGTCAGTAAATAAATTGTTCTCACAAGGGCAACAAGGCTTACCATTTTTGTTGCAATATTGAAAACAAGTAAAAGTAGCTTGTAAGTATTTTTTCGAAGTTCATAATACCCGGCTAAGACTGTGGCTAATCAAAAACTATTTGCTTATTGCTTTATTTCATAATTGCTTATTGGCTTTTTGCTAATTTTTGCAGAGATAACATCAAATAACATCGTGCGATACAAACACTAGCGCCACCGGGGTTGGAATAGATGATTTTCAGAATTGATATAGAAATCTGTGATTTGCTCTATCTAAGGGTCTTTGATAGTTATGTTTGGGTGCATTTTTCATTCCTGTTGTGCCAATGTTGTCATTGAAGATCAACGGGTCTGTGATTTAATGTACTAACAATTTTAAAATTGTACTTAAAAGAATTTTCATATATAAATTGTAATAAATGAGGTATAGACGCGGAAAAACGGCAGAAATGATATTCATGAATTAAAAGGCAATATTTTGTTTTCCACCTGGCAGACGAACATTTGACACCTGGCAGACGACCTGCTTGAGCCCTAGGCCTAGCCAAGGGCCTACTAGCATCAAAATACCGCCTCTCAATCTATTTGTAATCCCCAACATACACTTTATTGTGTTCGTACCACCGTAGAATATATTAACTAAGGTTGCCCATCGATGTTAAATTACAACATCGACATCGAAATCAAAACACCGATGTCATATCGCGATGTCGGAAATTTTTCGACATCGACATCAAACTTGAAATAATCGACATCGGACAAAAGTTCCTTGAACAATGTAAAAACTGAAAAGAAAAACTTCAAAATCGTTTCTTGTTCATCGCAAAACCTTCTAGTAACTTAATATTGTGTTGTAACCTTGTCAACTAGCGGAGTACAGATTTTTTGTTAATACTATAATTTTGTGTAAAAAACGATTATATTAAGGGCAAAGGGTTGTCTCTCTCTACGTCAAAAACCACAGAAAATGTTCATTATTGAATTATATCTCAAGATTGCAACAAGAAATCCAAAATCCAAATCAGCAGCGCACTTTTTGTAAAGCCCTGCAGACTGAATGAAATATTACTACTATAAGCGTAGTATTTTGATTATACTTCAATAATTAAAAATAAAATTATTATTTATAAAAAAACATACTGATTATAATATAAGTCACGACTTAGCGCATTCAATGAGTAGGGCTTACTAAAACACAGTGCGCTGTTGATTCAGATTTTCGATTTCGAAGCTCATACATGTGATATAATTTAAAAATGAAAATTGTGTGTGGTTTTTGACGTAAAGGTATCCTTTTCTGTAAATCCAAAAAAAAATGATGTCGGAAATTTGCATCGACATCGATTATTAATCGATTAATCGATGTCGATGGACAACCTAATTATTAACGTGCATCATAGGCCTATAGTCAAGACTACAAGGTAGGCCCTACCCATAAATTGAATATAAATTAAAATACGAACTGCTTTGAATGAAGGCACTGTGGGTTGTGGCTCATGTTCAGGTCTCTGGGGCAAAGGCCTACGCTAGACGGCCCAAACGTGTGGGTCTAGGGCCTAGTTAAGCCTTCGTGCGGTGCCTAGGCCATAGCAT
Organism: Isoperla grammatica; assembly: GCA_945910005.1. Lineage (NCBI taxonomy): Eukaryota > Metazoa > Arthropoda > Insecta > Plecoptera > Perlodidae > Isoperla > Isoperla grammatica. The sequence continues at coordinate 51,459,237 of OX246741.1, forward strand.
TATATATGCCCCTTCCCTACGATCATAATGGGTGAGACCCAGTTAATGTGGCTCTACAGAGGCAGTCTGCATATAACTGGCTACTTCAGAGTCCTAGGCCTAAATATGCTCTTAAAAATATGTATACATATTACTGTTAGGGCGTCGGGCAATCACACAAAGACTTCTCAACTCTCGTTTTTATTAATATTATTTGATTAAAGATGACAATTGCAAATTCGTGAACAAAGCCAAAAACCACCATTTTGGTTCTCCTTAATTCGCGCTCACGGCCGCCAGAGCGCATCAAGAGCGCACACTTTTCACAGCCCTCACTACAGTCCGCGGCAATTAAAAAATGCAGTCGTTGTTGTTGCTAAACCTAACATTCGGCTGTCCTGAAGCAAAGGTTGGCCTTAACTTGCGAATGTTTATTTGGAGCATATAAGGTAAGTTCAATGAACTAAACCTTAAGCATTATGATCAAAATAGAAAGGCACTACTCTTTCCTTGGATATGACTAAATATCACTGAACATAATCATCGTAACGTGATGGACGTCTTCTCTCCCTGAAATCTCTTCCTTGATGACACGTAGATGGAAGCGATAACTCGGCGCGGCACGGACCGCTAGTTGTCTCTTCCTCGTCCATGGCCTCCGGAACATCTACTTCGCAGCCATCAGACTTCGTTCTGCCTTCCTTGGTAACCAAAGAATCATCGACGACTGCGTCATTATAGGGTGTGTTCTTTGGAACGATCTGTTGATCGAGTGGAGCGTGCGCGGTCACGTGACCGAATTGTCAGAGCATTGCAATTGACTGATACAAACCCAAAGGCAGGATCAGAACATGGATTTATAATAGTACCTACGGTACTGGATGTCTAGCTCTGTAGTGAGCGGTGATCGTATAAAGTGCAGTGAGATTTGCATTGCATTATGGGTGGCAGACATTTTGTTCCGGCTTGTCAAATGTCATAACATCAAATCAAATGTCATCATGGCAGTGGCGGCTGGTGGGGGGAGGCAAGGGAGGCTGGGCCTCCTCAAACATTTCCGGAGGGAGGAGGATTAATCTTGTCTGTGATCTTGTTTAAAATGGTTCTATGTATTTTAATGTTCATCTTACATAATATACATATTTATCGTAAATGTTTTCAAACAAAAAATGTTCAACGTTTCAAAGTTTCGCGCCTCTAGAGAATGTGGCTGCTAGCCGCGTTGAACCAGTAGAAACGCGAGGAACTTCGTGCGTCCGGGCCTCTCAGTCGTTCAGCATATTGGTACCTGAGCGGTGTGCGGGGGAATGCGGTAGGCATACTCCCGCCCTCCCCGCCTAAGTTGCTGCACGTGCAATAAGATGCCAGAGGAGGCCGGCCGCTTCGTTTATTTTCGGATTTTTCACGAAGGTAACCGAGTCGCCCGCTTTCCATAATAATCATACTCAGCAGTTTGTAGTTTGCAGGGGACTGTCGTTTGTTTTTCTGCTGTTGTTCTTCCTGTGTTGTTGCTTGATTCAATGAAGTCAAATATAGTTGACAAGTTATTAGTGCGACCATTAACGAGACATGCTTCGAGGAAAGAGTAAATAAAGATTTTAAACAAGACGGAAGACTGAAACCAGCTTTGCCATAACTGCAAAGGGATGGAGAGGAACAGGCGAGTTTGGTTCGTTATAGTATGGAGATTGTTATGGTTAATGGCAAGTGTCGTCAACTTAAATCGGGCAACTTAAATCCACATCCACAACCACATTATAACACTTAAAACAACGTAGAAAAATGCAGTTTAAAAAAAATCGACCTGCGGGGCAGACTGGGGGGCTCGCCCCCCAGACCCCCCTGAACTGCCGCTAATTTCCATTGCTTCCATATTCGATCTTTCTTGAATTGTCCTGGCCTCCCTATTATTTTATACCACGAGCCGCCACTGCATCATGGCATCAAATGTCAGGTCATAACAACAATTTGATAACAGTGCAGATTGGCAGCAAAGAGTTTAAAATAATAAAATAATTTATTCATCCCGGTTTTCTTGGTATTCAAATATGAGTAAAATACCTTTACGACGTAGGCTAAGAAGGTAGGCAGGCTAGGCTCATATACAAATACTTCATAGGCCTAGGCTTAGATTTTTGTTCAAAGGCGAGTGCTTCTCACCCATTCACCTTCTGTCTGAGTGCAGAGCTAGGCGAAATAATATTTAACCGTGGCCTAGGCAATTGATTGGATTTAAATGGCTTGGCCAGAAGTTTAGGAGCCTCGAAAGCCCGTGATTTTTTACCTTGAAAGAAGCTGGTCAGCTCGGGCTAGCTGCGACTGTCGGAATGAAGTGAAAGCCAATCCGGTGTTCCTGTCAACATGGGAGCGTAGGCCTAGGTTTAACAGCTGATGCATCCTTTCCAAGTTGACGTTGTAGGCCCCATGCCTAGTCTGGGAATAAGGCTTGGCCTACTGGAACTCTTAAAACATCATGTTGAATATGTCTAGACTGATCTTACTCAAAAGTCACCGAGTTGACGTAGGCCCAAGCCTAGTCTCGGCATAACGGTACTCAAAGACATCAAGTTGATATAGGCCTATGCCTACCCTGAGCCTACTCAGTCCCCGAGTTGAATGTGTAGGCCCATACTTAGTCTGGGCATATACAGTTACCTACTAGAATTAGGTTGAGCATAATTAAAGTCTCACACAAACAGGGTTGATATTGTAGGCTAGGCCTAGGCCTTTGGGCGACCCTGAGGAGGTTGGGTCCTTAAAATCATTTAGTTGATATTTTAGTTGGCTGCACCCATTGTAGCTAGCTGTTTCTGGCTGGCTAGGCCTACTATTTTAACGGTTGCAGTTGTAGGCTGGACCTACTCAAAGTCACCGAGTTGACGTTTCAGGCCCAATGATAAGAATGGTATTTCTGAAGGTAGGTCCAGCCGAGTTGACTGAAAGCCTGGCTAGGTCAACGGCAGGCTATGGCATTTCCATACTTTCTATCATTCGCCACTCGCTTTTCCGAGATTAATGCTCGCGCATGTCCTTCATTGCGATCGCGAATAGTAATGAGCAAAAATACGAAAGTAAGTAAGTAAGTAAGTTATTTGTTTCCAAAATAAGACACATTACCAGCAAAATAATATTATTGTTTGAGCATCGAGGAAGCAGGCACTAATCGCAATTGAATTTGACACAATTTTCAACTTTTGTCACAGCCTTTTGATGGGTCAATCAAAGATGACCAGTCAGACTCATCCAGAAGGCTGTAATTTAAGGAACAAAATGGCGTCAGCCGCTCGTCGGCCGGATGTACCTCAATGAAACAGGAAGTTCCATTGAAGCTAGACCTCCTAATAAGATACAACTCCATGATCAGAATAACTTTGTCAATATTTGAAAGCGTTCTCATGGTATAATAAAAACCAATTTTGCTGCAAAATGTATGTTTTTTATTATACCATTAGGGGAGAAGGGGTCTTGGACGTAGGAGGAAGGGGAAAAAGAGAGGGGAGGGGCGGTGGGCTCAGTTACAAACTACGGTTCAAAATGTTTCAGACTGTTTATTAGAGCCTTTTGTTTTTGATATACTCCCATGTTGCAACACTTATACCGCGGTATGGTGAGGGGTATCAGTCCTGGACCTAGAAGGAAGGGGAAAGAGAGGGGAGGGGAGGTGGGCTCAGTTACAAACTACGGTTCAAAATGTTTCAGAGTGTTTATTAGAGCCTTGTGTATTTGAAATACTCCCATGTTGCATCACTTATACCGCGGTATAGTGAGGGGTATCGGTCCTGGACCTAGAAGGAAGGGGAAATAGAGAGGGGAGGGGAGGTGGGCTCAGTTACAAACTACGGTTCAAAGTGTTTCAGAGTGTTTATTAGAGCCTTGTGTATTTGATATACTCCCATGTTGCAGCACTTATACCGCGGTATGGTGAGGGGTATCAGTCCTGGATCTAGGAGGAAGGGGAAATAGAGAGGGGAGGGGAGGTGGGCTCAGTTACAAACTACTGTTCAAAGTGTGTCAGAGTGTTTATTAGAGCCTTGTGTATTTGATATACTCCCATGTTGCAGCACTTATACCGCGGTATGGTGAAGGGTATCAGTCCTGGACGTAGGAGGAAGGGGAAATAGAGAGGGGAGGGGAGGTGGGCTCAGATACAAACTACTGTTCGAAGTGTGTCAGAGTGTTTATTAGAGCGTTGTTTATTTGATATACTCCCATGTTGCAGCACTTATACCGCGGTATGGTGAGGGGTATCGGTCCTGGATCTAGGAGGAAAGGAAAATAGAGAGGGGAAGAGAGGTAAGCTCAGTTACAAACTACGGTTCAAAGTGTGTCAGAGTGTTTATTAGTGACTTGTGTATTTGATATACTGCCATGTTGCAGCACTTATACCGCGGTATAGTGTGGGGTATCAGTCCTGGATCTAGGAGGAAAGGGAAATAGAGAGGGGAAGAGAGGTGGGCTCAGTTACAAACTACGGTTCAAAGTGTGTCAGAGTGTTTATTAGAGCCTTGTGTCTTTGATATACTCCCATGTTGCAACACTTATACCGCGGTATAGTGAGGGGTATCGGCCCTGGACCTAAGAGGAAGGGGAAATAGAGAGGGGAGGGGAGGTGGGCTCAGATACAAACTACGGTTTAAAGTGTGTCAGAGTGTTTATTAGAGCCTTTTGTATTTGATATACTCCCATGTTGCAGCACTTATACCGCGGTATAGTGAGGGGTATCAGTCCTGGATCTAGGAGAAAGGGGAAATAGAGAGGGGAGGGGAGGTGGGCTCAGTTCCAAACTACGGTTCAAAGTGTTTCATACTCCCATGTTGCAGCACTTATACCGCGGAATGGTGACGGGTATCAGTCCTGGATCTAGGAGGAAGGGGAAATAGAGGGGAGGGGAGGTGAGCTCAGTTCCAAACTACGGTTCAAAGTGTTTCAGAGTGTTTATTAGAGCCTTGTGTATTTAATATACTCCCATGTTGCAGCACTTATACCGCAGTATAGTGAGAAGTATCAGTCCTGGATCTAGGAGGAAGGGGAAAAAGAGAGGGGAGGGGAGTTGGGCTCAGTTCCAAACTACGGTTCAAAGTGTGTCAGAGTGTTTATTAGTGACTTGTGTATTTGATATACTCCCATGTTGCAGCACTTATACCGCGGTATAGTGAGGGGTATCAGTCCTGGATCTAGGAGGAAGGGGAAATAGAGAGGGGAGGGAAGTTGGGCTCAGTTCCAAACTACGGTTCAAAGTGTGTCAGAGTGTTTATTAGGGACTTGTGTATTTGATATACTCCCACGTTGCATCACTAATACCGCGGTATAGTGAGGGGTATCGGCCCTGGACCTAAGAGGAAGGGGAAATAGAGAGGGGAGGGGAGGTAGGCTCAGATACAAACTACGGTTTAAAGTGTGTCAGAGTGTTTATTAGAGCCTTTTGTATTTGATATACTCCCATGTTGCAGCACTTATACCGCGGTATAGTGAGGGGTATCAGTCCTGGATCTAGGAGAAAGGGGAAATAGAGAGGGGAGGGGAGGTGGGCTCAGTTCCAAACTACGGTTCAAAGTGTTTCATACTCCCATGTTGCAGCACTTATACCGCGGAATGGTGACGGGTATCAGTCCTGGATCTAGGAGGAAGGGGAAATAGAGGGGAGGGGAGGTGAGCTCAGTTCCAAACTACGGTTCAAAGTGTTTCAGAGTGTTTATTAGAGCCTTGTGTATTTAATATACTCCCATGTTGCAGCACTTATACCGCAGTATAGTGAGAAGTATCAGTCCTGGATCTAGGAGGAAGGGGAAAAAGAGAGGGGAGGGGAGTTGGGCTCAGTTCCAAACTACGGTTCAAAGTGTGTCAGAGTGTTTATTAGTGACTTGTGTATTTGATATACTCCCATGTTGCAGCACTTATACCGCGGTATAGTGAGGGGTATCAGTCCTGGATCTAGGAGGAAGGGGAAATAGAGAGGGGAGGGAAGTTGGGCTCAGTTCCAAACTACGGTTCAAAGTGTGTCAGAGTGTTTATTAGGGACTTGTGTATTTGATATACTCCCACGTTGCATCACTAATACCGCGGTATAGTGAGGGGTATCGGCCCTGGACCTAAGAGGAAGGGGAAATAGAGAGGGGAGGGGAGGTGGGCTCAGATACAAACTACGGTTCAAAGTGTGTCAGAGTGTTTATTAGAGCCTTTTGTATTTGATATACTCCCATGTTGCAGCACTTATACCGCGGTATAGTGAGGGGTATCAGTCCTGGATCTAGGAGAAAGGGGAAATAGAGAGGGGAGGGGAGGTGGGCTCAGTTCCAAACTACGGTTCAAAGTGTTTCATACTCCCATGTTGCAGCACTTATACCGCGGAATGGTGACGGGTATCAGTCCTGGATCTAGGAGGAAGGGGAAATAGAGGGGAGGTGAGCTCAGTTCCAAACTACGGTTCAAAGTGTTTCAGAGTGTTTATTAGAGCCTTGTGTATTTGATATACTCCCATGTTGCAGCACTTATACCGCGGTATAGTGAGAAGTATCAGTCCTGGATCTAGGAGGAAGGGGAAATAGAGAGGGGAGGGGAGTTGGGCTCAGTTCCAAACTACGGTTCAAAGTGTGTCAGAGTGTTTATAAGGGACTTGTGTATTTGATATACTCCCATGTTGCAGCACTTATACCGCGGTATAGTAAGGGGTATCAGTCCTGGATCTAGGAGGAAGGGGAAATAGAGAGGGGAGGGGAGTTGGGCTCAGTTCCAAACTACGGTTCAAAGTGTGTCAGAGTGTTTATTAGGGACTTGTGTATTTGATATACTCCCACGTTGCATCACTTATACCGCGGTATAGTAAGGGGTATCGGTCCTGGATCTAGGAGGAAGGGGAAATAGAGAGGGGAGGGGAGGTGGGCTCAGTTACAAACTACGGTTCAAAGTGTTTCAGAGTGTTTATTAGAGCCTTGTGTATTTGATATTGTTCCAAATGAACGTCTGCAGTTTCCAAATTTGTGACTTTATATAACTATATAACGACGTCATTTATGTAGTGATTAGGCACCTTCTGATAGACAACCATGCTAAAGTTCCGTCACGACCCGATACCTGCTTGTTATTGTCCACCGCAGAACATCAGTTCGGATATGCCCTAGGAACGCCTGCCAACATATGAGCTGATAGTATCACTACAATACCGGGGACATGAGAACAAGATGTAACTAGATTTAAGTTGGTAGTTCTCATATATGTAACTTAACTATCATATACGCTTTGACGACACCATCTTACAAGTTGATAGGTAAAACTATATTTTATAGTTTTCTTTTATGGGCGTCCTACGATAATATATATGTGGTCCAGTATAACCAAGCGTGTAGTGAAATAATTAAAAATTTTATTTATGCTTTTAAGTTTATTGTCACATTGAATAAAATATTTATGTTGTTATATTTTTATCATAAGAAAACATACAGATAATAATTATTAATAAAAATATGTAAACAGTTCTAGAGACAGCGAAAATTATCATCCCTCTTTATCATATATCGCTGAGTACACCTCAATGTTACTATGATCTACTTTTTTCCGTCCATTTTTTGCACTTCAGGTGCAACCTTATAATCATATGGCAATTGTAGAATTGGTTTTTGCCTTTACTTTTAAATATTGCACATTGACTACTCAATGGTCTTAAAAATTTGGTTCTTAGTTTTCGTTCTCTGTATTGTTCCAGTTTCTTTACCATAACTGGTATGTAAAGACTCAAATAAATAAGAAATAGACATAAGACGGATCATTTAAAATGTACTGGAAATGTGGCACATTAATTTGAATAATACTTTCGGGGTTGAACTTGAAAATAGCATAAAATATGATGTTTCAGAAAGTGCAACATCAATCTAAAAAAAAAGTCAAATCATTGTTTTAAAAACATTACAAATGACGACTTTTTTTCGAAAAATGTTCTTTTCCATAAAAATAACACTTCAACATATAAATTTCATATTAATTTTTTTGTTTTTAAAATAACTTAAAATTTAATAAGAAAGGGCTTACAACCAAGAACCGCTGATTTATGTCTTGGTTGAGGTTCCAGGTAGAAACACCGATATAATGCTTTTCATGTAATTTTCTCCAACCTAAATTTGCTTAACCTCATACTTTATCCATACATTGAAACATGATGCAACATGTATTCCTCTCTGGGTTAATGAGACCTGGGTCTTGATACAAAGATTAAGTAAGGCCAATCTTAGCTAGAAATCAAGATAAAACATCTCAGGGTATTATTACACATTCAAAAATATAATATTATTAATTAAATTGTTGATATTTTACTATATTTGATCTTTTTGACATTGCTGAACGACATATGCGTGATTTAGCTTAGCACTTAGACACCTTTGTGTATCTGGGCTCTGTAGTCTAAGATTGGAGTTCTATTTCACAGACAAACGGATAAAGTATAGAGCAAGAAGCGGTGTCAGCCAGGCCGGCGTCAGTCTCAAACAGCCAGATACAAGCGTCGCTTCCCGACTCGTTTGGTTGACCGGAAGACCATCGAGAAAACCCAGTTGACTCAAGTGGTTCACCTGAAACATATTCGCATTTATTGTTGATGTTCCATTCAGAATTGCAAACGCATAATTTTCATGGATTAAATCAAACTTTACACACTGTGTGGATTATTCGAAGTAAGTGATTGAGTCAAGATGTGGGATGTGCTCTTGATATCTCAAATGAAATCAATATAATGGTCGGTGCACAATAGCCCGGAAAGGAGTTTCCCTTTACTTTTAACGTAAACGGGCAATTTTAAATTATAGCGAACTTTCCCGTTACCGTTACCGGAGCTCCTTCCTGGAATATTGTGCACCGACAATTATGGTGAGCCTATAGTAAATTCTGCAATGCAAAAAAAAAATAATGAGGCAAATCTGTTATTTGTTAGGTAAAGCTTCATTGACTACCTATTTGTCGTGGAAAACATAGATCTATAATAGGCTTACATAGATTGATTTCGTCTTGATTAGCCAAGTTGCAAAAATATAAGACGTTAAGCCCAAATCTCTATCTCTCTATCTTCTGTACACGATATTTTGGTCCGACGTTACTGGTTACATATTAACTATCTAGTTTGAGGCGGGGGAATAAAAATGTTGGCAACAAAGCAAATATATACAGAAAGACCGATGTAAACGAATCAAGTTCACAAAACTGTTGTTTGCATGCAGAAAATAAGTAGCATAATATAATAACAAATTACTGTAGCCCTACAGTAATGGTTTAATTTTTTTCCAAAATTATTTTTTCAAAATGTTGATTTTGCATTTTGGCGTTGTTATTGTTATAAGACCCATAACAAGCAACAAAAAACATATACTCAATTCAGGAATATCACTCAAATACACAAATACTAAAGACGAGAAATTCGTGTGTGTAAACAGTACCTTCATTTTTTCCATTATATTTTAAAATCTTTTTCTCTTTTTTCCACACCAACACTTCTTTCTGGCCAATATTTAACACTTTTAAGTTATTTCGGTCTTATTTCGCGAACACAGATATTTCGTGGATTTCGTAGTTAAAGCTCCAAATCGATGAGTTATTTTGCGATTCCAAATTTGTTAAGCGAGCGAAGCGAGCGTCTCCGCGAGACTCTTATGACACTTTGTTATGTTTTTTGATATTTTTGTTGTTTTTTGTTTTGTTTTTATGTCTGTCGATAGCGGTCGAACGAAAAGTCCGATCATCTTGAAATTTAAACCATCCACAAGCCTCGATGTGGATTGAAGGTATATAGTTTTGAGGCAAAATCGTTTGAAAAATTACAAAACTTACACCATAGTTACTGCAAAATATTTTTCTGAAACAAAATGGCAGCAAAATGTGAGATAGCCAGATTTTTTTAAAACTTTTTCCGGTTACAAATATGTTCATTTTATGGCGATCTGATATATATATATTGGCAAAGTTACACAAAAGTTACTCGAAAATATTTTTCTGAAACACAGTAACAGCAACATGAGAGGTGGCTATCTTAAAGTAAATTGTTGTCCGGTCACGAATATACTAATGTAATTGCGATCTGATACGTATTAGAGGCAGAAATTACATTTCTATTGCTGTCAATAACTGTTAGTAACGGGGGCGGACCGTGGCGAAAACATGACAACGATAATTCTTAGCAACGCACATTGCACTGCATTCAACAATGTCGGGAAGTATAATATCCATGCTAATTAGAAAAATGTTTGCAATGCGCATTCTTGAATTGTTGTAAATTGTTGTTTTTATTAGCTTTGAGAACTTTTCGCCACAAAGTTCGTAGATATGGACGCGCTCGCTTATCAACGCCTCAAACAGAGAGTTTTCCTAGTATAATTATCATGCTGACAAGATGTCTCGTTCCCAATTATCATTTTAAGGGGAATAAGTACATGTTTGTTTTATTTTGTAACGCTTATTTTACTTGGCCCTTCAAACTAGTGACATTGTATAGCGACTCTGCCATTGAGAGCAGCTGACTTCAATAGCCAATTTAAATTAACAAGCTTGATTGTTTCTGGTACAATAAAGTAAGTTGAGAGGTGTATATATATATATATATATATATATATATATAAAGTAAGGATACATTTTTCGGAAAAACCAATCTAAATTTTACTTATAATGATAATTCAACGTTTCAATCCATAACCAGAAGCAAATTCAAAGAGCTTGCTAGAGCTACCCAGTGATGTATCGCTGTGGCAGTGTTTTCCATTTTATATGCAAGTGTTTTTTGGTTGTTGTGGTTTTTTATTTATTTGTTTTTTTTTATGTATGTATGTCTTGAAAAAGACGACGCTAAAGTCGTTGAAACGTTGTATTATCATTATAAAAAAAAATTTGGATTGGTTTAACCGAAAAATGTATCTTCACTTTACATATTGCAACCAACCAAATCTAAAAAATCATATATATATATATATATATATATATATATATATAAACATATGGGTAGGTTGTCTTACCGAAGATTGTGAAATACGTTTTAGTGCCTTTTGGCTCCACGATCCCCACCCAAATAGCGTCCCTTCTGGCACCAGTAAAGGAGCCTTTAGGCGTCTTGGCCAGCAAGTCCTTCATGGCCTTGGCTTCGTTCTCCGAGTTGATGATGACGAGGTGCGCACCCTCGTCTGCGCAGGTCTGACGCCCTGTTGCCCACGACGTTCCCTTGGTGTGCAACTTGTAGTGACCCACGCTAGGTATCAGCTCGTAGTCTACGGGCAGCGTCTTCTTGGGCGGCGAGGTGGCTGGGGCTGAAGGGAACTCTCGAGTCAGTATACGAAGGTAAATAAATAAATATAAAATTAAGAAAAAAATTACACAAATAATTAAATACATAAATAAATAAATAAATAAATAAATAAATAAATAAATAAATAAATAAATAAATAAATAAATAAATAAATAAATAAATAAATAAATAAATAAATAAATAAATAAATAAATAAATAAATAAATAAATAAATAAATAAATAAATAAATAAATAAATAAATAAATAAATAAATAAATAAATAAATAAATAAATAAATAAATAAATAAATAAATAAATAAATAAATAAATAAATAAATAAATAAATAAATAAATAAATAAATAAATAAATAAATAAATAAATAAATAAATAAATAAATAAATAAATAAATAAATAAATAAATAAATAAATAAATAAATAAATAAATAAATAAATAAATAAATAAATAAATAAATAAATAAATAAATAAATAAATAAATAAATAAATAAATAAATAAATAAATAAATAAATAAATAAATAAATAAATAAATAAATAAATAAATAAATAAATAAATAAATAAATAAATAAATAAATAAATAAATAAATAAATAAATAAATAAATAAATAAATAAATAAATAAATAAATAAATAAATAAATAAATAAATAAATAAATAAATAAATAAATAAATAAATAAATAAATAAATAAATAAATAAATAAATAAATAAATAAATAAATAAATAAATAAATAAATAAATAAATAAATAAATAAATAAATAAATAAATAAATAAATAAATAAATAAATAAATAAATAAATAAATAAATAAATAAATAAATAAATAAATAAATAAATAAATAAATAAATAAATAAATAAATAAATAAATAAATAAATAAATAAATAAATAAATAAATAAATAAATAAATAAATAAATAAATAAATAAATAAATAAATAAATAAATAAATAAATAAATAAATAAATAAATAAATAAATAAATAAATAAATAAATAAATAAATAAATAAATAAATAAATAAATAAATAAATAAATAAATAAATAAATAAATAAATAAATAAATAAATAAATAAATAAATAAATAAATAAATAAATAAATAAATAAATAAATAAATAAATAAATAAATAAATAAATAAATAAATAAATAAATAAATAAATAAATAAATAAATAAATAAATAAATAAATAAATAAATAAATAAATAAATAAATAAATAAATAAATAAATAAATAAATAAATAAATAAATAAATAAATAAATAAATAAATAAATAAATAAATAAATAAATAAATAAATAAATAAATAAATAAATAAATAAATAAATAAATAAATAAATAAATAAATAAATAAATAAATAAATAAATAAATAAATAAATAAATAAATAAATAAATAAATAAATAAATAAATAAATAAATAAATAAATAAATAAATAAATAAATAAATAAATAAATAAATAAATAAATAAATAAATAAATAAATAAATAAATAAATAAATAAATAAATAAATAAATAAATAAATAAATAAATAAATAAATAAATAAATAAATAAATAAATAAATAAATAAATAAATAAATAAATAAATAAATAAATAAATAAATAAATAAATAAATAAATAAATAAATAAATAAATAAATAAATAAATAAATAAATAAATAAATAAATAAATAAATAAATAAATAAATAAATAAATAAATAAATAAATAAATAAATAAATAAATAAATAAATAAATAAATAAATAAATAAATAAATAAATAAATAAATAAATAAATAAATAAATAAATAAATAAATAAATAAATAAATAAATAAATAAATAAATAAATAAATAAATAAATAAATAAATAAATAAATAAATAAATAAATAAATAAATAAATAAATAAATAAATAAATAAATAAATAAATAAATAAATAAATAAATAAATAAATAAATAAATAAATAAATAAATAAATAAATAAATAAATAAATAAATAAATAAATAAATAAATAAATAAATAAATAAATAAATAAATAAATAAATAAATAAATAAATAAATAAATAAATAAATAAATAAATAAATAAATAAATAAATAAATAAATAAATAAATAAATAAATAAATAAATAAATAAATAAATAAATAAATAAATAAATAAATAAATAAATAAATAAATAAATAAATAAATAAATAAATAAATAAATAAATAAATAAATAAATAAATAAATAAATAAATAAATAAATAAATAAATAAATTAATAAACATAAAATAAATAAATAAATAAATGACTATCACGCTTAATAAAATGATGTAATTAATATGAATTACTTACGAGGAAGGTAACCAAGCTCTCATATTTTATAATGTACAGTTGTTATTTAGTAGCTATGACAGTAAGAACCCACATAATATGCCTGTCTCATCATGTTACCATCGGAAAATGCTGGTATAGCATCCATCATCTTGTAAACACTTTCTATTTCTCCTTTACTCCTTTACCCATTTACCTGCCTTCTTACTTACTTACCGGCGATGTTGGCTACGACGTTGATAGTCTTGTCTCCATCGCAAGAGGTCGCAGTCGTTTGTTCTACATCCAACGACCACGGAGAAGTCTTATTCGAAGGAAGTTGATCCCCATCGTGCTGCAAACCTACCTAAACATTAAATATCTATGTAAGACCTTGTTCGAAGAAAGGTGACCTCCATAGGGCTGCAAACCTATACATAAACAATGAATATCTGTGCATGAACTTGTTCGAGAAAGTGGACCTCCATCGTGCTGCAAACCTATACATAAACAATGAATATCTGTGCACGAACTTGTTCAGAGATGTTAAAAATAAAGTAAAGCATATATTTGACAATTACCGTATTATTAACATAATTATTATTTTAAAATGTTTACTTCACTACATTGGTCTATTCCATGATAAGCGTGCAGCAGTGTTTTGAGGAAATCAAAGAGGACGTCCCGTAGCGCTCATTCAGCACCAGGCACATGTAATTGTAGTGTTTATACATTATGTAATGCAATGTACTCTGATGTTGAAAAATAAATAATAATAATAATAATAATAATCACGCGAATGTTTTGGTCGATGCACTTCCATTGACCACCGAATTGGGGTTTGCGTACTCAACCGGAATGATAATTCATGTCCTATAAAGACATTCTTTTAAGATTTCTTATTTTTTTAAACTGTTTTTGAGATGAGCAAATGATTTGCATTGCAGAATGTTTTTAATCAAAGCTTCAACTAGCATTTTATATTAAACTAGTAAAACCCGGCTTGCGTTGCAATGCCACTGAAAGAAATAAAGTGTTTATGTTTTAATTCTGTATATTGAAGTGCTTTTTGACACACAATGTATTTATTTTTCGGTCTGGTGGTACACAAAGGGGGGGGGGGGGCGGGGGCGGTGGTTATCATTCAGAAACCTTCGCGGGCGTGCGCACAATAACTCACCAAAGTTTTATTGCAATCGGATGAATAATGATAAAAGGCATTATTGCACGTTGTTGGCTTAGTGGGGATAGGTTGGTGACGGGGGAGTTTGGAGGGGTAGTAATCATTCAGAAACCATTGCAGGCGTGCGCACATTAACTCACCAAAGTTTCATCGCAATCGGCTGAATGTTTTTTTTTTATAAAGGACATACACATACACACATACATTCGTTTTTATATATTTAGAAGAAGATAAACCATTCATCCGATTGTAATGAAACTTTAGTGAGTTGTTGTGTGCACGTCTGTGATGGTTTCTGGATGATAACAACTTCCTCCCAACTCTCCTCAGACCCCACCTCTACTGAGACACCAAAATGCAATAATGCGTTTGATTATTATTCATCCGATTGCAATAAAACTTTGGTAAGTTATTGTGCGCACGATCGCGAAGGTTTCTGAATAAGTACAACTCACCCCCCCCCCCCCCCCCCCCCCCCACCCATGTTTGTGTACCAGCAGACGGAAAAATATATTGTGTTTTAAAAAGCACTTCCTTAAACAGAATTAAAACATTAACACTTTATTTCTTTCAGTGGCGTTGCAACGCTTGTTGGGTTTACTAGTTTAATATAAAATGCTAATTTTGGTCGTAGAGCTTTAATTAAAAACATTCTGCAATGCTGATGAGTTCCTTATCGCAAAAATAGTTTCAAAAATAAAGAAATCTTAAAAACATGTTCTAAATGGACATTCCGGTTGAGTGCGCAAATCCCAATTCGGTCGTCATAGCAAGTGCATCGACCACAACATTCGCATGATTGACAGCTCATTGACTGAGCGCTACGGAACGTCCTCTTTGAATTCCTCAAATGACCGCTGTACGCTTTTCAAGGAAAAGACCTTTTGAAATAATATGTATGTGCTATATTTTTAAATTATGATCTATACATTTGTTTTCATTGATATGTCTTTAAATTGAAATTGAATACTATTTTATTTCTAATAGAGAAAAATTACAGCAGGGCCAGATTCACAAAGGTTCGTAAGTGCTAAGATGTCCTAAGTTAGTTATAAATCATGAAAGCTCATCTCTGGGTAGTACTCACATTTACAAATAACATATTATTATTTCAACTGTTGATATTATACTTTATTTTATCTTTATGACATTGCAGAACGACATATGCACCATTTATATCACTAAGATTTGCCTAAAAAAACTAGGATGTCTAAGCACTTACGTACCTTTGTGCATCTGGGCCCTGCTTAATTCAAATTCTTAAATTTAGAGAGATTTATACTTATAAACACTTCTGTTACTTAAGGCTGGGCTACGCACATTTTTAATATCTTAGCAATTGTGATTAACAATGCTGAAACATACAAAACAAATATGCGTTCACATAACAATTCAAATTCATGAAAATTATTATGTGAACGCATAAATGTGTTTTGTATGCTACAACTTTGCTTATCAATAACAAATTCTTTCTTAAAAATCTACATAACCTAGCCTTTAACTGCCACTATTACTGGCCACATGTTAAGACGGAATTAATGTTTCTTACCTGCGACATCCACTGTCCAGTTTCATTGCGATAACTGATGTACGAAAACTTAATCATCGATATTTTCGTAGGACCACATCTAGGACCTGACATTGTCGGTGACTGGCCCGATGTTAGACATAGGACGCTTGAAGCGACGAGCAATACAAGTACAAACATGTTTATTGTCAACGAGCTCTGATCAAAACTAGTGTTTTCAATAGAGGCGTGTGTATTTATATGGCGGGTATTCACCCACGAGAGTAGTGGAATAGTGAGGGGAAGGGGGAGGGGGAGGGTGAAAGTGGGTGGGTGTTATCAAAGCCAGCTATCTGAGTCACTCACAGTTGTTTCCGACCATACATGTATCAATTATAATTATAATGAAATAAAATAATGGACACAATGGCTATCGCATCGGAGCGGATGCTTTTCCTAGCTTGCCTCGTGCTTAGGGCTAATCCAGATTATCTCTAAACCATAGTTTTAACCATCCTGTAGTGGATATAAACAGTTATTAATAACGTTTTCGTAGGGATATCATTTATTTCAATTAATTTAGAAGGGGGTTATTTGTTCAACATTAATTAGGACTAAGGCCCGGTATCATCAATTTCGGATAAACATTTAGTAATAACTAAATTTTTTTCACAATGGCAACCAGGCTTAGCATTTTTGTCGCAATTTTGAAAACAAGTTATAGTAGCCTTGTAAGTATTTATCCGAAATTCATAATACCCGGCCTAGACTGAGGCTCATCAAACACTATATGCTAATGGCTTTATTACATAATAGGGCACTAGCAACACCAAAAGACAACAATGAAACCAATGAAATTATAATCGATGGACAAACAACAAGCTGTAAAAAAAAATTTCGTCTGATTTTGGAAAACAAAACAACGAATTACACATACAAAACTTTCACTTAATCGTTGTCTATCATTAAAGGTGCAAGATGAAAGGTGCAAGATGGCGCGAGTCCACTAGACACGAGCTGTGAGTGCCGGTAGCGAAAAATAGCAAAAAGTGAATATGCAATAGCGTGTGACGTATTAAACCATAAAAAAGAGATTGTCCAAAACATCTGTCATCCGGGTGAGTCTATCATAGCTTCAAATCGTCCTTCTCAACAACTTATTAACTGATATAAAATGGGGAAAAAGAAAATAACTGTAGCAGAAGTAGGCCTAAACGATGTCCACGGAACTGCGCCTACCCCAGTGAAGAAAGTGGCGCCATCTACCAGCAAGACGCAAGACCTCCAGCAGGAGCTGCCGGTACCGTCAGGCCCAGGCCAGACGGGCGGGGATAGCTTGGCTGCCAGAGTCCAGGCGGCGCTGCTAACAGTCTTGCAGAGTGATGACGTCGCGGCCAAAATTGCAAATTTAATAATTTCGCATGTCACAGAATCGGTCACGGCAGAACTAATGAAAAATGAGGCATTCAATCCGGAAAAAATCAATCTCCTTGAAGAAAAAATCCAAAATCAAAACATTAAACTAGAAGAAATGCAGGGAAAACTCATGGAGCGTGCAGATGAATTGGAACAATACCAACGAAGACAAAATCTCCGATTCTTCGGTATCCAAGAAAGTGAAAAAGAAAATACAGATGCACTGATACTAGACAAAGTTCAACAACTGATGGGCATCAAACTCGAACTGGAAGATATAGATAGGTCTCACCGGACAGGTCGCTATTCGGGAAACAAGCCTCGCCCGATAATAATAAAATTCGTGAGCTACAGGATCAGGTCACTCATATTCAGGTCAAAGTCGCGGCTGAAAAACACGGGAGTCGTCGTCCGAGAAGACCTGTCTCCAATGAGAAGAGACGTCCTAACGAAAGCGATCGAGAAATTCGGGATCCGAAATACCTGGACTGAAGATGGAAGAATAGTATGGAAGAACACCAATGGTCGTAAACAAGTAGCTACGAGCCTACGGGACATAAGCAACTAAAGAATAAGAAGAAAAGAAAAAAATAACAGAAGGACGAGAAAAAGCTTTTACCGGCACAAGTTCCTCATAAGTGGTAGATACTATTATCACTTATTCTTTTTATTCGTGTAGAGAGTTATAGCTTATTTTCTTAATAATAATATATTTTTATACTATAATTTTAGTTTAATCTTGACTCGCTCAAGATACGCAGCTTAATATTAGATATACTAATAGGAAACTATCAATCTAACTTAAAAGTAACAATATGTCTTGGGTTAGTGAAATACAAGAACTAAATGATATAAAAACTGAAACTATAAACGACATTTTGAGGTGTAAGGAACTGTTAAATGAGGAAGGGTTTAAAATTTTTCATATGAACATTAGAAGCATAAATTGTAACTTTGATAGTCTGTTGGTACTCCTACAAGGTCTTGAAACAGATTTCGATGTAATAGTACTAAGTGAAGCCCATCTCAAAAGCACAGCTCAAAACCTTTACTCCATAAATAATTTTACTGCATACTTCTCTGAAAATAATATATTAAAAAACGACGGAGTTGTAATATTCGTCAGCGATCGATATATTACCAATATAAAAGACGCTGATATTAATGATTGCAATAGTCTTTGTTTGGAAATGGAAAACCCCAAAAATAATAAAAAAATAAATATCATAGGTATATATAGATCCCCTTCATATAACGACCCGACCAACTTTGTTAATTCTCATCATGCATAAATGGGGACACAAGGGTAACAGGACAATCAAAAACTTGTATCGACCATGTGTTTATCTTTAACAGTATTCTTCAAAAATCTAATATCACTTCAATAATATTGACAACGAGCATCACTGATCACTTTTCCACTATTATTAATATGAAACAATTTAATAATTATTTGAACAGTGACAGGCCCCATTCTTCCTACTACGTAACGGAAAAAACAGATTACACTAAACTCACAACTTATCTTGGAAATGAAGATTGGCTGGCAGTCATTCAGGAAACTGATGCTAATAAAGCCTGTGATACTTTTACAACAACGCTTAAACAACATATCTTAAACTCTACAATAATTAAAGTGTACAATAATAATGCTAAAAATCGTAAACTAAAAGCATGGATAACAAACGGCTTAGTAACATCAATTCGAAAAAGAGATAAGCTGAGGCTACAAACTATTAAATACCCTAATAATGACAAACTTCTAAAATATTATATGCAGTATAAAAACAAACTTAATTACCTTATAAAATGTACGAAGAATGATTATTTTAAAGCAAAAATAAACTCTGTTAGTGACAGTGCATCCAAAATGTGGAAAGTTGTAAATGAAATAACAAATAAGGAAGCCAACAAAGCACAAAATATTAAAATAATTGATGAAACCGGCACTATGCTCGCATCGGCAAGCAACGCGGAGAAGGTAGCAAATCGATTTAACAACTTCTTTGCTGATGTTGGATCCTCACTAGCAGACAAAATTCAACAAAAAATTCCCCGCAACTTTGAATACAGAGAACAAGAAATAAGACAAACTAATTCTATTGCTTTTGCTCCAGTAACTACTCATGAAATTATGAATTGTATAAATAACCTACGAGCACATTGCTCTACGGGCCCAGATAATATATCAAGCAAAATTCTTAAACACATTAAAACGTTTATTGCTCTTCCACTACAACATATAGCTAATACCAGTATTTCTACAGCTTGCTTCCCCAATTTATATAAAACATCAATAATTAAACCTGTGTTTAAAAGTGGAAATCGCGCAGAAGTATCTAACTATCGACCTATATCTTTAATTTGCCACTGTGCCAAAATCTTAGAAATGTGCATTAAAACACGATTAGAAGACTTCCTCCATAAGAATCGCGTACTTTCAGCAAACCAATTTGGGTTCAGGACAGGAATAGGCACAGAAGATGCGGTATTTGCATTAAGTAGGGACATTTCTGAATCACTAGATAATAAGCAAAAGGTATTGGCAATTTTTTTAGATTTGGCAAAAGCTTTCGACACTGTCAATCACACAATACTATTTGAAAAACTTGAACGTAACGGAATTCGAGGTATTATTTTAAAACTCCTAAAATCATATCTCTCAAATAGGCAACAATACACCAGAATTGAAAACACATTAAGTAATCCCAGAACAATAAAATGCGGTGTACCTCAAGGAACCGTCCTAGGACCAATTCTGTTCCTTATATACATTAATGACTTGTGCTCAAAAACATATGGGGGAGCAAAAATCATGTCCTTTGCAGATGATACCGTTCTAGTATTTATTGCTAAAACATGGGAAGATGTTTTCATAATGGCAAAGTTAGGTTTCGAACTGATTCAACAGTGGCTAGATGCTAACATGTTGACTCTAAACTTGGAAAAAACAAAATATATTACCTTTTACTTGTCAAATAAAGGTGCACCACCGGATGAACTCCGAAAACATCTTCATGTAATAAAATCTACAACACAGATAAAATATTTAGGTCTTATTGTAGATGAAAGATTAAAATGGGACCATCATATACATGGTTTAGTTAAAAAAGTACGAAAAATCATGTATACATTTATTCTTCTTCGCTCAATAGTCAATCAGCACTTCCTCCGGAAAATTTACTATGCATTTATTCAATCAATCATACAATACGCAATTATAGGCTGGGGAGCCTGCTACCCTAATCATCTTTATAGACTTCAAATAATACAAAAAAAAATTATTAAAATCTGCCTGCGCAAGCCAATGGACTACCCTTCACATATTTTATTCCAAGAATTTGATGTTCCAAGTATACGCCAGCTCTACGCTAAAGCGGCGCTCATTTACACAATAAAATATAAATTGGGAGAGCACATTCACCATACTCATGAAACTCGCAACAAAACCAAAAATCTCCTGCAATCCATAAGAAAAAATAAATCTGCTGGACAACGCCATGTAGTTTATCTAGGGCCAAAAATATTTAATGATTTACCGCCAGAATTGCAAACCCATAAACTAACACCGTCAATCAAACATAAAATAAAAAGCTGGGTTATGTCTCAGGATCAAAATAATATTGAAAAATATTTCATATGACCACCATACCAACTAAGGCCTTCAAACATAATATTGGTAACATTAAAACAATGTTGTAAAGAAATCTGTAATACCGAGTTTTTTAAATTAACTTTCGCAATTATTCACATATCTTATATATAGCTGCTTACATGATAAATGTTAAAATTTATTTGTTCCCTTTTCTAGACCAAAGGGCATAGATAGAATATAAAAAATTGCTTGTTTATTTTAGATAAAAAAACAAACAATTGTAATATTAAGTTTAGTTTAGCTTTAGTTTACTTTAAGGCATTAAATACTACAATCAAAATTAATCTTAGTCGATGTTCACTGTATATTAAAAAAAAGGGTAAATTATATGTAAACCTGAACCGCCACAAACCTATGTTTATTGGTTCAGGTATTTCCGCAGGTACAAGAAAAAAATCCAAATGTGTAATGTACAAAAAGAGGAAAATAAATAAATAAAAAAAAAAAAAATAAATAAATAAAAAAAAGTTTTAAATGGCGAGCAGGTACCATTGCTTCACTTTTTTTATTTCTATGGTTGCAATTTTATTATTTCGACAGCTGATGGTTTGTCCATCAGTTCAATTCATTAGTTCCAATATTGTCTTTCGGTGCTGCTTGTGCCCTATTGCTTATTTGCTTTTTTCTGATTTTTGCAGAAATATCATCGTGCGATACAAACACTAGCGCTCCCGGGGTTGGAATTGTTGATTTTTAGAATTGATCTAGGAAGCCGTGATTTGCTCTATCTAAGGGTCCTTGATAGTTATGTTTATGTGCATTTTTCATTCCTGTTTTGCTTTGTTGTCATTGAAGATCAACAGGGCCGTGATTTAATGTACTAACAATTTTAAAACTGTACTTAAAAGAGTTTTTAGATATAAATTGTAATAAATGGGGTATGGACGCGGAAAAACGGCAGGAATGGTATTCCTGAATTATTAGGCAATATTTTGTTTTTCACCTGGCAGACGAACATTTGACACCTGGCAGACGACGTGCTTGAGCCCTAGGCCTAGCCTAGGGTCTACTTGCTTCGAAATATCACCTTGCAATCTATTTGTAATCCGCAACATACACTTAATTGTGTTCGTACCACCGTAGAATGTATATTACGTGCATCATAGGCCTAAAAACAAGGCTACAAGGTAGGCTCTACCCATAAATTTAATATAAATTGAAACAAGAACTGCTTTAAATGAAGGCACTGTGGGTTGTGGCTCATGTTCAGGTCTTTGGGGCAAAGGCCTACGCTAGACGGTCCAAACGTGTGGGTCTAGGGCCTAGCTACCCCTTCGTGCGGTGCCAAAGCCTTAGCATATATGCCACTACCCTACGATCATAATGGGTGAAACCCAGATAATGTGGCTCTACAGAGGCAGTCTGCATCCTACTGGCTACTTCAGAGTCCTAGGCCTAAACATGCTCTTAAAAATATGTATACATATTACCGTTAGGATGCCGGGCAATCACACAAAGACTTCTCAACTCTCGTTTTTATTAATAATATTTGATAAAAGATGACAATTGCAAATTCGGGAAGAAAGCCAAAAACCAAGGTCCACTAGATCGCTTGTACTCCGCTAGGAGTAAATCCAGTAGACCTTGGCCAAAAACCAGCATTACGGTTTGCGCATCACAGAGCGCACACTTTTCACAGCCCTCACTACATTCCGCAACAGTTAAAAAATGCAGTCGTTGTTGTTGTTAAACCTAACACTCGGCTGTCCTGAAGCATTTAGTTGGCCTCAACTTGCAAATGTTTATTTGGAGCATATAATGTAAGTTAAATGAACTAAATATTATGCATTATGATCAAAATAGAAAGGCACTACTCTTTCCTTGGAAATAGTTAATTATATCACTAAACATAATCGTCGTAACGTGATGGACGTCTTCTCTCCCTGGGATCTCTTCCCTGATGACACGTAGATGGAAGCGATAACTCGGCGTGGCACGGACCGCTAGTTGTTTCTTCCTCGTCCATGGCCTTCGGAACATCTACTTCGCAGCCATCAGACTTCGTTCTGCCTTCCTTGGTAACCAAAGAATCATCGACGACAGCGTCATCATGGGGTGTGTCAGTGGTGGCTTGTGATATAAAATAATAGGGAGGCCAGGACAATTCAAGAAAGATCGAATATAGTAGCACTGGAAATTATCGGCAGTTCAGGCGATTTTTTTTAAACTGCATTTTTCTACGTTTTTTTAGGTGTTATAATGTGGTTGTGGATGTGGATTTAAGTTGCCGGATTTAAGTTGACGACATTTGCCGTTAACCATTACAATCACCAAACCATAACGAACAAAACTCGCGCTGTTTTTCTCCATCCCTTTGCAGTACTGGCAAAGCTGGTTTCAGTCTTCCGTCTTGTTTTTAATCTTTATTTACTCTTTCCTCGAAGCATGTCTCGTTAATGGTCGCACTAATGACTCGTCAACTATATTTGACTTCATTGAATCATGCAACAACACAGGAAGAACAACAGCAGAAAAACAACCGACAATCCCCTGCAAACTACAAACTGCTGCGTATGATATATTATGGAAAGCGGGCGACTCGGTTACTTTCGTGAAAAATCCGAAAATAAACGAAGCGGCCGGCCTCCTCTGGCATCTTATTGACACAAGCACCAACTTAGGCGGGGAGGGCGGGAGTATGCATACCGCATTCCCCCGCACACCGCTCAGGTAACCAAGAGCTGAACGACTGGAGGCCCGGACACACTAAGTTCCTCGCGTTTCTACTGGTTCAACGCGGCTGGCAGCCACATTCTGAAGAGGCGCGAAATTTTGAAACGTTGAACATTTTTTGCTTGAAAAATGTTACGATAAATATGTACATTATGTAAGATGAACATTTAAATACATAGAACCATTTTAAACAAGATCGCAGACAAGATTAATCCTCCTCCCTCCGGAAATGTTTGAGGAGGCCCGGCCTCCCTTGCTGCCCCCCACCAGCCGCCACTGGGGAGTGTTCTTTGAAACGATCTGTTGATCGAGTGAAGCACGCGCGGTCACGTGACCGAATTGTCAGAGCATTGCAATTGACTGATACAAACCCAATGGCAGGATCAGAATAACTTTGTCAATATTTGAAAGCGTTCTGATGGTATAATAAAAAACAAATTTGGTGCAAAATTAACGTTTTTTATTATACCATGAATGAGAAATGGTATCAGTCCTGCATCTAGGAGGAAGGGGAAATAGAGAGGGGAGGGGAGGTGGACTCATTTACAAACTACGGTTCAAATCGTTTCAAAGTGTGAGCCTTGTGTATTTGATATACTCCCATGATGCAGCACTTATACCGCGGTATGGTGAGGGGTATCGGTCCTGGACCTAGGAGGAAGGGGAAATAGAGAGGGCAGGGGAGGTGAGCTCAGTTACAAACTACGGTTCAAAATGTTCCAAAGTGTTTATTAGAACCTTGTGTATTTGATATTGTTCCAAAAGAACGTCTGCAGTTTCTATATTTTTGACTATATGTAACTTTATAATGACGTCACTTATGTAGTGATTAGGCACCTTCTGATGGACAACCATGCTAAAGTTCCGTCGCGACCCAATACCTGCTTGTTATAGTCGACTGCAGAACCTCAGTTCGGATATGCCCTAGGAACGCCTGCCAACATATAAGCCGATAGTATCACTACAATACCGAGGACATGAGAACAAGATGTAACTAGATTAAAGTTGGTAGTTCTTATTCTCATATATGTAACTTAACTATCATATACTCTTTAACGACACCATCTTACAAGTTGACGCAACGAAACTATATTTTATAGTTTTCTTTTATGGGCGTCCTATACGATTAAATATATGTGGTCCAGTATAACCAAGCTTGTAGTGGAAAATTAAAAATTTATTTTATGCTTTTTAGTTGTCACATTGAATAAAATCACGAAACTTTCAAATATTTATGTCAAAATATTTTTATCATAAGAAAACATAGGATAACAGATAATAATAATTAATAAATATTTGTCAAGAGTTCTAGAGACGGCGAAAAAAACATCGCTCCATATTTCGCTGAGTACACCTCAATGTTATTATGATATACTTCAACGTCCATTTGGTGTATCAGCACTTTCATTCCAGCTGTTACCTTATAATAATATTAATGGGTTAAGGCTGAACTTTCAAATATTGCACATTTACTTACTTTTCCGTTCTCTGTACTTTTCCAGTTTCTTTACCATAACTGGTATGGTAAGACTGAAATATGTAAGAAGTAGACATAAGACGGACTATTTAAAATGTACCGGAAATTTGGTACATTAATATGAATAATACTTTGGGGGTTCAGCTTGAAAAATGCAAAAACGTATGATATGTTTCAAGTACATCATTATTTTCAAAAAACAATCACATCATAGTTTAGAAGATATTAAAGATCCTTTTCTTAATTACGATTATATTTTAAAAGATATTTGTTTCCATAAAAAAATAACAATACATTGTATAATTATTATTTTTTAAATTTCATAAGAAAGGGCTAACAATAACGAACTGTCTACTCTAAACTATAATGTGATTGTTTTTTGAAAATAAATGTCATATTTTTGGAAAAATGTTCACGTTTTTATTGCATTTTTCAAGTTCAACACCGAAAGATTTATAAATGTTAATGTATCACATCTCCAGTACATTTTAAATTATGTCATGTCTTTTCTTTGTGGATGTTCCAGGTAAAAACACCGATATTATGCTTTTCATGTAATTTTCTCCAACCTTTATTTATTAATATCATACTTTATCCATACATTGAAACATGATGCAACATGTATTTCTCTCTGTGGGTTTATGAGCCTGCTGGGCCTGGATACAAAGATCTTAACTCTAAGTTGACCTTAGTTTGGCAAATCTCAGCTAGAAATCAAGGTCAATCATCTCTGTGTATTACTAAACATTCAAAAATATTATATTATTAGTTAAATTGTTAACATTTTACAATATTGGATCTTGTTGACATTGCAGAACGACATATGCGTTATTTATATCACTAAGGTTTGCCTAAACTAGGCCGTCTTAGCACTTAGGCATCTTTGTGTATCTGAGCTCTGTAGTCTAAAATTGGAGTTCTATTTCACAGACAAACGGAAAAGGTGTAGAGCAAGGGGTGTAGTCTGCCAAGCCTGCGTTGTCCTCATACAGCCAGATACAAGCGTCGCTTCCAGAGTTGTTTGGATCACCGGGAGACCAGCGAGAAAAACCGGTTGACTCAAGTGGTTCACCTGAAACATATTCGCATTTATTGTTGATGTTCGATTCAGAATTGCATACACATAATTTTCATGGATTTAATCAAACTTTATAAAAACTGTGTAAATTATTCGAAGTAAGTGATTGAGTCAAGATGTGGTATGTGCTCTTTATCTCAAATGCTATCAATATTATGGTCGGTGCACAATAGCCCGGGAAGGAGGTTCCCGTTACCGTTAACGTTAACGGTCAATGTGTTAATTATAGCGAACTCTCTCGTTACCGTTACCGGAGCTCCTTCCCGGGCTATTGTGCACCGACCATATGGTGAGCCTATAGTTAATTCTGCAATGTAAATTAAAATATAATGAAGCAAATCTGTTACTTGTTAAGTAGGACTAAAGCTTCATTAACTATCGAATTGTTGTGGAAAACATGGATCTATAATAGGCCTACATAGATTGGTTTCTGTACACGATATTTTGGTTCGACGTTACAGGTTACATATTAATTATCATGTTTGAGGCGGAAGAATAAAAATGTTGGCAACAAAGCTAATATATACAGACAGACCGATGTAAACAAATCAAGTTCACAAAACTGTTGTTTGCATGCAGAAAATAAGTAGCATATTTTAATAACAAATTACTGTAGGGCCGTACAGAAATGTTTTTTTTTCAAAATATCTTTTTTTTTATGTAAATTTCGCGTTTTGGCGTTGTTATTGTTAAAAGGCCCATAACAACCAACAAAGAACAAACTCATTCAGGAATATCACTCAAAAAAACAAATACTAAAGACGAGTCATTCATGTGTGTAAACAGTACTTTTATTTT
Organism: Isoperla grammatica; assembly: GCA_945910005.1. Classification (NCBI taxonomy): domain Eukaryota; kingdom Metazoa; phylum Arthropoda; class Insecta; order Plecoptera; family Perlodidae; genus Isoperla; species Isoperla grammatica. The sequence continues at coordinate 51,486,533 of OX246741.1, forward strand.
GTTCCATTTTATTTTTAAATCTTCTGCTCATTTTTTCACACCAACACTTATATTTTGCCAATATAAAATACTTATTAGTTATTTCGGTCTTATTTCATGAACACAGATATTTCGTAGATTTCGTAATTAAAGCTCCAAATCGATGAGTTATTTTGCGATTTCAAATTTGTATAATTATCATGCCGAAAAGATGTCTCGTTCACAACAATCATTTTTAGGGGTTTAACTACAGTTTCGTTTTATTTTGTAACGCGAATTTTACTCAGCTCTACAAATTAGTGACATTGTATAGATACTCTGGCATTGTGAGCAGCTGACTTCAATGCCCAATTAAATTAAACAAGCTTGATTGTATCAGGTACAATCAAGTATGTTTACAGTTGTGTATATATATATATATATATATATATATATGTATGTTATTCTGTAGGTTTTCGCGGACTGAAGAAGATGAAATAATAGGTTCTCGGGTTGCTGTCCACGTTGCTTGCTCTCTTGAGACTGGTTGCTGGCCCAGAAATGGGCCATTGTCATTGTCTCGACGTTTCGGCAAAATCGC
>OX246741.1:51494591-51516618 GCA_945910005.1 Isoperla grammatica
AGGCGCGGGGGGAGCGCGCCGGGCCAGGCCATGTGCGAGCTTCCACTACGCGACTCTTACTGCAAGCATCGAAGTGCACTTAGCACGATGTTGCCGACGCAAAATTATAAAAGATGGAAACCTCAAATTTTTATTAATCGGTGGGGTTTTACCACGAGACTACCCGTTTCAAATTTCATATCGATCGAATGTTGCGTATGGAAGATATTAAGTCGTAAAGATGATTAAAAAAACTCAAAAATTCTTCAGTTAACTACTGGCTAATGACTTGTCGGTCTGTGGGCCCTAGGCGAATAAAGATGTAAACACTTAATTTTGCACTTATTTGGTTAACCTCCCGGGACATCCCTTTTCACACAAAAAGTGGTAATAAGACAGAATGCCAAACTGAAAAAAAATAAATACTCCCAAATATTTAGTTATTATCAATAGTGGCCGACGAAAAAAAACAATTTTGTGTCAAAACGTTCTTGCCATCTATGTAGACAAAAAATACTTTTTCAGAATTCTATCTTGAACAGTGACCATGTAACAAAATAATTAGTTTTAATTACGAGAAGGAAAATTACCAACAAAATGACAAGATCCGCTTGATCTCCACCAAGCGGAGGCTTGTCGAACCTCAACTTGCGAGTTCGGCCAGCCTCCGCTTGTCGCTTGATTTTTGACTAGCGAAGCCTCGTCGAGCTCGCAAGTTGGAGTTCGACGAGCCTCCGCTAGGCGGAGATCAAGTTGACTTGGATACATGACAAGATAAGTCATTTAAATAAAAAGCATTGATATACAAAAAAAATGCAAAAAATTTGCAAAAAAGAGGCCAAGCCCAAAACGGAGAAGACAAACCGTTACAAACCAAAGAGGGCACACAAACAAAAAACGCCAATTTCAAAAGAGGCTCTACATTTAAAGGGGTGATATCTAAAATTGTGGCCAAGCCAATTATTTTATTTCCAATACATAAATATACTAATTATAATTAAATAAACAATTATATAAATGTTTATATCACTTAATAATTGATAGCTTAATATATTTACATTAATTACAAAATTAAATTACCTTATTGAAACATTTCGTGGTGGGAAAAACAAAATGAACACACTGTATTTATATTTAAAAGCTTGGCCGATGAATTTGCAATTTGTCTTGGGTAATATACTATTAATAAACCGTATTAAAAAGCAATGATGGTAGTAAATCATCAAGTTTATGAACTTTAAAATCAATTTTATAATGTTATTCAAGAAAATTGTCAGGACTTGGAGAATAAAACTGAGAATGCATTTTCATCGGCCAAGCTTTTAAGTATAAATACAGTGTGTTTATTTGTTTTTTCCCACCTAAAAATGTTTCAAAAAGTTAATTCAATTTTGTAATTAATGTTAATATAAGTGTTTATGAATTATTAAGTGATGAAAACATAATTAATTTGTGTATTTCATTATAATAACTATATTTATATATTGGAAACAAAACAATTGGCTTGGCCACAATTTTAGATAATACCCCTTTAAATGTTGATCCTCTTTTGAAATTGGCGCTTTCTGTACGTGTGCCCTCTTTGATGTGTAACGGTTTGTCTTCTCCGTTTTGGGCATGGCCTCTTTATTGCCAATTTTTTGCATTTTTATAATGTGGCTGTGTCATCATGTTAATATCGGAAAGTGTTGGAAAAGCCTCATCTTGTATACACTTTTTGTGCATCAGTTTACCAATTTTCTCATTTACTCATTTACCCATTTATACCTACCTACTTATTTACTTACTTACCTGCGATGTTGGCTACGACGTTGATAGTCTTGTCTCCATCGCAAGAGGTCGCAGTCGTTTGTTCTACATCCAACGACCACGGAGAAGTCTTGTTCGAAGAAAGTTGATCCCCATCGTGCTGCAATCCTACCTAAACAATAAATACCTACGTACATATTGTTCGAAGAAAGTGGACCTCCATCGTGCTGCAAACCTACCTAAACAATGAATATCTGGGTACGAACTTATTTAGAGGTGTTAAAAATAAAGTAGATATATATATATATATTTGAAATTTACCGTAATAAAATACTAATTATTATTCTCAAATGTATACTTCACTGCATACCCCGTCTTGAATAAGTATTTAAATAATATGTGTGTGCCATATTTTTAAATTATAATCTATACATTTGTTTTCATTGATATGTCTGAAAATTGAAATTTAAAAAATATTTTATTATATCTGACATGGAAAAATTACAGCCTGGCCAAGATTCACAAAGATGCCTAAGTACTAAGATGTCCTATGTGAGCAAATTCTAGCTATATAAATCCTGATGGTCATCTCTGAGTATTACTCACATTGACAAATAAAATATTATTATTTCAATTGTTGATATTATACTTCATTTTATCTTTATGACATTACAGAACGACATAAGCGTGATTTATATCACTAAGATTTGCCTAAAAAACCAGGACGTCTCAGCAGCTAGGTAGGCACCTTTGTGCATCTGGGCCCTGCTTCACTCAAAAGCTAAAATTTAAAGAGATTCACACTTATAAACACTACTGTTACTAAAGGTTGGGCTACGCACATTTTTAATAACTTAGCTATTGTGATTAACATTGTTGAAACATACAAAGCAAATATGCGTTAACATAGCAATTCATATTCATGAAAACTATTATGTGAACGCATATTTGTGTTTTGTATGCTTCAACTCTGTTTATCACAAATTCTAAGTTCTTAAAAATCTACATAGTCCAGCTTTTAACTGCCACTATTACTGGCCACATGTTAAGACGGTATAAATGTTTCTTACCTGCGACATCCACTGTCCAGTTTCATTGCGATAACTGGTGTACGAAAACTTAATCTTCGATATTTTCGTAGGACCACATCTAGGACCTGACATTGTCGGTGACTGACCCGATGTTAGACATAGGACGCTTGAAGCGACGAGCAATACAAGTACAGACATGTTTATTGTTAACGAGGTCTGATCAAAACAAGTGTTTTCAATAGAAGCGTGTGTATTTATATGGCGGGTATGCACCCACGAGAGTAGTGGAATAGTGAGGGGAAGGGGGAGGGGGAGGGTGAAAGTGGGTGTGTGTTATCAAAGCCAGCTATCTGAGTCACTCACAGTTGTTTCCGACCATACATGTATCAATTATAATTATAATGAAATCAAATCATGAACACAATGGCTATCGGCATCGGAGCGGATGCTTTTCCTAGCTTGCCTCGTGCTTAGGGCTAATTCAGATTATCTCTAAACCATAGTTTTAACCATCCTGTAGTGGAGATAATCAGTTAATTATTACTTTTTCGTAGGGATATCTATTATTTCAATTAAATTAGATCGGGGTTATTTCTTAAACATTAATTTGGACTAAGGCTAGGTATCATCAATTTCGGATAAACATTTAGTAATTACTAAATTGTTTTCACAATGGCAACCAGGCTTACCATTTTTGTCGCAATGTTGAAAACAAGTTAAAGTAGCCTTGTTAGTATTCATCAAAAGTTCATAATACCCGGCCTAGACTGAGGCTCATCAAACACTATGGTTGGAATTCATAGTCGGCCCCTACACCTAGGGGCACCCATTGTTGCTATGGATTTGTTTTGTTTATGGGAAATAACATGCAAACAATTGTTACCTTGGTAACAATGGGCGCCCCTAGGTGTAGGGGCCGACTATGAATTCCAGCCTATATGCTAATTGCTTTATGTACATAATAGGGCACTAGCAACACCAAAAGACAACAATGAAACATATGAAATCAATCGATGGACAAACAACAAGCTGTAAAAAGATAATTTCGTCTGATTTTGGAAAACAAAACAAACAATTACACATACAAAACTTTCACTTAGTCGTTGTCTATCATTAAAAGTTTTAAATGGCGAGCAGTTACTATTGCTTCACTTGTTTTTATTTCTGTGGTTGCAATTTTATTATTTTGACAGCTGATGGTTTGTCAATTAGTTCAATTTAGTTTTAGTTAGTAGTTCAATTAGTTCAAACGGGGTTGGAATAGATGATTTTCAGAATTGATCTAGAAAGCCGTGATTTGCTCTATCTAAGGGTCCTTGATAGTTATGTTTAGGTGCATTTTTTATTCCTGTTGTGCATTGTTGTCATTGAAGATCAACAGGGCCGTGATTTAATGTACTAACAATTTTAAAACTGTACTTAAAAGAGTTTTTAGATATAAATTGTAATAAATGGGGTATTGACGCGGAAAAACGGCAGGAATGATATTCATGAATTATTAGGCAATATTTTGTTTTTCACCTGGCAGACGAACATTTGACACCTGGCAGACGACGTGCTTGAGCCCTAGGCCTAGCCTAGGGTCTACTTGCTTCGAAATATCACCTTGCAATCTATTTGTAATCCGCAACATACACTTAATTGTGTTCGTACCACCGTAGAATGTATATTACGTGCATCATAGGCCTAAAAACAAGGCTACAAGGTAGGCTCTACCCATAAATTGAATATAAATTGAAACAAGAACTGCTTTAAATGAAGGCAGTGTGGTTTGTGGCTCATGTTCAGGTCTCTGGGGCATAGGCCTACGCTAGACGGCCCAAACGTGTGGGTCTAGGGCCTAGCTACTCCTTCGTGCGGTGCCAAAGCCTTAGCATATATGCCACTACCCTACGATCATAATGAGTGAAACCCAGTTAATGTGGCTCTACAGAGGCTGTCGGTATCCTGCTGGCTACTTCAGAGTCATAGGCCTAACGTGCTCTTAAAAATATGTATACATAATACTGTTAGGACGTCGGGCAATCACGCAAAGACTTCTCAACTCTCGTTTTTAATAATAATATTTGATAAAAGATGACAATTGCAAATTTAAGAACAAAGCCAAAAAAACACTATAAGAGTTCTCCTTTTTTCGCGGCCGCCAGAGCGCATCACAGAGCGCACTTTTTTCACCGCCCTCCATACAGTCCGCGGAAATTAAAAAATGCAGTCGTTGTTATTGTTGTTGTTAAACCTAACACTCAGCTTTGCGAATGTTTATTTGGAGCATATAAGTTAAGTTCAATGAACTAAATATTAAGCATTATGATCAAAATAGAAAGGCTCTTCTCTTTCCTTGGACATGACTAAATATCACATAACACAATCATCGTAACGTGATGGACGTCTTCTCTCCCTGGGATCTCTTCCCTGATGACACGTAGATGGAAGCGATAACTCTGCGCGGCACGGACCGCTAGTTGTCTCTTCCTCGTCCATGGCCTCCGGAACATCTACTTCGCAGCTATCAGACTTCGTTCTGCCTTCCTTGGTAACCAAAGAATCATCGACGACTGCGTCATCATGGGGTGTGTTCTTTGAAACGATCTGTTGATCGAGTGGAGCGTGCGCGGTCACGTGACCGAATTGTCAGAGCATTGCAATTGACTGATACAAACCCATGGCAGGATCAGAATAACTTTGTCAATATTTGAAAGCGTTCTCATGGTATAATAAAAAACAATTTTGCCGCAAAATAAATGTTTTTATTATACCATGAGGGGGAAGGTGTATCAGTCCTGGACGAAGGTGGAAGGAGAAATAGAGAGGGGAGGGGAGGTGGGCTCAGTTACAAACTACGGTTCAAAGTGTTTCAAAGTGTTTATTAGAAACTTGTGTATTTGATATTGTTCCAAATGAACGTCTGCAGTTTCTATATTTGCGACTATATGAAACTATACAATGACGTCACATGTGTAGTGGTTAGGCATCTTCTGATGGACAACCATGCTAAAGCTCCGTCACGACCCGATACCTGCTTGTTATAGTCTACTGCAGAACATCAGTTCGGATATGCCCTAGGAACGCCTGCCAACATATGAGCTGATAGTATCATTACAATATCGGGGACATGAGAACAAGATGTAACTAGATTTAAGTTGGTAGTTCTCATATACGTAACTTTATTATCATATACTCTTTGACGACACCATCTTACAAGTTGATGCGGCGAAACTATATTTTATACACAATCACAAAAGCCACAAGTTTTCTTTTATAGGCGTCCTACGATTATATATATGTGGTCCAGTATAACCAAGCATGTAGTGGAAAATTGAAAATTGTCTTCATGCTTTTTAGTGTAACGTTACATTGAGTAAAATCACGTACCTTTCAAATATTTATGTTAATATATTTTTATCATAAGAAAACATACTGATAATTATAAATAAAAATATGGAAACAGTTCTAAAGGCAGCGAAAAAACATCCCCCTTTGTCATATCGCTCAGTACACCTCAATGTTATTATGATCAACTTCAGCATGCATTTGGTGTATCAGCACTGTCATTCTAGCTGTAACCTTATTATAATATAAATTGGTACATGCCTGTACTTTCAAATATTGCTCATTGACTTCTCAATGATCTTTGGTTCTAAGTTTTCCGTTCTCTGTATTTTTCCAGATTCTTTACCTTAACTGGTATGGTAAGACTGAAATATGTAAGAAGTAGACATAAGACGGATCATTTTCAAATGTACCGGAAATGTGGCACATTAATATTAATAACACTTTTGGGAGTGAACTTGATAATTGCAAAGAAAATATGATAATGTGTCAGAAAGTATTACATTAATTTTCAAACAACATCACATCATAGTTTAGAAGATATTCAAAACCCATTTCTTAATTACCATTTTATTTCGAAAATATTTGTTTCCATAAAAAAATAACACATTCATAATAATTTAATTTTTAAAATTTTATATAAATGGGCTAAGAACAGCTCATTAATACGTGTCTTGGTTGAGACTCCAGGAAAAATACCGACATTATGCTTTTACGTAATTTTTTACAACCGTAATTTGCTTAAGCTCATACTTTATCTATACATTGAAACATGATGCAACACAGCAACATGTATTTCCCTCTCTGGTTGTATGAGACCTGGGCCTAGATTCACCAAAATCCTACCTCTGTTCTCCTCAGGTTGGCAAATTATAGCTAGAAATCAAGATAAAACATCTCAGGGTATTATTACACATTCAAAAATATAATATTGTCACTTGAATTGTTGATATTTCACTTTATTTGATCTTTGTGACATTGCAGAACGACATATGCGTGATTAATATCACTAAGATTTTCCTTAACTAGGACGTCTTAGCACTTAGACACCTTGTGTATCTGGGCTCTGTAGTCTAAGATTATAGTTCTACTTCACAGACGAACGGAAAAGGTGCTGAGCAAGGGGTATGATCAGCCAAGCCGGCGTTGCCCTCAAACAGAAAGATGCAAGCGTCGTCGCTTCCAGAGTTATCTGGATCATTGGGAGACCAGCGAGAAAAACCAGTTGACGCAAGTGATTCACCTGAAACATATTCCCATTTATTGTTGATGTTTGATTCAGAATTGCATACACATAATGTTCATGGATTTAATCAAACTTTATAAAAACTGTGTGGATTATTCGAAGTAATATAAGTGATTAAGTCAAGATGTGGGATGTGCTTTTGATATCTCAAATGTTATCAATATAATGGTCGGCGCACAATAACCCGGTAAGGAGCTTCGCGTTACCGTTAACATTACCGGGCAATGTAAAATTATAGCGAACTTTCCCGTTACCGTTACCGGAACTCCTTCCCGGGCTATTGTGCACCGAGCATATGGTGAGCCTATAGGTAATTCTGCAATGCAAATTAAAATATAATGAAGCAAATCTGTTTCTTGTTAAGTAGGTCTAAAGCTTCATTGACTATCGAATTGTTGTGGAAAACATGGATCTATAATAGGCCTACATAGATTGATTTCTGTACACGATATTTTGGTTCAACGTTACAGGTTACATATAAATTATCTAGTTTGAGGCGGGGGAATAAAAATGTTGGCAACAAAGCTAATATATGCAGACAGACCAAAATAAACAAATCAAGTTCACAAAACTGTTGTTTGCATGCAGAAAATAAGTAGCATAATTTAATAACAAATTACTGTAGAGCCCTACAGAAATGTTTTTTTTCCAAAAATTTCTTTTTTTTAATGTAAATTTTGCGTTTTGGCGTTGTTATTGTTATAAAGCCCATAACAAGCAACAAAAAACATATACTCTATTCAGGAATATCAATCAAATAAACAAATACTAGAGACGAGTAATTCGTGTGTGTAAACAGTACTTTTATTTTTTTCCATTATATTTAAAAATCTTCTGCTCTTTTTTTCACACCAACCCTTATTTTTTGCCAATATTTAATACTTTTTAGGTTTTTCGGTCTTATTTCGCGAACGCAGATATTTCGTAGATTTCGTAGTAAGAGCTCCAAATCGATGAGTTATTTTGCGATTTCAAATTTGTATAATTATCATGCTGACAAGACACGTTCACAACTATCATTTTTAGGGGTATAACTACAGTTTCGTTTTATTTTGTAACGCGAATTTTATCTAGCTCTACAAATTAGTGACATTGTATAGAGAGACTCTGGCATTGTGAGCAGCTGACTTCAATGGCCAATTTAATTGAACAAGCTTGAATGTAGTCTATCAGGTACAATCAAGTAAGTTGAGAGGTGTATATATATAAATAGATTGTCTTACCGAAGATTGTGAAATATGTTTTGGTGCCTTTTGGCTCCACGATCCCCACCCAAATAGCGTCCTTTCTGTCACCAAACAAGGAGTTTTTAGGTGTCTTGACCAGCAAGTCCTTCATGGCCTTGGCTTCGTTCTCCGAGTTGATGATGACGAGGTGCGCACCCTCGTCTGCGCAGGTCTGACGCGCTGTTGCCCACGACGTTCCCTTGGTGTGCAACTTGTAGTGACCCACGCTAGGTATCAGCTCGTAGTCGGCGGGCAACGTCTTCTTGGGCGGCGAGGTGGCTGGGGCTGAAGGGAACACTCGAGTCAGTATACGAAGGTAAATAAATAAATATATAAAAAAAAAAAAATTAAACAAATAATTAAATACATAAAAAAAAAAAAAAATAATTTAATTAATTAATTAATTAATAAACATAAAATAAATAAATAAATTAATGATCATCACGCTTAATAAAATGATGTTATTAATATGAATTACTTACAAGGAAGGTAACCAAGCTCTCATATTTTATAAAGTACAGTTGTTATTTAGTAGCTATGACAGTTAGAACCCACATAATATGCCTGTCTCATCATGTTACCATCGGAAAATGCTGGTATAGCATCCTTCATCTTGTAAACACATTCTATTTCTCATTTACTCCTTAACCCATTTACCTACCCACTTACTTACTTACCTGCGATGTTGGCTACGACGTTGATAGTCTTGTCTCCAACGCAAGAGGTCGCAGTCGTTTGTTCTACGTCCAACGACCACGGAGAAGTCTTGTTCGAAGGAAGTTGATCCCCATCGTGCTGCAAACCTACCTAAACATTTAATATCTATGTAAGACCTTGTGGAAGAAAGGTGACCTCCATAGGGCTGCAAACCTACATAAACAATGAATATCTGTGCACGAACTTGTTCGAGAAAGTGGACCTCCATCGTGCTGCAAACCTAACTAAAGAATGAATATACGTGCACAAACTTGGTCGAAGAAAGTGGACCTCCGTCGGGCTGCAAACCTTTACATAAACAATGAATATCTGTGCACGAACTTGTTCAGAGATGTTAAAAATAAAGTAAAGCATATATTTGACAATTACCGTATTATTAACATAATTATTATTTTAAAATGTTTACTTCACTACATTGGTCTATTCCATGATAAGCGTGCAGCAGTGTTTTGAGGAAACCAAAGAGGACGTCCCGTAGCGCTCATTCAGCACCAGGCACATGTACTTGTAGTGTTTATACATTATTTAATGCAATGTACTCTGATGTTGAAAAATAAATAATAATCACGCGAATGTTTTGGTCGATGCACTTCCATTGACCACCGAATTGGGGTTTGCGTACTCAACCGGAATGATAATTCATGTCCTATAAAGACATTCTTTTAAGATTTCTTAATTTTTGAAACTGTTTTTGAGATGAGCAAATGATTTGCATTGCAGAATGTTTTTAATCAAAGCTCTACGCCCTCAACTAGCATTTTATATTAAACTAGTAAAACCCGGCTTGCGTTGCAATGCCACTGAAAGAAATAAAGTGTTTATGTTTTAATTCTGTTTATTGAAGTGCTTTTTGACACACAATTTATTTATTTTCCGGTCTGGTGGTACACAAAGGTGGGGGGGGGGGGGGGGGGGCAGCGGCGGCGGTTGTACTCATTCAGAAACCTTCGCGGGCGTGCGCACAATAACTCACCAAAGTTTTATTGCAATCGGATGAATAATGATAAAACGCATTATTGCACGTTGTTGGCTTAGTGGGGATGGGGTGGTGACGGGGGAGTTTGGGGGAGGTAGTAATCATTCAGAAACCATTGCAGGCGTGCGCACAACAACTCACCAAAGTTTCATCGCAATCGGCTGAATGGTGTATTTTTATAAAGGACATACACATACACACATACATTCGTTTTTATATATTACAAAGAAGATAAACCATTCATCCGATTGTGATGAAACTTTAGTGAGTTGTTGTGTGCACGTCTGTGATGGTTTCTGGATGATAACAACTCCCTCCCAACTCTCCTCAGACAACAACCTCTACTGAGACACCAACATGCAATAATGCGTTTGATTATTATTCATCCGATTGCAATAAAACTTTGGTAAGTTGTTGTGCGCACGATCGCGAAGGTTTCTGAATAAGTACAACCCCCCCCCCCCCCCCCCCACCCATGTTTGTGTACCAGCAGACGGAAAAACATATTGTGTTTCAAAAAGAACTTCCTTAAACAGAATTAAAACAGGAACACTTTATTTCTTTCAGTGGCGTTGCAACGCTTGCCGGGTTTGCTAGTTTAATATAAAATGCTAATGTTAGTCGTAGAGCTTCAATTAAAAACATTCTGCAAGGCTGATGAATTCCTTATCTCAAAAATAGTTTAAAAAATAAAGAAATCTTAAAAACATGTTTTAAATGGACATTCCGGTTGAGTGCGCAAATCCCAATTCGGTCGTCATAGCAAGTGCATCATCGACCACAACCTTCGCGTGATTGACAGCTCATTGACTGAGCGCTACGGAACGTCCTCTTTGATTTCCTCAAATTACCGCTGTACGCTTATCAAGGAATAGACCTTTTGAAATAATATGTATGTGCTATATTTTTAAATAATGATCTATACATTTGTTTTCATTGATATGTCTTTAAATTGAAATTAAATACTATTTTATTTCTAATAGAGAAAAATTACAGCAGGGCCAGATTCACAAAGGTTCGTAAGTGCTAAGATGTCCTAAGTTAGTTATAAATCATGAAAGCTCATCTCTGGGTAGTACTCACATTTACAAATAAAATATTATTATTTCAACTGTTGATATTATACTTTATTTTATCTTTATGACATTGCAGAACGACATATGCACCATTTATATCACTAAGATTTGCCTAAAAAAACTAGGATGTCTAAGTACTTACGTACCTTTGTGCATCTGGGCCCTGCTTAATTCAAATTCTTAAATTTAGAGAGATTCATATTTATAAACACTACTGTTACTAAAGGGTGGACTACGCACATTTTTAATATCTTAGCAATTGTGATTAACAATGCTGAAACATACAAAGCAAATATGCGTTCGCATAACAATTCATATTCATGAAAATTATTATGTGAACGCATAAATGTGTTTTGTATGCTTCAACTTTGCTTATCAATAACAAATTCTTTCTTAAAAATCTACAAAACCTAGCCTTTAACTGCCACTATTACTGGCCACATGTTCAGACGGAATTAATGTTTCTTACCTGCGACATCCACTGTCCAGTTTCATTGCGATAACTGATGTACGAAAACCTTATCTTCGATATTTTCGTAGGACCACATCTAGGACCTGACATTGTCGGTGACTGACCCGATGTTACACATAGGACGCTTGAAACGACGAGCAATACAAGTACAAACATGTTTATTGTCAACGAGCTCTGATCAAAACAAGTGTTTTCAATAGAGGCGTGTGTATTTATATGGCGGGTATTCACCCACGAGAGTAGTGGAATAGTGAGGGAAGGGGGAGGGGGAGGGTGAAAGTGGGTGTGTGTTATCAAAGCCAGCTATCTGAGTCACTCACAGTTGTTTCCGACCATACATGTATCAATTATAATTATAATGAAATAAAATCACGGACAGAATGGCTATCAGCATCGGAGCGGATGCTTTTTCTAGCTTGCCTCGTGCTTAGGACAATTCAGATTATCTCTAAACCATAGTTTTAACCATCCTGTAGTGGAGATAATCAGTTATTAATAACGTTTTCGTAGGGATATCAACTATTTTAAATTAATTTAGATGGGGGTTCTTTCTTAAACATTAATTTTGGCGTAAGGCCCGGTATCATCAATTTCGGATAAACATTTAGTAATAACTAAATTGTTTTCACAATGGCAACCAGTCTTACCATTTTTAATGCAATGTTGAAACAAGTGAAAGTAGCTTTGTAGGTATTTATCCGAAGTTCATAATACCCGGCCTAGACTTTGGCTCATCAAACACTATTTGCTAATTGCTTTATGTACATAATTGTGTTTTTGCTTTTTGCTGATTTTTTCAGAGATAACATCGTGCGATACAAACACTAGCGCCACCGAGGTTGGAATAGATGATTTCAGAATTAATCTAGAAAGCCGTGATTTGCCCTATCTAAGGGCCCTTGATAGTTATGTTTAGGTGCATTTTTCATTCCTGTTGTGCATTGTTGGCATTGAAGATCAACAAAGCCGTGATTTAATGTACTAAAATTTTTAAAACTGTACTTAAAAGAGTTTTTTTTTAATATAAATTGAAATAAATAGGGTATGGACGCGGAAAAACGGCAGGAATGATATTCATGAATTACTAGGCAATATTTTGTTTTTCACCTGGCAGACGAACATTTGACACCTGGCAGACAACCTGCTTGAGCCCAAGGCCTAGCCTAGGGCCTACTTGATTCGAAATATCGCCTTTCAATCTATTTGTAATCCCCAACATACACTTTATTGTGTTCGTACCACCGTAGAATATATTAACTAAGGTGGCCCATTGATGTTAAATTACAACATCGACATCGAAATGAAAACATCGATACAAACTTGAAATAATCGACATCGGAAAAAAGTTCCTTAAACAATGTACAAACTTAAAAGAAAAAATAACAAAATCTTTTCTTGTTCATCGCAGAACCTTCTAGTAAGTTGATATTGTGTTGTAACCTTGTCGACTAGCGGAGTACAGATTATTTTTTAATACTTCTATTTTGTGCAAAAAACGATTTTTTTAAAGGCAAAGGGTAGTCCCTACGCCAAAAACCGCAGAAAATGTTCATTATAAAATTATATCTAAAGATTGCAACAAGAAATCGAAAATCCAAATCAGCAGTGCACTTTTTGTTGTCCTACTAATTGAATAAAATATTACAACCATAAGCGTAGTATTTTGATTATAATTCGATTATTTATAATAAAATTATTATTTATAAAAAAACATACTGATTATAATATAAGTCACGACTTAGCGCATTCAATGTGTAGGGCTTACTAAACCACAGTGCGCTGTTGATTCAGAATTTCGTTTCCGAAGCTCATTCTTGTGATATAATTTAATAATAAAAATTTTGTGTGGTTTTTGACGTAAAGGTATCCTTCCCTGTTAATGAAAAAAAAAATCGATGTCGGAAAATTGCATCGACATCGATTATTAATCAATAAATTGATGCCCATGGGCAACCTTAAGATTAACGGGCATCATAGGCCTATAGTCAAGGCAACAAGGTAGGCCCTACCCATAAATTGAATTTAAATTGAAATAAGAACTGCTTTGAAAGAAGGCACTGTGGGCTGTGGCTCATGTTCAGGTCTTTGGGGCAAAGGCTTACGCCAGGCGCCCAAACGTGTGGGTCTAAGGCCTAACTTAGCCTTCGTGTAGTGCCTAGGCCCTAGCATGTTATATGCCCCTTCCCTACGATCATAATGGGTGAGACCCAGTTAATGTGGCTCTACAGAGGCAGTCTGTATCCTGCTGGCTACTTCAGAGTCATAGACCTAAACGTGCTCTTAAAAATATGTATACATATGTATACACAGCCAATCCCACACACTTCTTGATCTAATAGCAACAACCAATAATAATAAAGTATTACAGCATGGCCAACTGCCAATACCAGGTATTTCAAAGCACGATCTCATCTTCATGTCATATTCTCTGCGCTGTCCAAAATTTGTACCTAAAATTATAACATATCGCGACTTTAAGAACATAAATACAGATTCTTTTCTTGAAGACGCTTTTGCTGCTCCGTGGCCAAATATTCAACACAAGGCTACAGTAGACGAAAAATTGGATCTTTTCAATAGCATGATACTGGAACTGTACGACAAACACGCCCCTTTCCGCACCTCCCGCGTGACCTGGCCTGTGGCTCCATGGCTCACGCCTTACATAAAATCTCTCATTAAAGATCGAGACATAGCTTATCGGCTTAAAGTTAAAGACTCATCTCCAGCCAACATTGAAAATAACAGAACACTTAGAAACAAAACTTCACAAGAAATAAGGAACGCGAAATTAAGGTACTCGTTTCATTCATTTAATACAAGAGACTCAGGTAAAATTTGGAAAAACATACGTGATATGGGACTGGGTAAGAGTAAAAACAGCAGCAACTCTCTCATTGACATACCTCTTAATGTCCTCAATACGCAATTCTCAACTCCACCAATAACTATCGACGGCAAACATAAAGAAGAAATAGTAAATAGAATTAAACTAAGCTCTGGTCCAACTCATTTAAATAGTGGAAGTGATGACAAATTTCATTTTCATTACATAACCGAAAATGCGATAAAAGAAGCTTTGAAAGGTATTAAAACCTGTGCGAAAGGTGTGGACCAAATAGAGATAAAACTTATTAATTTCATTCTTCCTGCCATTCTTCCAGCTCTTGAGCACATTTTGAACTTCTCACTTCAAAATAGTGTATATCCCTCAGTGTGGAAACACTCTATTATTACTCCTTTACCGCAAAACAATCAACCAAAAAGCGGCAGTGATTATCGTCCTATAAGTATACTACCAACTCTTTCAAAGGTACTAGAGCGAATTGTCCATAAGCAAATGACTAATTACTTAAACTTGAACCATCATTTCGATGAATTCCAGTCAGGATATCGTACTGGCCATAGTACAAGTACTGCCGTTCTCAAAGTGACCAACGATATCACCTGTGCTATGGACAAAGGACATGTCACAGTGCTCTGTTTGTTAGACTTCAGCAAAGCATTTGATTCGGTTGACAAAAATATTCTTCTAGCTGTCCTTGAAACTTTAAATCTTTCTCAAAGTGTTCTGAATTGGGTAAACGATTATATGACAGGTAGAAAGCAATGTGTAAAATCTAATAATACGTTTTCTGATTGGCTGAATGTCAATGCTGGGGTTCCACAAGGCTCCGTACTAGGACCACTACTTTTCTCACTTTACATCAAGCCAATTGCAAAGATTTTAAAATTCTGTCAATATCACCTCTACGCCGATGATTTACAACTTTATATATCAATTTCAATCCAACTTCTATCCAAAGGCATACATAATTTTAACTTGGATCTTGAAGCTGTTTATCAAATGGCAAAATTGCTCGGCTTGAGAATAAATCCAACAAAATCGCAAGCTATTATACTCGGTTCAAAAATTTCGTTACATAAAATTAGTCAAAATCCAATCCCAAAGCTTGTTGTGAATGCTGCGCCTATAAATTATTCTAGAGTTGTTAAAAATCTTGGACTGATTATGGATGAGTGTTTAACATGGAGTGATCATGTAGCTCAAATTTGTCAACAAGCCTACAAGACCTTACATTCTCTAAATAGACTGCGAAACTTTCTGCCAACGAAAATAAGAACTATGCTCGCACAATCTCTTATATTGTCAAAAATTGACTATTGCGACACATCTTATGGCAGTAATCTCACTAAACATCTCTCTAACAGACTACAAAAGATTCAAAATGCATGCTTAAAATTTATATTTAGTCTGAAATATTACGACCATGTTTCTCCACAAAGAACGCTGCTCTCTTGGCTTACTGTAGACCAACGCCGACTTCATCGCTCCCTATGTCTTTTACATCAAATCATAATTAATCCTGTACCAAAATATCTTGCAGACAGTATAAAACTTCTTAACAGTGACCCAGAAAGTAATACACGCTCTACTACAAATTTGACAATGCAAATACCCAAACACAATACATGGCAATACAGCAATTCATTTCCAGTCGCAATAGCTCGTGCTTGGAACCAAGTACCTCCTAGTTTACGGACTTTAAAATCGCCAGTGGCTTTTAAGCAAAAATACCGTTCTCATCTCATTAATCCTGCCATTTGAAGACAACACATTAACCATATTTAAGAATATTTACATTACTTTCATTACTTATTTTTCATAACTTTTACTTCTGTATTAAATGTTATTTCATATAAATATAGGTGTGTTTGTGTTGCTGGCAAAACAGGCTATTTTGTGCTTATTTAATTTATTTAAATGTGCTTCCGTGATCATTTATAAGTATAAGTATAACGATTGTATAGTATAAGTTTCAATATTAGTTTTAGATCTAGTTATTAAGTTATTTTAAACACTATTGTAACCACAAATTGTAACGAAATATGTTTGGTCAAGCAGAAGAAAAGGCCTCATGGCCTTAAGCTTCGCCAAACTAAAAATAAAGACTCATTATTATTATTATTATTATAATTATTACTGTTAGGATGTCAGGCAATCACGCAAAGACTTCTCAACTCTCGTTTTTATTAATAATATTTGATATAAGATGACAATTGCAAATTTAAGAACAAAGCCAAAAAAACACTATAACAGTTATCCTTTTTTCACGGCCGCCAGAGCGCATCAAGAGCGCACTTTTTTCACCACCCTCCATACAGTCCGCGGAAATTAAAAAATGCAGTCGTTGTTGTTGATGTTGTTGTTGTTGTTGTTGTTGTTTTAAACCTAACATTCGGCTTTGCGAATGTTTATTTGGAGCATATAAGATAAGTTCAATGAACTATATATTAAGCATTATGAACAAAATAGAAAGGCACTACTCTTTCCTTGGAAATGAATAAATATCACTATAAACATAATCATCGTAACGTGATGGACGTCTTCTCTCCCTGGGATCTCTTCCCTGATGACACGTAAATGGAAGCGATAACTCGGCGCGGCACGGACCGCTAGTTGTCTCCTCCTCGTCCATGGCCTCCGGAACATCTACTTCGCAGCTATCAGACTTCGTTCTGCCTTCCTTGGTAACCGGAGAATCATCGACGACTGCGTCATCATGGGGTGTGTTCTTTAAAACGATCTGTTGATCGAGTGGAGCGTGCGCGGTCACGTGACCGAATTGTCAGAGCATTGCAATTGACTGATACAAACCCATGGCAGGATTAGAATAACTTTGTCAATATTTGAAAGCGTTCTCATGGTATAATAAAAAACAATTTTGCTGCAGAATTTATGTTTTTTATTATACCATGAGGGAGAAGGGGTATCGGTCATGGACGTAGTAGGAAGGGGAAATAGAGAGGGGAGGGGAGGTGGGCTCAGTAACAAACTACGGTTCAAAGTGTTTCAGAGTGTTTATTAGTGCATTGTGTATTTGATATACTCCCATGTTGCAACACTTATACCGCGGTATGGTGAGGGGTATCAGTCCTCGACGAAGGAGGAATGGGAAATAGAGAGAGGGGGAGGTGGGCTCAGCTTCAACCTACGGTTCAAAGTGTTTCAGAGTGTTTATTAGAGCCTTGTGTATTTGATATACTCCCATGTTGCAGCACTTATACCGCAATATGGTGAGGGGTATCAGTCCTCGACGTAGGAGGAAGGGGAAATAGATAGAGGGGGAGGTGGGCTCAGCTATAACCTACGGTTCAAAGTGTTTCAGAGTGTTTATTAGAGCCTTGTGTATTTGATATACTCCCATGTTGCAGCACTTATACCGCAATATGGTGAGGGGTATCAGTCCTCGACGTAGGAGGAAGGGGAAATAGAGAGGGGGAGGTGGGCTCAGCTACAACCTACGGTTCAAAGTGTTTCAGAGTGTTTATTAGGGCCTTGTGTATTGGATATTGTAACAAATGAACGTCTGCAGTGTCTAAATTTCTGACTATATGTAACTATATAATGACGTCATTTATGTAGTGGTTGGGCACCTTCTGATAGACAACCATGCTAAAGTTCCGTCACGACCCGATACCTGGTTGTTATAGTCCAATGCAGAACATCAGTTCGGATATGCCCTAGGAACGCCTGCCAACATATGAGCTTATAGTATCAGTACAATACCGGGTACATGAGAACAAGATGTAACTAGATTTTAAGTTGGTAGTTCTCATATACGTAACTTTACTATCATATACTCTTTGACGACACCATCTTACAAGTTGATGCAGCGAAACTATATTTTATAGTTTTCTTTTATGGGCGTCCTACGATTATATATATGTGGTCCAGTATAACCAAGCATGTAGTGGAAAATTGAAAATTTTCTTTATGCTTTTAAGTTTAATGTTACATTGCATAAAATCACGTGACTTTCAAATATTTTATGTTTATATATTTTTATCATAAGAATACATGCAGATAATAATTTTTCAATATAAAAATGTAAACAGTTCTAGAGACAGCGTGAAAAACATCCCTCTTTATCATATATCGCTGAGTACACCTCAATGTTATTATGATCTACTTCAACGTCCATTTAGTGTATCAGCACTTTCAATCCAGCAGTAACCTTATAATAATGTAAATGGGTTATGGCTGAACTTTCAAATATTGCACATTGACTTCTCAATGGTCTTCCAAATTTGGTTCTAAGTTTTCCGTTCTCTGTATTTTCCAGTTTCTTTACCATAACTGTAAGACTGAAATATATAAAAAGTAGACATAGGACGGATCATTTCAAATGAACCGGAAATGTGGTACACTAACATTAATAGTACTTTCGGGGGTGAACTTGAAAATTGCAAAAAAAATTATGTTTCAGAAAGTGTAACATAAATTAAAAAAAAAATCCAATTATAGTTTTAAAAATATTTCAAACAACCATTTTATTTAAAAAAATGTTGTTATTCATAAAAATAACACTACTAAATATAACTTTAATATTAATTTGTTTGTTTTAAAAATAACTTACAATTTCATAAGAAAGAGCTAACAACCAGGAACTGCTGATTAATGTCCTGGTTGAGGTTCCAGGTAAAAACACCGATATTATACATTTCGTGTTATTTTCTCCAACCTAAATTTGCTTAATCTCATACTTTATCCATACATTGCAACATGATGCAACATGTATTTCTCTCTGTGGGTTTATGAGACCTCGGCCTGGATACAAAGATCCTAACTCTGTTGTCCTAAGTTAGGCAAATCTTATCTAGAAATCAAGATAAAACATCTCAGGGTATTATTACACTTTCAAAAATATAATATTTTCACTTAAATTGTTGATATTTTACTATATTTGATATTTGTGACATTACAAAACGACATACGCGTGATTTATATCACTGCGATTTGCCTAAACTATGACGTCTTTGCGCTTAGGCACCTTTGTGTATCTGGGCTCTGTAGTCTAAGATTGGAGTTCTATTTCACAGACGAACGGATAAAGTGAAGAGCAAAGGTCGTCAGCCAAGCCGGCGTTGACCTCATACAGCCAGATACAAGCGCCGCTTCCAGCAGGGCTATTTGGATCACCGGGAGACCAGCGAGAAAAACCAGTTGACTCGAGTGATTCACCTGAAACATATTCGAATTTATTGTTGATGTTCGATTCAGAATTGCATACACATACTTTTCATAGATTTAATCAAACTTAAAAAAAAGGCGTGGATTATTTGAAGTAAGTGATCGAGTCAAGATGTGGGATGTGCTCGTGATATCTCAATTGTTATCAACATTATGATGCGTTATAGTAAATTCTGCGATGCAAATTAAAATAATGTAATAAAGCAAATCTGTTACTTTTTAGGTAAAGCTTCATTCACTACCTAATTGTCGTGGAAAGCATGGATTTATAATAGGCCTACATAGTTTGGTTTATGTACACGATATTTTGGTCCAACGTTACAGGCTACATATTAATTATGTAGTTTGAGGCGAGGGAATAAAAAAGGTTGGAAAACAGCAAATATACAGACAGAGCATGATTTTCCATAGTGTTTTTATACTAAATAAAGGTGTAGTACGTTGTAAAAAAATCAAGTTCACAAAACTGTTGTTTGCATGCAGAAAATAAGCAGCATTATTTGAATAACAAATTACTGTAGAGCCCTACAGAAATGTGTTTTTTTTTCCAAAATGTAAATTTCGCGTTTTGGCGTTGTTATCGCTATAAGGCCCATAACAAGCAACTTAAAACATATACTCATTTCAGGAATATCACTCAAATAAACAAGTACTAAATACGACTCATTCATGTGTATAAACAGTCCTTCTATTTATTCCCATTAAATTTTTTAAATCTTCTGCTCTTTTTTTCACAACTCATATTTTTGGCCAATATTTAACAAGTTTTAGTTATTATCGGTCTTATATCGCAAACACTGCAGACATTTCGTGGATTTCGTAAAGTAAAATCTCCAAATTGAGTTATTTTGCATTCAAAATTTGTATAATTAGCATGCTGACAAGATGGTCGTTCACAACTATCGATTTTAGGGCTATAACTACAGTTTCGTTTTATTTTATAACGCAAATTTTACTTAGCTCTACAAAATAGTGACATTGTATAGAGACTCTTCCATGTGTGAGCAGCTGACCTCAATGGCCAATTTAATTAAACAAGCTTGATTGTATTAGGTACACTCAAGTAAATTAAGTGTGTATATATATATATATATATATATATAAATTTGATTTTTTAGATTTTGTTGGTTGCAATATGTAAAGTAAGGATACATTTTACGGTTTAACCAATCCAAATTTTATTTAAAATGCTACTTCAACGTTTCGACGACTTTAGCGTCGTCTTTTTCAAGACATACAAACATAAAAAACAAATAAATGAAAAACCACAACAACCAAAAAACACTTGCATATAAAATGGAAAACACTGCCACAGCGATACATCACTGCGTAGCTCTAGCAAGCTCTTTGAATCTGCTTCTGGTTATGGGTCCCCCCTGAGATACTGCTGGAACTCTTTGGTCAGCAACAGACTGATTGATGGCTGGTTGAAGTATCATTTTAAATAAAATTTGGATTGGTTAAACCGTAAAATGTATCCTTACTTTATATATATAAATATATATATAGTTTGATTGTCTTACCGAAGATTGTGAAATATGTTTTGGTGACTTTGGGCTCCACGATCCCCACCCAAATACCGGTCAAGGAGTTTTTAGACATCAAGTCCTTCATGCACGACCTGCTTGAGCTCTAGGCCTAGCCTAGGGCTTACTTGCTTCGAAATATCACCTTGCTATCTATTTGTAATCCCCAACATACACTTTATTGTGTTTGTGCCACCGTAGAATATATTAACTAAGGTTGCCCATCAATGTTAAATTACATCATCGACATCGAAATCAAAACATCGATGTCATAACGCGATGTCACAAAATTTTCGATTTCGACATCAAACCTGAAATAATCGACATCGGAAAAAAAGTTCCTTGAACAATGTACCTACTAAAAAGAAAATCTAATTAAATCGTTTCTTGTTCATCGCAAAACCTTCTAGTAAGTTGATGATGTGTTGTAACCAATTGCCGACCAGCGGAGTACAGATTTTTTGTATTACTATTATTTTGTGTAAAAAAAATCGATGTCGGAAATATTCATCGATTTATCGATGTCGATGGGCAACCTTAATAATAACGTGCATCATAGGCCTAAAGACAAGGCTCCAAGGTAGGCCCTACCCATAAATTGAATATAAATTGAAATAAGAACTGCTTTGAATGTAGGCACTGCGAATTGTGGCTCATGATCAGG
>OX246741.1:51516818-51556818 GCA_945910005.1 Isoperla grammatica
CCCCAGCCTCCCCGCCACCCACTTCAGCCCCAGCCACCTCGCCGCCCAAGAAGACGGTGCCCGCCGACTACGAGCTGATACCTAGCGTTGGTCACTACAAGTTGCACACCAAGCGAACGTCGTGGGCAACAGCGCGTCAGACCTGCGCAGACGAGGGGTGCGCACCTCGTCATCATCAACTCGGAGAACGAAGCCAAGGCCATGAAGGACTTGATGTCTAAAAAACTCCTTGACCGGTATTTGGGTTGGGATCGTGGAGCCCAAAGGCACCAAAACATATTTCACAATCTTCGGTAAGACAATCAAACCTATATATATATATATATATATTATATATATATATATATATATATATATATATGTCAATAAAATTTAAATAATTGCGGGTTATTCCGCCACGTCCTACCTCCATATTGTGCCGACATTTCAGGAACCTTATGGATCCTATCCTCAGGGCGTCGAGCTGTCAACTGATAGCCGCGGTAACCCTGTTGAGTACTTGATTGGTGGGGTTTGCGGCGTATTTTAAACGTACGCCCTGTCAGATAAAATGTCCTCCATTTTTTTGTTGGTACTCCGTACCAACATTTTATCATTTTTATCTGACAGGGCGTACGTTAAAAATACGCCGCTACCCCACCAATCAAGTACTCAACAGGGTTACCGCGGCTATTAGGAACTCGAATCTAGAGCCGGAACGTAAAAAAATATCTACTTCCCACTAATCCGCGTGTCCCCAGAATATATGGGTTGCCCAAAATCCACAAAGTGGGGGTTCCCCTCCGCCCCATAGTTAGTGTTGTAGGGGCCGCCACACAAAATCTTGCTTCTTGCTAAACAACTTCAACAGTTCGTACCTGAGGCTTAATCATACGTGAAAAATTCTTATGATTTCATTAATAAAATCAAAGAGTTAAGATTACAGGAAAGTGACATCTTGGTAAGCTTTGATGTGGTCTCCTTGTTTACCAGAGTACCCGTTGACGGCGCGATTGAGGTGGTAAAAAGTTTAACTAATGAGCAAACAGCGAATTTAGTGAAGCTCTGCTTAACAAGCACTTATTTTACATTCCAAGGTGAATATTACGAACAGAGGGAGGGAACACCAATGGGTTCTTGTGTATCTCCTTTTATTGCGAATCTTTTTATGGAGAGTTTTGAAAACAAGGCCTTAGAGACAGCCACACACAAACCCAGAGTCTGGCTTAGGTACGTTGACGATGTTTTTGCGATCTGGCCTCACGGGAAAGTACGTTTACAGAAGTTTTTGGAACATCTCAACAGCTGCAACTCTAGTATACAGTTTACCATAGAGATCGAATGCAATGGTAAATTACCTTTTCTGGACGTACTTGTTTCGAAGAAAGAAGATGGGGCTTTAGGCCACGCAGTTTACCGCAAACAAACTCAAACTGGTTTACTATTGAGAGCGGAATCTCACCACCCACCATCCCAGAAATACTCTGTAATTAACTCTTTGGTTACCCGAGCAGTGAGGGTGTCTGACCAGGAAAGCTTGCCGACGGAAAGAAGTTTGTTGACTAACATCCTTTGTGAGAATGGATATAAAAGAAAGACCGTCACTAAAGTTTTTAACCATCTAATTCATACCAACAGGCAAAACACAGAACGGGAAAAACCTGGAACTAACAGCCAATCTACTGCTTATCTGCCTTATGTTGAAAAAACAACGGATCGTATTGCCCGCTTACTTGCACAGTTTAATGTTAAAACGGTTTTAAAACCCATAAACAAAATACAAAGCTTGTTCCGTTCAGTAAAGGACCCTGTGCCACCACTTGAGTCTTCGGGTGTTTATCAGATACCGTGCAGGTGTGGGGCTGTATACATTGGTCAGACTGGGAGAGCAGTGACTAAAAGGATTAGAGACCACAAGGGTAACTGCAAGCGTGGTGAAGTTCATTTGTCAGCTCTGGCCAAACACACGGTGGATAACCTAAACAACGCGGAACATGGTATTGATTTTGATAGTAGCCAACTCCTCAAACATGAAACACGACTGATGCCACGACTAATTAGAGAAGCTATTGAGGTGCGTAAAAACATTGTCAATTTGAACGCGGATGATGAACGAAGTCTCTACAAATTAAGTGAGGCGTGGGGACCGTTAATTGACAAAAAATGCCCCACACGTGTTTTTGCTGGCTCAAAAAACTCAAACAACTCTATAACAGTAGTTCAGACGACACCGGAAACTGAATTTCGCGCGGATACACGACGAGTGATGACGCGTTCGAGAGCGAAGCTCGAACAAGGAACTACCGACAAGTAACAGCATAGGGTGACATCGGCGCGCGCAGTTTCACTATCAGCGAGCGCGGGAGACATCAGTTGGAAGCTCGACGCCCTGAGGATAGGATCCATAAGGTTCCTGAGACGTCGGCACAATATGGAGGTAGGACGTGGCGGAATAACCCGCAATTATTTTAATTTTATTGACATTAATCCTGGCCACGAAAGCTTCAGTGGTTTAATATATATATATATACACAATTTACTTGAGTGTACCTAATACAATCAAGCTTGTTTAATTAAATTGGCCATTGAAGTCAGCTGCTCACACATGGCAGAGTCTCTATACAATGTCACTATTTTGTAGAGCTAAGTAAAATTTGCGTTATAAAATAAAACAAAACTGTAGTTATAGCCCTAAAATCGATAGTTGTGAACGAACATCTTGTCAGCATGCTAATTATACAAATTTTGAATCGCAAAATAACTCAATTTGGAGATTTTACTTTACGAAATCCACGAAATGTCTGCAGTGTTTGCGATATAAGACCGATAAAACTAAAACTTGTTAAATATTGGCCAAAAATATGAGTTGTGAAAAAAAGAGCAAAAGATTTAAAAAATGTAATGGGAATAAATAGAAGGCTGTTTATACACATGATTGAGTCGTATTTAGTACTTGTTTATTTGAGTGATATTCCTGAAATGAGTATATGTTTTTAGTTTCTTGTTATGGGCCTTATAGCGATAACAACGCCAAAACGCGAAATTTACATTTTGGAAAAAAAAACACATTTTTGTAGGGCTCTACAGTAATTTGTTATTCAAATAATGCTGCTTATTTTCTGCATGCAAACAACAGTTTTGTGAACTTGATTTTTTACAACGTACCACACCTTTACGTCCTAGTCAAAATTTTGTCTAATTTCCATAGCTATTATACTTCCCGATATTGTTGAATGCAGTGCAATGTGCGTTGCTAAGAATTTTCGCTGTCATGTTTTCGCCGCGGTCCGCCACCGTTACTAACAGTTATTGACAGCAATAGAAATGTAATTTCTGCCTCTTATACGTATCGGATCGCGTTTACATTAGTATATTCGTAACCGGACAACAATTTACTATAAGAAAGCCACCTCACATTTTGCCGTAACTGTGTTCCAGAAATATATTTTCGTGTAACTTTTGTGTAACTTTGCCAATATTTATCGTATCGCCATAAAATAAACATACTCGTGACCGGAAAAAAGTTTTAAAAAATATGGCTATCTCACATTTTGCCGCCATTTTGTTTTAGAAAAATATTTTGCAGTAACTATGGTGTAACTTTGTAACTTTTCAAACGATTTTGCCTCAAAACTATACACCTTCAATCCACATCGAGGCTTGTGGATTGTCCAAATTTCAAGTTGATCGGACTTTCCGTTCGACCGCTATCGACAGACATAAAAACAAAACAAAAAACAAACAAACAAACAAACAAACAAAAAAAAAACAGAAGGAAGTGCCATAAGAGTCAAGTGGAGACGCTCGCTTCGCTCGCTTAATAAAAACGAGAGTTGAGAAGTCTTTGTGTGATTGCTCGATATCCTAACAGTAATATGTATACATATTTATAAGAGCACGTTTAGGCCTATGACTCTGAAGTTGCCAGCAGGATACAGACAGCCTCTCTAGAGCCACATTAACTGGGTCTCACCTATTTTGATCGTAGGGTAGTTGCATATGCTAGGGCCTAGGCACTGCACGAAGGCTTAGCTAGGCCCTAGACCCACACGTTTAGGGCGCCTAGCGTAGGCCTATGCCCCAGAGACCTGATCATGAGCCACAATTCGCAGTGCCTACATTCAAAGCAGTTCTTATTTCAATTTATATTCAATTCATGGGTAGGGCCTACCTTGGAGCCTTGTCTTTAGGCCTATGATGCACGTTATTATTAAGGTTGTCCATCGACATCGATAAATCGATGAATATTTCCGACATCGATTTTTTTTTACACAAAATAATAGTAATACAAAAAATCTGTACTCCGCTGGTCGGCAATTGGTTACAACACATCATCAACTTACTAGAAGGTTTTGCAATGAACAAGAAACGATTTATTTAGATTTTCTTTTTAGTAGGTACATTGTTCAAGGAACTTTTTTTCCGATGTCGATTATTTCAGGTTTGATGTCGAAATCGAAAATTTTGTGACATCGCGTTATGACATCGATGTTTTGATTTCGATGTCGATAATGTAATTTAACATTGATGGGCAACCTTAGTTCATATATTCTACGGTGGCACAAACACAATAAAGTGTATGTTGGGGATTACAAATAGATAGCAAGGTGATATTTCGAAGCAAGTAGGTCCTAGGCTAGGCCTAGAGCTCAAGCAGGTCGTGCATGAAGGACTTGATGTCTAAAAACTCCTTGATCGGTATTTGGGTGGGGATCGTGGAGCCCAAAGGCACCAAAACATATTTCACAATCTTTGGTAAGACAATCAAACTATATATACACACTTAATTTACTTGAGTGTACCTAATACAATCAAGCTTGTTTAATTAAATTGGCCATTGAAGTCAGCTGCTCACACATGGAAGAGTCTCTATACAATGTCACTATTTTGTAGAGCTAAGTAAAATTTGCGTTATAAAATAAAACGAAACTGTAGTTATAGCCCTAAAATCGATAGTTTTGAACGAACATCTTGTCAGCATGCTAATTATACAAATTTTGAATCGCAAAATAACTCAATTTGGAGATTTTACTTTACGAAATCCACGAAATGTCTACAATGTTTGCGATATAAGACCGATAATAACTAAAACTTGTTAAATATTGGCCAAAAATATGAGTTGTGAAAAAAGAGCAGAAGATTTAAAAAATTTAATGGGAATAAATAGAAGGACTGTTTATACACATGAATGAGTCGTATTTAGTACTTGTTTATTTGAGTGATATTCCTGAAATGAGTATATGTTTTAAGTTTCTTGTTATGTGCCTTATAGCGATAACAAAGCCAAAACGCGAAATTTACATTTTGGGAAAAAAACACATTTCTGTAGGGCTCTACAGTAATTTGTTATTCAAATAATGCTGCTTATTTTCTGCATGCAAACAACAGTTTTGTGAACTTGATTTTTTTACAACGAACCACACCTTTATTTAGTATATAAACACTATGGGAAATCATGCTCTGTCTGTATATTTGCTTTTTGCGAAGTTTTTTATTCCCTCGCCTCAAACTACATAATTAATATGTAGCCTGTAACGTTGGACCAAAATATCGTGTACATAGACCAAACTATGTGGGCCTATTATAGATCCATGCTTTACACAACAATTAGGTAGTGAATGAAGCTTTACCTAAAAAGTAACAGATTTGCTTTATTATATTATTTTAATTTGCATTGCAGAATTAACCTAGCGCACCATAATATTGATTACAATTGAGATATCAAGAGCACATCCCCAACTCGATCACTTACTTCGAATAATCCACGCCGTTTTTTTAAGTATCATTAAATCCATGAAAAGTATGTGTATGCAATTCTGAATCGAACATCAACAATAAATGCGAATATGTTTCAGGTGAACCACTCGAGTCAACTGGTTTTTCTCGCTGGTCTCCCGGTGATCCAAACAACTCTGGAAGCGACGCTTGTATCTGGCTGTATGTGGATAACGCCGGCTTGGCTGACGCTGCCCCTTGCTCTACACCTTTTCCGTCCGTCTGTGAAATAGAACTCTAATCTAAGACGACCACAGAGACAGATAGATACACAAGGTGTCTAAGCGCAAAGACGTCCTAGTTTAGGCAAATGCTAGTGATATAATTCACGCGTATGTCGTTCTGCAATGTAACAAAGATTAAATATAGTAAAATATCAACAATTAAGTGACAATATTATATTTTTGAATGTGTAATAATACCCTGCGATGTTTTATCTTAATTTCTAGCTAAAATTTGCCAACCTTAGGATAACAGAGTTAGGGTTTTGGTGAATCTGGGCCCAGGTCTCATTAAACCAGAGAGAGAAATACATGTTGATTGTTGCATCATGTTTCAATGTATGGATAAAGTATGAGCTTAAGCAAATTTAGGTTGGAGAAAATTACGTGAAAAGCATATTTTCGGTGTTTTTCCTGGAACCTCAACCAAGACATTAATGAGCTGTTTTTAGCCCATTTATATGACATTTTAAAAATCATAATATTATGTATGTGTTAATTTTTTATGGAATCAAGTATTTTTCGAAATAAAATCGTTATTAAGAAATGAATTTTGAATATCTTTTACACTATGATGTGATGTTTTTTGAAAATTAATGTTATACTTTCTGAAACATAATCATATGTTCTTTGCAATTATCAAGTTTACTCCCAAAACTGTTATTAATATTAATGTGCCACATTTCCGGTTCATTTAAAATGATCCGTCTTATGTCTACTGCTTACATATTTCATCTTACCTTAACTGTTATGGTAAAGAAACTGGAAAAATATACCGAGAAGGAAAAAATAGAACCAAATTTTGAAGACCATTGAGAAGTCATTGCAGTGGCGTGCCGTGACTTTTCTAATGGGGGAAGCAACTACTTTTTTAAGTAATCCCTTGGCAATGGCACTTGTGAGACCCCCCCCCACCTAATACATGCATGGGGGGTCTGGGGGGAAGGCCCCCCAGTCAATGCGGGTCCGGGGCGCATAGCCCCGGATTTTTTTGGATTATCGTGATTGCCGTACGAGCCTTTTAACGAGTTTTAGGCAATTTACCATAAGAAATTTACGAACAAAAATCTGATCCATTATAAAATATCAGTGCTAAAATGCCGAGTGCATTTTTTGGTTTTTGAATTGAGATTTGGCAGAGCTGATGTTGGTCGGCCACTCTCAATAATTGCACATTTTTCTTGAAAAGATCGAGTGCTAAATGGGCGCGCAAATAATTCATCGATTACATAACATTCAATCATATTCATGGTTATTGAAAGTTGATAGTACAAATTCAGAAAGGAGTGCACATTCGCGCTAGACCTAGATCCTCCACATCCGCGCTAGACCTAGATCCTTGGCCCACAGCAAGCGATCCGATCGAGCCCGCAGACTCGGAAGCAATCCTTCATATTGCTAATTCGCGCGTAGATGAACAACACACCAAACATCTGTCACACACTACAATTAAACTCAAATAATCAACTAATCAGTGTAGAATCGCATTCTTTCTCACACTGAATGAATTTAGAAAATAAACGAAACAGTTTTACGGTTATAAAGAGGTAAAAACACGAACAACTTTCAAACCCACGTGTCTCTCGGAACAGTCTGGCTTACGGGTGCTGGGTGGAGGCAATACGAGAAATTGCTTCCACTCGGCTTTTCTTCGTCAACCCTCGGCCACCCTCGTCGCTTGGCCCACAGCGAAGGCCTGGCGCTCGAATTCAAACTCGTAGAATATGGTACAAGGATTTTTCATTGCGCTGTCAGTTATTTCGCATAATTCGGGTAGTTATGTTTGGTTCATTAATTCTATTTTAGTGTTACTGGTAAGCGATATTGTTAGCCAGCATTGAGGGTATACATAGGTAATTTAGTTAAAAATAAAATGGAAGCAATGCTTCCATTGCTTCCATGGACGGCACGCCACTGAGTCATTGTGCAATATTTGAAACTTCAGCCATAACCCATTTATATTATTATAAGGTTACAGCTGGAATGAAAGTGCTGATACACCAAATGGACGTTGAAGTAGATCATAATAACATTGAGGTGTACTCAGCGATATATGATAAAGAGGGATGTTTTTTTCGCTGTCTCTAGAACTGTTTCCATATTTTTATTTATAATTATTATCTGTATGTTTTCATATGATAAAAATATATTAACATAAATATTTAAAATTACGTGATTTTATTCAATGTAACATTAAACTAAAAAGCATAAGGTACATTTTCAATTTTCCACTACATGCTTAGTTATACTGCTCTACATATAAAGTCGTAGGATGCCCATAAAAAAAACTGGTTTGCTATTAGTGATTGTGTGTAAAATATAGTTTCGCCGCATCAACTTGTAAGATGGTGTCGTCGAAGAGTATATGATAATAAAGTTACGTATATAAGAACTACCAACTTAAATCTAGTTACATCTTGTTCTCATGTCCCCGGTATTGTAGTGATACTATCAGCTCATATGTTGGCAGGCGTTCCTAGAGCATATCCGAACTGAGGTTCTGCGGTGGACAATAACAAGCAGGTATCGGGTCGCGCGGAACTTTAGCATGGTTGTCCATCAGAAGGTGCCTAACCACTACATAAATGACGTCATTATATAGTAACATATAGTCAAAAATATAGAAACTGCAGACGTTCATTTGGAACAATATCAAATATACAAGACCCTAATAAACACCTTGAAACAAATTGAACTGTAGTTTGTAACTGAGCCCACCTCCCCTCCCCTCTCTATTTCCCCTTCCTCCTAGGTCCAGGACCGATACCTCTTACCATACCGCGGTATAAGTGCTGCAACATGGAAGTATATCAAATATACAAGGCTCTAATAAACACTCTGAAACACTTTGAACCGTAGTTTGTAACTAAGCCCACCTCTTCTCCCCTCTCAATTCCCCTTCCTCTTAGGTCCAGGACTGATACCCCTTCCCCCTCATGGTAAATTAAACAACATTAATTTTAGGGCAAAATTGTTTTTTTATTATACCATGAGAACGCTTTCAAATATTGACAAAGTTATTCTGATCCCGTTTCTTGGGTTTGTATCAGTCAATTGCAATGCTCTGACAATTCGGTCACGTGACCGCGCACGCTCCACTTGATTAACAGATCGTTTCAAAGAACACACCCCATGATGACGCAGTCGTCGATGATTCTTTGGTTACCAAAGAAGGCAGAACGAAGTCTGATAGCTGCGAAGTAGATGTTCTGGAGGCCATGGACGAGGAAGAGACAACTAGCGGTCCGTGCCGCGCCGAGTTATCGCTTCCATCTACGTGTCATCAGGGAAGAGATCCCAGGGAGAGAAGACGTCCATCACGTTACGATGATTGTGTTTAGTGATATTTAGTCATGTCCAAGGAAAGAAAAGTGCCTTTCTATTTCGATCATAATGCTAAATATTAAGTTAGTTGAACTTACCTTATATGCTCCAAATAAACATTCGCAGGTTGAGGCCAACTTATGATTCAGGACAGCCAAGTGTGTGGTTTAACAACAACAACGACAACGACTGCATTTTTGAACTGCCGCGGACTGTATGGTTGGCGGTGAAAGGTGTGCGCTCTGTGATGCGCTCTGGCGGTTGCGAAAAAAGGAGAATCGTAATGGTGGTTTTTGGCTTTGTTCCCAAATTTGCAATTGCCATCTTTTATCAAATATTATTAATAAAAACGAGAGTTAAGAAGTCTTTGTGTGATTGCCTGACATCCTAACAGTAATATGTATACATATTTTTAAGAGAACGTTAAGGCCTATGATTTTGAAGTAGCCAGTAGGATAGACTGCCTCTGTAGCGCCACTTTAACTGGATCTCACTCATTATGATCGTAGGGTAGGGGCATATATGCTAGGGTCTAGGCCTAGCACGAAGGCTTAGCTAGGCCCTACACGTTTGGGGCACCTAGCACGTAGGCCTTTGCCCCAGAGACCTGAACATGAGCCACAGCCCACAGTGCCTTCATTCAATAAAGCAGTTTTTATTATTATTTTATTGTTGCAATACATACAAACTCGGTCAAAACCGGCATAAACATGTTGTACGGACACAAATGTCAAGTATTTCCATGTGTTTACCTTATTAAAATCTACTTAGAACTACTTAATATATCTTCTTCTTCTTCTTCTTCTTCTTTTTCTTCTTCTTCTTCTGCTTCTCAAATGCCCACATTTGGCTATACTACTTAATATATCATTGTCCACATTATTTTTTCCAAACCGAACTGTGGATACTATGTACGGTCGTGGCCGATTTGTACTCATCCCAGCATTCGCTCTTTGTACGGTGGAAACCACGAAAACCACCATCGGGATGGAGAACTTCTTGAAGTCTTCATTCTTCTTAGTTCAAAAATTTTCGCACTATCCTACACGTGTTCAAAATAATTGCTTTTTGCATCTCGATGTATGTGTTCGGTTGGAGACCAATTAGTTTAATACTGTCATGGAGTTTACGTGGAACAATGCCATTTGCTGATATAATTAACGGTATAACAGTTACATTATTCTGCTTCCACAACCTTTTTATTATTATTATTATTATTATTATTTTTATTATTATTATTATTATTATTATTATTATTATTATTATTACTATTATTATTATTATTATTGTTATTATTATTATTATTATAATTATTATTATTATTATTATTATTATTATTATTATTATTATTATTATTATTATTATTTTTTATTATTATTATTATTATTATTATTATTATTATTATTATTATTATTATTATTATTATTATTATTATTATTATTATTATTATTATTATTACAACGCTTATATAAGCTTCATGTGTTTGTCTGTCTTTCTGGACGGAATCTTATAATCGATATTTCACTTACTTCTAAATGTCCGATCGAGCTCAAAGTTTTCACACAGACGTAGTCTTAATGACAATACACGCATCAATTGTCATATTTACTAAAAAGTCAATTAATTCATCATAAATAATTAATTAATTAACGTTTTATATGGAAATCGAAGGTTCACCACTTCCCATCGTTGAATCGAGTTAAAAGTTTTCACACAGACGAATTCGTTATGACAATATACGCATCAATTGTCATGTTTACTTAATAATCAATATATTCGTCATAATTAATTAATTGATGTTTTATATGGGAATCGATATTTCCCCCACTTCCGAACGTCAAATTGAGCTGAAAGTTTTCACACAGACGTATTCTAAATGACAATATATGAATCAATTATCAGATTTATTAATTAAATAATTAATCCACCATAGCTAATTAATTTGACAATAAGCTTCAAATGGGAAATTAGTCACAGCTAGTGAGGATGGGCCAACAACATAAAGGCATCGGAATTACCGCTGGGTTTTCGGGACTCAAATATCCGTGACGAAAGCATCGGATATGTTTCTATACAGCAAGAATGTCATTGTTGGCCGATCGCTGGATCGTGCATGAACGGAACCGTCCGAAATTCAAGTTCGCAATGCGAGCACGCTAGTTTGCGAGTGAAGTTAACAAGTACAAGTACACAAATATGCAGTCTTCTAAATTCGGACACGTCCAATGAGCATATATTCGATTGCAAGATTCTTTAAGACTAAAAAGTATAAAATAATAACACAGGAAAAAAATAATTTTTTTAACAAACAACGCTTATATTTAAATGCACTGGAAAGTAAAAAATAAATTTTAGCCCAACAAATTTTTGCCTCACACGGAAAATAAAAGCGTTGGGCGCTTTCGGTATTGACATAGATTGCAGAATTCTGCTGTTTATGCAGGAAAAGCGCCAAACACTTTTATGTTCCCAGTAAGGCAAAAATTTGTTGGTCGAAAATTTATTTTTTACTTTTAAGTGCATTTAAATATAAGCGTTCTTTGTTAAAAAAATTATTTTTTTCATGTTATTTCAATTTATATTCAATTTATGGGTAGGGCCTATTTTGTAGCCTTGACTATAGGCCTATGATGCACGTTAATATTAAGGTTGCCCATCGGCATCGATTAATTGATTAAAATTCGATGTCAATGCAATTTTCTGACATCAATTTTTTTTTTCATTAACAAGAAAGGATACTTCTACGTCAAAAACCACACAAAATTTTCATTTTTAAATTATACCACAAGAATGAGCTTCGAAATCGAAATTCTAAAACAACAGCACATTTAGTAAGCCCTACACATTGAATGCGCTAAGTCGTGACTTATATTATAATTAGTATGTTTTTTTTTTAAATAATTAATTTAATTATTAATTATCGAATTATAATCAAAATACTACGCTTATTGTTGTAATATTTTATTTAATCTGTAGGGCTTAACAAAAAATGCGCTGCTGATTTAGATTTTCGATTTCTTGTTGCAATCTTGAGATATAATATTATAATGAACATTTTCTGCGGTTTTTGGCGTAAAGACTACCCTTTGCCTTAAATATAATCGTTTATTACACAAAATAATAGTATTTAAAAAAATCTGTACTCCGCTAGTCGACAAGGTTACAACACAATATCAACTTACTAGAAGGTTCTGCGATGAACAAGAAACGTTTTTGTTAGTTTTTCTTTTTAGTTTGTACATTGTTCAAGGAACTTTTTTCCGATGTAGATTATTTCAAGTTTGATGTCCATGTCGAAAATTTCCGACATCGCGATAACACATCGATGTTTTAATTTCTATGACGATGATGTAATTGAACATGAATGCGCAACCTTAGTTCATATATTCTACGGTGGTACGAACACAATAAAGTGTATGTTGGGGATTACAAATAGGTTGAAAGGCGATATTTCGAGGCAAGTAGGCCCTTGGCTAGGCCTAGGGCTTAAGCAGGTCGTCTGCCAGGTGCCAAATGTTCGTCTGCCAGGCGAAAAACAAAATATTGCCTAATAATTCGTGAATATCATTCCTGCCGTTTTTCCGCGTCCCTATCCCTTTAAAATTATTAGTACATTAAATCACGGCCCCGTTGATCTTCAATGACAACAATGCACAGGAATGAAAATTGCACCTAAACATAACTATCAAGGACCCTTAGATAGAGAAAATCACGGCTTTCTAGATCAATTCTGAATATCATCTATTCCAACCCCGGTGGCGCTAGTGTTTGAATCGCACGATGTTATCTCTGCAAAAATAAGCAATTAGCAAAAAGTGTTTGATGAGCCACAGTCTAGGCTGGATATTATGAACTATGGATAAATACTTACAAAGCTACTTTTACTTGTTTCAACATTGCTAACAACCATGCAATGGTAAGCCTGGTTGCCATTGTGAAAACAATTTATGAACTTACTAAATGTTTACCCGAAATTGATGATACCGGCCTTAGTCCAAATTAATATTTAAGAAATAACTTCGATCATAATTAATCGAAATGGAAGATATCCCAATCTCTACGAAGAAGTTATTTATAACTATTTCCACTACAGGATGGTAAAAACTATGGTTAAGAGATAATCTGAATTGTCCTAAGCACGAGGCAAGCTAGGAAAAGCATCCGCTCCGATGCTGATAGCCATTGTATCCATTATTTTATTTCATTATAATTATAATTGCTACATGTATGGTCGGAAACAACTGTGAGTGACTCAGATAGCTGGCTTTGATAACACACACCCACTTTCACCCTCCCCCTCCCCCTCCCCCTTCCCCTCACTATTCCACTACTCTCGTGGGTGAATACCCGCCATATAAATACACAAGCCTCTATTGAAAACACTTGTTTTGATCAGAGCTCGTTGACAATAAACATGTTTGTACTTGTATTGCTCGTCGCTTCAAGCGTCCTATGTCTAACATCGGGCCAGTCACCGACAATGTCAGGTCCTAGATGTGGTCCTACGAAAATATCGAAAATAAAGTTTTCGTACATCAGTTATCGCAATGGAAATGGACAGTGGATGTCGCAGGTAAGAAACATTAATTCCGTCTGAACATGTGGCCAGTAATAGTGGCAGTTAAAGGCTGGGCTATGTAGATTTTTAAGAAAGAAATTGTTATTGATAAGCAAAGTTGAAGCTTACAAAACACATTTATGCGTTCACATAATAATTTTCTTGAATATAAATTATTATGTAAACGCATATTTGCTTTGTATGTTTCAACATTGTTAATCACAATGGCTAAGTTATTAAAAATGTGCGTAGCCCAGCGTTTAGTTACAGTAGTGTTAATAAGTATGAATGTCTCTAAATTTTAGAATTTGAGTAAAGATTCACAAAGGTGACTAAGAGCTGAGACGTCCTAGTTTTTTTTTTTTTGCAATTCTTAGTGATATAAATGACGAATATGTCGTTCTGAAATGTCATAAAGATAAAATAAAGTATAACATCAACGATTGAAATAATAATATTTTATTTGTAAATGTCATTACTAGGTACCCAGAGATGAGCTTTCATGATTTATAACTTACCTTTGACATTTAGCACTTAAGAACCTTTGTGAATCTGGACCCAGCTGTAATTTTTCCATACCAGAAATAAAATAGTTTTTAATTTCATTTTAAGGACATGTCAATGAAAACAAATGTAGGGCTATAGATAATAATTTAAAAATATAGCACATACATATTATTTCAAAACTTATTCAAGACGGTAATTAAGGTAGTGAAGTATACATTTTAGAATAATAATAATCTTAATACGGTCAATTTCATATATATTATGCTTTACTTTATTTTTAACATCTCTGAACAAATTCGTGCACAGATATTCATTGTTTAGGTAGGTTTGCAATCCGATGGAGGTCCACTTTCTTCGAACAAGTTCGTGCACGGATATTTTTTGTTTAGGTAGGTTTGCAGTACGATGGGGGTCAACTTTCTTCAAACAAGACTTCCCCTTGGTCGTTGGATGTAGAACAAACGACTGCGACCTCTTGCGATGGAGACAAGACTATCAACGTCGTAGCCAACATCGCAGGTAAGTAAGTAAGTAAGTTAGTATATGTAAGTTACATAGTAGGTAGGTAAATAGGTAAAGGTGTAAATGAAGCAAATAGAAAATGTTTACAAGAAGAGGGAGGCTATTCCATCATTTTCCTATATTAACATGATGAAACAGGGATGTTATGTGGGTTCCTACTGTCATAGATAGCTACTAAATAACAACAGTACTTTATAAGATATGAGAGTTTGGTTTCTTCCTGGTAAATAATTAATATTAATAACATCATTATATTTAGCTTGAGATTAATTTATTCGTAAATTCATTAATTCGTTTAACTTGCCATTCCTGCATTTATTCAATCATGCATTGATTGATTATTTATTGATTGTTTGACTGATGAATTAAGTAATGAATTTATTTATTAATTTATTTATTAATTTATTTATTTATATATATGTTTATTTATTTATTTATTTATTTACTTTCGTAAAGTGACTCGAGTGTTCCCTTTTAGCCCCAGGTACCCCGCCGCACATTTCAGCCCCAGCCTCCCCACCGCCCACTTCAGGCCCAGCCTCCTCGCCGCCCAAGAAGACGGTGCCCGCCGACTACGAGCTGATACCTGGCGTGGGTCACTACAAGTTTCACACCAAGGGAACGTCGTGGGCAACAGCGCGTCAGACCTGCGCAGACGAGGGTGCGCACCTCGTCATCATCAACTCGGAGAACGAAGCCCAGGCCATGAAGGACTTGCTGGTCAAGACGCCTAAAAACTCCTTGACCGGCGACAGAAAGGACGCTATTTGGGTGGGGATCCTGGAGCCAAAAGGCACTAAAACATATTTCACAATCTTCGGTAAGATAATCAAACTTTATATATATATATATATGTTGGTGGGGGTTTTTGGGTATTAGTCCACGTTTTGTGAGGAGGTTTTTTTTTACATACCTTCTTTCCAACATCTCAGTTTGTCTCCGAAAATTTACGTCTCAACATATATATATATATATATATATACACACACTCAATTTACTTTAGTGTACCTGATACAATCAAGCTTGTTTAATTAAATTGGCCATTGAAGTCAGCTGCTCACAATGGCAGAGTCTCTCTATACAATGTCACTAATTTGTAGAGCTTAGTAAAATTCGCGTTACAAAATAAAACGAAACAGTAGTTATACCCCTAAAAATGATAGTTGTGAACGAGACTTCTTGTCAGCATGCTAATTATACAATTTTTTTAATCTCAAAATAACTCATCGATTTCGAGCGAAATCCACGAAATGTCTGCAGTGTTTGCGCTTTAAGACCGAATTTAGTAAAGCATGTTAAATATTGGCTAAAAATAAGAGTTGATGGGAATTAATTGAGTATATATGTTTGGTTGCTTGTTATTGGCCTTATAGCTAAAACCACACCAAAAAGCGAATTAACATTTTGGTAAAAAACACATTTCTGTATGGCTCACAGTAATTGGTTACAAAAATTATGCTACTTTTTTTCTGCATGCAAAAAACAGTTTTGTGAACTTGATTTGTTGACATCGCTCTGTCTGTATATTTGCTTTGTTGCCAACATTTTTATTCCCTCGCCTCAAACTACATAATGAATTTGTAATCTGTAACGTCGGACCAAAATCAAGGCGCGCGGTAGCGCGCTAACTACACGACTCTTACTGCAAGCATCGAAAAGCACTTAACACGATGTTACCGACGCAAAACCATAATAGATGGAAACCTCACATTTTCATTAACCGGTTGGTTTTTACCACGAGACTACCCATTCCAAATTTCATCCCGATCAGATGTTGCTTATGGAAGATATAATAAACCGTAAAGATCATTAAAAAATTAAAAAATTCTTCAGTTAACTACTGGATAATTTCTTGTCGGTCTGTGGGCCCCAATCGAATGCAGATGTAAACACCAAATTTTGCACCAATTTTGTTCACCTCCCGGGGCATTCTCTTTTACCATAACAATCTGTAATTGGTCAGAATGCCAACCTGAAAAAAATAAATACTCCCAAAATATTAGTTATTTTTAAAACATGCCGAAGAAAATAAAATAATTTTGTGTTAAAACGTCTTTACCATTGATGTTGACAAGTGAGTAAATTTTCAGAATTCTATCTTGGACAGTGACCATGTAACAAAATAATTAGTTTTAATTATAGGAAAGAAAATCACCAACAAAATAAGAAGGTCCGCATGATCTCCGCCTAGCGGAGGCTCGTCGAAGCCTCCGCTAGTCGCTTGATCTCTGACTAGCGGAGGCTCGCCGAACTCGCAAGTTGGGAGTTCGACGAGCCTCGCTAGGCGGAGATCAAGTTGACTTGGATACATGCCAAGATTAGCCTTTTTAAATAAAAAGCATTGATATACCAAACGAAAATTCAGCAAATTTGCGAAAAAGAGGGCAATCCCAATACGGAGAAGACAAACCGTTACAAGCCAAAGAGGGCACACGCACAAAAAACGCCATTTTCAAAAAAGGCTCAATATTTAAAGAAGTGATATCTAAAATTGTGGCCAAGACAATTATTTTATTTCTTATATATAAATATAGTAATTTAATAAACATATATATAAATGTTTTCGTCATCTAATAATTGATAAATAAATATGTGTACAACAATTACAAAAGTGAATTAACTTATTCAAACATTTTGAGGTGGGAAAGAAAAAAAATGAACACACTGTATTTATAATTAAAAGCTTGGGCGATGAATTTGTAATTTAGCTTTGGGTAATATATTAATAATATTACGTTCTATAAAGCAATTATGGTAATAACTCATCAAGTTAATGAGATTCAAAATCAATTTAATATGTAATTCAAGAAACATTTCAGGACTTAGAAAATAAAACTGAGAATGCAAATTCATTGGCCAAGCTTATTATAAATACAGTGTGTTTATTTTGTCTTTCTCACCTCGAAATGTTTAAATAAGTTATTTTAATGTTTCAATTGCTATAAATATATTTATTTATCAATTATTAAGTGATTTAGTGATGGCCACAATTTTGGACATCACCACTTTAAATATTGAGCTCCTTTTGAAATTGCCGTTTTTTGTACGTGTGCCCCCTTTGGTTTGAAACGGTTTGTCTTCTCCGTTTTGGGCTTGGCCTCTTTTTTGCAAATTTGTTGCATTTTTGTGTAGTATCGTGTACAGAAATCAATCTATGTAGGCTTATTATAGATCCATGTTTTCCACGAAAATTAGGTAGTCAATAAAGCTTCACATAACAAGAAACAGATTTGCTTCATTATATTTTAATTTGCATTGCAGAATTAACTATAACTATACGTACTATAAGTACTATAGGCGCACCATAATATTGATAGCATTTGAGATATCAAGAGCACATCCCACATATTGACCCAATCACTTACTTCGAATAATCCAAACTATTTTTAAACTTTGATTTAGTCCATGACAATTATGTGTATGCAATTCTGAATGGAACATCAACAATAAATGCGAATATGTTTCAGGTGAACCACTTGAGTCAACTGGTTTTTCTCGCTGGTCTCCCGGTGATCCAAACGAGTCGGGAAGTGACGCTTGTATCTGGCTGTATGAGGTCAACGCCGGCTTGGCTGACCATCCTTGCTCTTCACTATATCCGTTCGTCTGTGAAATAGAACTCCAATCTTAGACTACGGAGCCCAGATACACAATGTGCCTAAGCGCTAAGACGTCCTAGTGTAGGCAAATCTAAGTGATATAAATCACGCGTATGTCGTTCTGAAATGTCATAAAGATCAACTAATGTAAAATATCCACATTTTAACTAATAATATTATATTTTTGAATGTGTAATAATACCCAGGGATGTTTTATCTTGATTTCTAGATAAGATTTGCCTTAGAATCTGTGTGAATCCAGGCCCAGGTCTCAAAAATCCATAGAGAGAAATACATGTTGAATCATGTTTCAATGCATGGATAAAGTATGAACTTAAGCAAATTAAGGTTGGAGAAAATTACATTAGAAGCGTAATATGGGTGTTTTTACCTGGAACCTCAACCAAGACATTAATCAGCGGTTCCTGGTTTTAGCCATTTCATATTAAATTTTAAGTTATATTAAAAACAAAAAAAATTAATATTAACGTGTTATTTTAATGGAAAATAAATTTTTCGAAATAAAATCGTTATTTGGAATATTTTTAAAACTATGATTTGAATTTTTCTTTAATTAATGTTTTACTTTCTAAAACATCATATTTGTTTGCAATTTTCAAGTTCAACCCCATAAGTATGATTCAAATTAATTTGTCACATTTTCTGTACATTTTAAATTATCCTTTTTATGTCTACTTCTTACATATTTCAGTCTAACAATACCAGTTATGATAAAAAAAACAGAAAAATACAGAGAACGGAAAAATAAGAATCAAATTTTAAAGGCCATTGAGAAGTCAAAAAATGTTCAATATTTGAAAGTTCAGGCATAACTTATTTATATTATTATAAGTTTACAGCTGGATTGAAAGTGCTGATACACCAAATGGACGTTGAAGTAGATCGTAATAACATTGAGGCCTACTCAGCGATATATGATAAAGAGGGATGATTTTTACGCTGTCTCTAGAACTCTTTACATATTTTTATTAATAATTATTATCTGTATGTTTTCTAATGATAAAATTTATTAACATAAATATTTGAAAGTTACTTGATTTTATTCAATGTAACATTAAACTAAAAAGCATGAAGAAAATGTTCAATTCTCCACTTCATGCTTAGTTATACTAGACCACAAATAATCGTAGGACGCCCATAAAAGAAAACTATAAAAGATAGTTTCGCCGCATCAACTTGTAAGATGGTGTTGTCAAAGAGTATATGATAGTTAAGTTACATATATATGAGATCACCAACTTAATTCTAATTACATCTTGTTCTCCTGTCCCCGATATTAAAGTGATACTATCAGCTCATATGTTTGCAGGCGTTCCTAGGGTAGATCCGAACTGAGGTTCTGCAGTGGACTATAACAAGCAAGTATCGGGTCGTTACGGAACTTTAGCATGGTTGTCCATCAGAAGGTGCCTAACCACTACATAAATGACATAATATAGTTACATATAGTCACAAATTAAGAAACAGCAGACGTTCATTTGGAACAATATCAAATACACAAGGCTCTAATAAACACTTTGAAACACTTTGAACCGTAGTTTGTAACTGAGCCCACCACCCCTCCCCTCCCTATTTCCTCTGCCTCCTAGGTCCAGGACCGATACCCCTTCTCCCCCATGGTATAATAAAAAACATTAATGGTGCGGCAAAATTGTTTTTTATTATACTATGAGAACGCTTTCAAATATTGACAAAGTTATTCTGATCCTGCCTTTGGGTTTGTATCAGCTACACAATGGGTTTAATAATTAAAAAAAGAAACATTTTTAAGATCGTTATTTTATTTATTTGGTATTTATTAATTATTAAATTATAAATATAATAACAATCGTTACGATAACAAACTGTGAATGTTTTTTAATCCATTGTTTAGATGATACAAAACCAGACAGGATCAGAATCGCGTTTTCAATATTTGGAATTATTCCCATGATATAATAAAAAACATTAATTTTGGGTGGTTTTTATACCCAATTTCCATTGGTTTAAGTGCGGATATGGTTTAAGTGCGGATATAAATATAAAGAATTGTAAGGTTTTACAACAATAACAACGA
Source organism: Isoperla grammatica (assembly GCA_945910005.1). Taxonomy (NCBI): domain Eukaryota; kingdom Metazoa; phylum Arthropoda; class Insecta; order Plecoptera; family Perlodidae; genus Isoperla; species Isoperla grammatica. Next base: position 51,537,381 of record OX246741.1, read on the forward strand.
CTACATTTTTGAATTGCCGCGGACTGTATGGAGGGCGGGGAAAAATGTGCGCTCTGTGATGCGCACTGGTAGCCGCAAAATAAAGAAGAACTGTAATGGTGGTTTTTGGCATTGTTCCCAAGTTTGCAATTGTCATCTTTTATCAAATAGTATTAATAAAAACGAGAGTTGAGAAGTTTTTGTGTGATTGCCCGACATCCTAACAGAAGCAATCATGTAAACCACATTTAATTAAATTACACATTCTCACATTTCCATCAATTCTTATAATTACAGCTGCTTCTTTTGCTTTCTCTAACCGTCACCTTTTCCCTGTCAATAATGGCAATAACTCTCATCTTACACGATGTAACGCTAACATTTTCATCCCCACGTCCAAAGTTCCAACCATCTTTAATACAACCATTGTCCTACCCACCTTTGTAGTAAAATTTATAACAAACTCCCCCAATCAGTAAAAAACTCTACATCTCTTCCACTTTTTAAACATCGACTAAAAACTTTCCTCTCAATTAAACCATTTTACACTTTAAAAGAATCTTTTATAACTCACAACTTAAATTCCTGTTTCTCTTACCCATCCTTATTGTTATTTCTTAATGTATTTTGTAGTGTTATAGATTTGTATGTATATTTTATTTTGTATGTATAGTTATTTTGTATAGTTTATACCAATATTTGTACTATGTACAAATCATTCGGTGAAATAAATAAATAAATAAATATTTTTTAGCGCACGTTTAGGTCTATGACTCTGAAGTAGCCAGTAGGATACAGACTGCCTCTGTAGAGCCACATTAACTGGGTCTCACCCATTATGATCGTAGGGAAGGGGCATATATCATGCTAGGGCCTGGGCACCGCACGAAGGCTTAGCTAGGCCCTAGACCCACACGTATGGGCGCCTGGCATAGGCCTATGCCCCAGAGACCTGAACATAAGCCACAATCCACAGTGCCTTCATTCAAAGCAGTTCTTATTTCAATTTAAATGGGTAGGGCCTACCTTGTATGCACGTTAATATATTCTTCGACGGTACGAACACAACAAAGTGTATGTTGAGGATTACAAATAGATTGCAAGGTGATATTTCGAAGCAAGTAGGCCCTAGGCTAGGCCTAGGGCTCAAGCAGGTCGTCTGCCAGGTGTCAAATGTGAGGTTAAGTTAGTCATTTCTCTCGGAAAACAAAATATTGCCTAATAATTCATGAATGTCATCCTGCCGTTTTTCCGGGTCCATACCCCATTTATTGCAATTTATATTTAAAAACTCTTTTAAATACAGTTTTAGAATTGTAAGTACATCTCTTAGGATTCGCTAAGACAGACCTAGGCGTGTCCTTACTTAGGACGTCTTTGCAATGTTGCACTGAGCACTTTGGAAAATAGCGGCTAAAATTTTTCAAGAATAGCAACCACCTGACTTTTTCACTAAGAAGTCCTAAGTTAGGACGTCTTAGCAGTTAGGCACTTTCGTGAATCCAGGCCCAGTGCTTCACTCCGTCTAAATGGCTTCCCAACTATTTAACTCACCGTCCACCGTCCGCGGTCTATCCTCAGTGAGAACAGAGGTAAGAAGACTCTTAAAAACAGTCAGCCAGAATCACTAGGCGTACTACTACGATAAGAAGGAGAGATTATTTGCAAATTATTATCTATCTCTACATATATTATATGTATAAATACGAATGTGTGTGTATGTATGTATGTATGTCCTTTATACATTACTACACCATTCACCCTAATAAGATAAAACTTTAGTCAGTTGTTGTGCGCACGCCCGCGTTGGTTTCTGGATGATAACAACCCCCAACCCCTGACATCCCGTCTCATCCCAACCCTCCACTGAGACACCAACATGCAATAATTCTTTCCTAAACCATTCATCCGACTGCGGTAAAATTTTGGTGAGTAAGTGTATGCACACCCGCTAAGGTATCTGAATTATAACAACCCAACCCAACCCCCCTCCAACTGAGCCATTAACATGCAATAATGCGTTCTAATATTAAACATCCGATTGGAATGAAGCTTTGAAGAGTTATTGTGCACACGCCCGCCAAGGTTTCTAAATGAGTACCACCCCCCCCCCCCCTCCCCTTTGTGTACCACAAGACGTAAAAATATATTGTGTCTCAAAAAGCACTTCAATAAAGATAATAAAAATATAAACACCTTACTTCTTTCAGTGGCATTGCAACGGATTCCGGGTTTGCTAGTCTATTATAAAATTAAAATAGGTTATCTGTATTACAACACGAAGCAATATACTTTTGTTTTCTTTCATATTGACAAGTGTCGAACCAGAAAGCTAAACTTAACTTTCGGATGTAGCAGAGTGGATTGCTTTTAAATCTTTAAATGCTGACGGTTCGAGTAGGTTACACAACTCAACTATCAGATGCACAGTCAACGGTCAAGTTTAGTATTGGGTTGGTTTTATTTCATGTTATTTTCCATAAGAAGAACAAACTCCTTAGCAACCAAAAACAAATCTACTGTGCAAAAACCTTCTCGATCCATCTCCAAGCCGCGACTGTGACCCGCCCTATCATTTATTGCGTATTCTCCATTTGTAGTTCACCCCCACGGCCGCTCTACAGGTTCGATCCCGGTGGCACTAGTGTTTGTATCGCACGATGTTATCTCTGCAAAAATCAGCAAAAAGCAAATTAGCAATGTCCATAAAGCAATTAGCAAATAGTGTTTGATGAGCCAAAGTCTAGGCCTGCCATTATATGAACTTCGGACAAATACTAACAAGGCTACTTTTACTTGTTTTCAACATTGCAACAAAAATGGTCAGACTTAGACCGGAACACACATAGGGAAACCCTCCCCCCCCCCTGCGGAATTTTGGTGACCTATTTATTATGATAGAATGATAAATTTGGAGTGGAATTTGACTTGTTGGCCACATGGCCAGTGGTGGGTGTGGCACCCAGGGGTGGCCAAAGGGTGAATTTTGCTGATTTTGTGACCATAAATTATTTTTTTACAGCCAAACCAATAAACAAACTACAAATGTGATTTTAGATTCGTGTTTAGAATCACAAAGTTAATGTCATTCATATTTTTTGAACCCCAATATTGCCCGGAAATCAAAATTTTGATTTTGGGGTTATGCCCCTAAAATGGTCAAAAATATCTTTTTTCAAAAAAATCTTCAATAATAAGATACTGTTGTATATTTTAAGTAAAAATTAGTTTGTTGGCCACTTCTCAAGTCCTGGGTGTGGCACCCAGGGGTGCCCAGAAGTTGCATTTTACTGTTGATTTAATTCTTACCATATTTTTTAACAGCTAAACTAATAAACATATTGCCCATATGATTTCATATTCGTGTTTTGAATCAAAAAGTTAGTTTTATTTATATTTTTTTATTTCCAATATTGCCCGGAAATCAAAATTTTGATTTTGGGGCTATGTCCCTAAAATGGTCAAAAATATTCTTTTTCAAGAAAATCTTCAATAATTAAATACTTTTGTATATTTAAAGTAAAAATTAGTTTGTTGGTCACTTCTCAAGTCCTGGGTGTGGCACCCAGGGGTGCCCCGAAGTTGCATTTTTTATGTTGATTTAATTATTACAATATTTTTTTACAGCTTAACTAATAAACATATTGCCAATATGATTTCAGATTCATATTTGAAATTACAAAGTTAGTTTAATCCATATTTGTTGAAGTCCCATATTGCCCGGAAATCAAAATTTTGATTTTGGGGTTATGTCCCTAAAATGGTCAAATATTACCGTTTAACAAAAAATCTTCAATAATTAGATAGCACGATATATTTTAAATAAAAATTAGTTTGTTGGCTACTTCTCAAGTCCTGGGTGTGGCACCCAGGGGTGCCCAGAAGTTGCATTTTTCTGTTGATTTAATTTACTAGGAAAACGCTCTGTTTGACGCGTTGATAAGCGAGCGCGTCCATATCTACGAACGTTCTGGCGAAAAGATCTCAAAGCTAATAAAAACAACAATTAACAACAATTCAAGAATGTGCATTTCTAAATTTTTTCTAATTTCCATAGCAATTATACTTCCCGATATTGTTGAATGCAGTGCAATTTGCGTTGCTAAGAATTTTCGTTGTCTGTCTAGTGTTTTCGCAGCGGTCCGCCACCGTTACTAACAGTTATTGAGTGTAACTTTGTAACTTTTCGAACGATTTTGCCTCAAAACTATACACCTTCAATCCACATCGAGGCTTGTGGATGGTCCAAATTTCAAGTTGATCGGACTTTCCGTTCGACCGCTATCGACAGACATAAAAACAAAACAAAAAACAAACAGCATGAAGTGCCATAAGAGTCCAGTACACAAAAAAAAAAAAAAAAAAATAAACAGAACGAAGGGCCATAAGAGTCTCGTGGAGACGCTCGCTTCGCTCGCTTAATTTCCATAGCAATTATACTTCCCGATATTGTTGAATGCAGTGCAATTTGCGTTGCTAAGAATTTTCGTTGTCTGTCTAGTGTTTTCGCAGCGGTCCGCCACCGTTACTAACAGTTATTGAGTGTAACTTTGTAACTTTTCGAACGATTTTGCCTCAAAACTATACACCTTCAATCCACATCGAGGCTTGTGGATGGTCCAAATTTCAAGTTGATCGGACTTTCCGTTCGACCGCTATCGACAGACATAAAAACAAAACAAAAAACAAACAGCATGAAGTGCCATAAGAGTCCAGTACACAAAAAAAAAAAAAAAAAAAAACAGAACGAAGGGCCATAAGAGTCTCGTGGAGACGCTCGCTTCGCTCGCTTAATCAATATTTTTTTAGAGCCCCACAGATAAACTAGGAAAACGCTCTGTTTGACGCGTTGATAAGCGAGCGCGTCAATATCTACGAACTTTCTGGCGAAAAGACTTCAATGCTAATACAAACAACAATTAACAACAATTCGAGAATGCGCATTGCAAAATTTTTTCTAATTTCCATAGCTATTATACTTCCCGACATTGTTGTATGCAGTGCAATGTGCGTTGCTAAGAATTTTCGTGGTCATGTTTTCAACACGGTCCGCCACCGTTACTAACACTTATTGACAGCAATAGAAATGTAATTTCTGCCTCTAATACGTTTTGGATCGCGTTTACATTAGTATATTCGTGACCGGACAAAAATTTACTATAAGATAGCCACCTCACATTTTGCCGTTACTGCGTTTTAGAAAAATATTTTCGAGTAACTTTCGTGTAACTTTGCCAATATTTATCAGATCGCCATTAACATTAACATATTCGTGACCGGAAAAATCTGTAGAAAAATCTGGCTATCTCACATTTTGCCGCCATTTTGTTTCAGAAAAATAGTTTGCAGTAACTATGGTGTAACTTTGTAACTTTTCGAACGATTTTGCCTCAAAACTATACACCTTCAATCCACATCGAGGCTTGTGGATGGTTCAAATTTCAAGTTGATCGGACTTTCCGTTCGACCGCTATCGACGGACATAAAAACAAAAAAAAAAAAAAAAAAAAAAAAAAAACAAACAAACAAACAAAAAAACAGAATGAAGTGCCATAAGAGTCAAGTGGAAACGCTCGCTTCGCTCGCTTAATAAAACAGAGTTTTGATTCCATATCAGTGTTAATAATGTCAAATCTAGCTTTATCCGTATTTTTACAGTTTTGAAATGTGTCCGGAAATCAAAATTTTGATTTTGAGGTAACTGTCTCCATAAGAAAACCAATGGCCGTAATTGCCATAAATCTACAATAAATTGTATACAGTGCAAAAGTAAATAAACTTGTTAAATGATCAGTTTGGTTGATAGGTGTGCCCAAAGGGCAAATTTGGATGGTTTTGTTTTCACCATAAGCTCCTTTTTTACAGCCAACAAACTGATTAGTATTTGTTAATTTTGACTTCATTTTCGTGTTTAGAATAACATGAGTTTTAATCTACTTGTATTTTAAATACTATTTGCCTCAAAATCAAAATTAAAATTTCAATGTTGCTATAAAATCCTCGAGAACTGGTCAAAAAGTGGTACTTTTCTTAGATCTTCAAAAGTTGGCATAAAGTACACCTAATTTTTATAAACATTTAAAACGCATTTACATTTCACATTTATATATTTTTATTGATAACATTTAACTTGTCTGTTATGAGCTTTTGGAGGGGGGGTTGTCAATATTTAATTTTGAGGTTATGCCACAATGCGTTCATAACGCTTTCATAAATCCCTACTTGTTACCAGGCGAATGATTGTATGCGTATGCCATGATGATTATAGTTATACTTGGTATGGAGTACTCTCAATTTTCAGTCGGTAGTGACTAGTGGTTTACTCGAGAACTAAGTAACATTGTAGATTTCGTGCTTTATGTTTTCTCATAAATTGTAGAACTTTGTTCATGATGGTGTGAAGTGACTGTAACACGTTACATAATGTAAACTACTTTGCTTTATCAGAGAGTGCTGGATTTCCGTTCACTTGTTTTAAATTAACACAAGAGACTAATATAATATAATTATTTGGAAAGTGATGTATAGTAATTTGGTATGTAAGTTTGTGTAACTAAAATATGAAATCAATACCCAAATTAATAATTTTAAGTATGCCTGGTGCATTTGAAATCATATTACAAAACGTGTATTGGAGGACAATAAGAAACAAGGCCAAAAGTACGCGAGTTTCAAAATTGTTTGTAAACTAAAATAAATATTACTATCTACATAGTGTGCAATTTGTGTGGAGTATTAAAAAGTGACATTTCTTTTACGTTAATGTTATTAAGTAGGCGTATTTTCCTTATAGCACAATGGCGAGGATTATTCAAAACAATTCGATATGATACCAAGATGTGATGTGAGTGCCTACTTTTTTTAGTGTAGGGCCCCTACACGCGAAATTGAATTGGTTGTGATCTAGAAAATGTGTTAGCCATCAGGATCGATGCTTAAAAAACTACCGAAACAAATCGAGTTGGATAGAACATTGAAAATCTAAGTGCCCATTTTAATAGTTTAGAATATAAACGAGATAATGAAATGCTTGTTATCTCCATTAATGTATTGGGCACGTACTCATTACGGGGTACGCACAAAATACTGTTGGTCAGAATCCCATTTTGCAAAATACATTGCGATAGAAATGTTGCTGACAATGAAACGCGGACGCCCATAAACATTTCACAGATTTCTGGCGATAAGATAAGCCCTGTTTTTTGGTCACGTTTACAACGGCCACACACACAAGTAACAAAGTAATATACAAGTAAAATAAAAAAAGTTTAGATGATGCTGCAACCGAACCAAAATACAAACTTCTATTTATAAAAATCTCAAATCAAGATTTGATAGAGTATCTCAGTCGGTTTGAGTATGCAAGAAAGTTACCGTCGACAGAACAATCAAGAGACAAAACTGAAAATAGCGTCTTGAACACATGAAGCAACCTTTGACTTTACGAGGACTATCAACATAAAAGCAAATACACTACAAAATCAAACAAATATAATCAAGCAAATATATCTACAAAATCACATTTGCCCCCTCCCCCGCCTGCACCCTCTCGTAACAGATCAATTAACATACTTGTAATTATTTTTATAAATTAAGTGTACTTTATACCAGTTATACCAGTCAGATCCAATGAAACATATCACTTTTTGACTAGGTCTGGGGGAAATTAATCCAAAATTTTGATTTTGGTCTTGGGATAATCAATATTTTGCGGAAAATTTCGAAAATGAAATTTGCTTAAAACTCAGTTGTCATTCTAAAGACGAATATGAAGTCAGAATCAAAATAAACTCATTGGTTTGGTTACAAAATAAAAACTTTCCGGTGAAAAAAATCAGCCAAATTCACACTTCAGCCACCCATAAGAACCACACCGACAATTTAACAAGTTTATTTATTTATAAATACCAATTGGGGGCACCGTATACAATTAATTGTAGATTTATGGTACAAACGGCCAGTGGTTTTCATTTTGGAGACAATAACCTAATTATCAAAATTTTGATTTCCGGGCACATTTCAAAACTATGAAAATACGGATAAAGCTGGATTTGACATTCTTAACACTGATATGGAATCAAAACGTTGTTGTATTTTATCCGTGGGGCTCTAAAAAAAATAGTTTATAGGAAAGAAAATAAACAGAAAAGTGCAAAATCTGGGCACCCCTGGATGCCACACCCACGACTTTAAAAGTGGCCAACAACCTAATTTTTACTTAAAATATATCGCGCTATCTAATTATGGAAGATTTTTTGTAAAACAGTAATATTTGACCATTTTAGGCCCATAACCCCAAAACCTAAATTTTGATTTCCGGGCAATATTGGAAATACAAAAATATGAATAAAACTAAATTTATAATTCTAAACACGAATCTGAAATCATATTGGCAATATGTTTATTAGTTTAGCTGTAAAAAAATATGGTAATAATTATATCAACAGAAACATGCAACTTCTGGGCACCCCTGGGTACCACACCCAGGACTTGAGAAGTAGCCAACAAACTAATTTTTACTTAAAATATACAACAGTATCTTATTATTGAAGAGTTTTTTGAAAAAATATATTTTTGACCATTTTAGGGACATAACCCCAAAATCAAAATTTTGATTTCCGGGCAATATTGGAGTTCAAAAAATATGAATTAAATTAACTCTTTGATTCTCAACACGAATCTGGAACCAAATTTGTAATTTGTTAATTGGTTTGGCTGTAAAAAAATAATTTATGGTCACAAAATCAGCAAAATTCACCCTTTGGACACCCCTGGGTGCCACACCCACCACTGGCCATGCGGCCAACAAGTCAAATTCTACTCCAAATTCATCATTCTATCATAATATATAGGTCTTCAAAATTCCGCAGGGGGGGAAGGGTCTCACCAATGGTGTGTTCCGGTCTAACTGGTTGCCATTGTGAAAAACAATTTATTAACTGACCAAATGTTTATCTGAAATTGATGATATCGGGCCTTAGTCCAAATTAATGTTTAAGAAATAACACCCATCAAAATTAATTGAAATAATAGATATCCCTACGAAAAAGTTATTAATAACTGATTATTTCCACTACAGGATGGTAAAAACTATAGTTTAGAGATAATCTGAATTAGCCCTATGCACGAGGCAAGCTAGAAAAAGCATCCGCTCCGATGCTGATAGCCATTGTGTCCATTATTTTGTTTCATTATAATTATAATTGATACATGTATGGTCGGAAACAACTGTGAGTGACTCGATCAGATAGCTGGCTTTGATAACAAACACCCACTTTCACCCTCCCCCTCCCCCTCCCCCTCCCCCTCACTATTCCACTAGTCTCGTGGGTGAATACCCGCCATATAAATACACACGCCTCTATTGAAAACACTTGTTTTAATCAGAGCTCGTTGACAATAAACATGTTTGTACTTGTATTGCTCGTCGCTTCAAGCGTCCTATGTCTAACATCGGGCCAGTCACCGACAATGTCAGGTCCTAGATGTGGTCCTACGAAAATATCGAAGATAAAGTTTTCGTACATCAGTTATCGCAATGAAACTGGACAGTGGATGTCTCAGGTAAGAAACATTAATATTTAATTCCGTCGGAACATGTGGCCAGTAATAGTGGCAGTTAAAGGCTGGACTATGAAGATTTTTAAGAACATAGAATTTGTGATAAACAAAGTTGAAGCATACAAAACACATTTATGCGTTCACATAATAATTTTCATGAATATGAATTATTATGTGAACGCAGATTTGCTTTGTTTGTTTCAACAATGTTAATCACAATGGCTTAGTTATTAAAAATGTGCGAAGCCCAACGTTAAGTAACAGTAGTGTTTATAAGTAAGAGTGTCTCTACATTTTAGAATTAAGGTTAAGATTCACAAAGGTGACTAAGAGCTAAGACGTCCTAGTTTTTTTTTTGCAATTCTTAGTTATATACATCACACATATGTTGTTCTGAAATGTCATAAAGATAAAATAAAGTACAATATCAACCATTGAAATAATAATATTTTATTTGTAAATGTCATTACAACCCAGAAATGAGCTTTAATGATTTATAACTTACTTATGACATTAAGCACTAAAGAACCTTTGTGAATCTGGGCCCAGCTGTAATTTTTCCATTCCAGAAATAAAATCGTTTTTAATTAGATTTTAAAGACATGTCAATGAAAACAAATGTATATATCATATTTTAAAAATATAGCACATACATATTATTTCAATACTTATTCAAGACGGTAATTAAGGTAGTGAAGTTTACATTTTAGAATAAAAATAATCTTAATACGGTCAATTGCAAATGTATGTCTACTTTATTTTAAACACCTCTAAATAAGTTCGTGCACAGATATTCATTGTTTAGGTAGGTTTGCAGCACGATGGAGGTCCACTTTCTCGAACAAGCTCGTTCACAGATATTCAAATTGTTTAGGGAGGTTTGCAGCATGATAAAGGTCTACTTTCTCGAACAAGTTCGTTCACAGATATTCATTGTTTAGGTAGGTTTGCAGCACGATGGAGGTCCACTTTCTCGAACAAATTATTTCACAGATCTTCATTGTTTAGGTAGGTTTGCAGCCCGATGGAGGTCCACTTTCTTGAACAAGTTTGTGCACAGATATTCATTGTTTAGGTAGGTTAGCAGCACGATGGAGGTCCACTTTCTCGAACAAGTTCGTGCACAGATATTCACTGTTTAGGTAGGTTAGCAGCCAGATGGAGGTCCACTTTCTCAAACAAGTTTGTGCACAGATATTTACTGTTTAGGTAGGTTTGCAGCACGACGGAGGTCCACTTTCTTCGAACAAGTTTGTGCACAGATATTCATTGTTTAGGTAGGTTAGCAGCCAGATGGAGGTCCACTTTCTCAAACAAGTTTGTGCACAGATATTCACTGTTTAGGTAGGTTTGCAGCACGACGGAGGTCCACATTCATCGAACAAGTTTGTGCACAGATATTCATTGTTTAGGTAGGTTTGCAGCCCGATGGAGGTCCACTTTCTCAAACAAGTTTGTGCACAGATATTCACTGTTTAGGTAGGTTTGCAGCACGACGGAGGTCCACTTTCTTCGAACAAGTTCGTACACAGATATTCATTGTTTAGGTAGGTTAGCAGCACGATGGAGGTCCACTTTCTCAAACAAGTTTGTGCACAGATATTCACTGTTTAGGTAGGTTTGCAGCACGACGGAGATCCACTTTCATCGAACAAGTTTGTGCACAGATATTCATTGTTTAGGTAGGTTTGCAGCCCGATGGAGGTCCACTTTCTCAAACAAGTTTGTGCACAGCTATTCACTGTTTAGGTAGGTTTGCAGCACGACGGAGGTCCACTTTCTCGAACAAGTTCGTACACAGATATTCATTGTTTAGGTAGGTTTGCAGCCCGATAGAGGTCCACTTTCTCAAACAAGTTTGTGCACAGATATTCACTGTTTAGGTAGGTTTGCAGCACGACGGAGGTCCACTTTCTCAAACAAGTTTGTGCACAGCTATTCACTGTTTAGGTAGGTTTGCAGCACGACGGAGGTCCACTTTCTCGAACAAGTTCGTACACAGATATTCATTGTTTAGGTAGGTTTGCAGCCCGATAGAGGTCCACTTTCTCAAACAAGTTTGTGCACAGCTATTCACTGTTTAGGTAGGTTTGCAGCACGACGGAGGTCCACTTTCTCGAACAAGTTCGTACACAGATATTCATTGTTTAGGTAGGTTTGCAGCCCGATAGAGGTCCACTTTCTCAAACAAGTTTGTGCACAGATATTCACTGTTTAGGTAGGTTTGCAGCACGACGGAGGTCCACTTTCTTCGAACAAGTTCGTACACAGATATTCATTGTTTAGGTAGGTTAGCAGCACGATGGAGGTCCACTTTCTCAAACAAGTTTGTGCACAGATATTCACTGTTTAGGTAGGTTAGCAGCACGATGGAGGTCAACTTTCTTCGAACAAGGTCTTACATAGATATTTAATGTTTAGGTAGGTTTGCAGTACGATGGGGGTCAACTTTTTTCGAACAAGACTTCTCCGTGGTCGTTGGATGTAGAACAAACGACTGCGACCTCTTGCGATGGAGACAAGACTATCAACGTCGTAGCCAACATCGCAGGTAAGTAAGTAAGTAAGTAAGTAGATATATGTTAGTATAGGTGTGTAGGTAAAATGGAAAATGGATAAAGGAGTAACTGAGCAAATTTGTAAACTTCTGCAGAAAAAGTCTTTACAAGATTAGGCTTTTCCAACACTTTCCGATATAAACATGATGACACCAACATATTATAAAAATGCAAAAAATTTGCAAAAAACAGGCCAAGCCCAAAACGGAGAAGACAAACCGTTACAAACCAAAGAGGGCACACGTACAAAAAACGCCAATTCCAATAGAGGCTCAACATTAAAAGGGGTGATATCTTACATTTTGGCGAAGCCAATTATTTTATATCCAATATATAAATAATGTTTATGATTAAATTAACAAATATATACATTTTTACATCACTTAATAATTGATTAATAAATATATTTACATTTGTTACAAAATTAAACTAACTAATTAAAACAATTCAAGGTGGGAAAAACAAAATGAACACACTGTATTTATAATTAAAATCTTGGCCAATGAAATTGCATACTCAGTTTTATTTTCCAAGTCCTGAAATGTTTCTTGAATTACATTATTAAATTGATTTTAAAGTTCATAAACTTGATGAGTTATTACCATAATTGCTTTTAGTACGTAATATTTATAATAAATTACCCAAAGCCAAATTGCAAATTCATTGGCCAAGCTTTCAATTATTAATACCGTGTGTTCATTTTGTATTTCCCACCTTGAAATGTTTCCATAAGTTAATTTAATTTTGTAAATTTTGTTTATATATTTATTTATCAATTATTAAGAGATGTTTACACATATATATTTGTTTATTAAAAAATAATTACTATATTTATATATTAAAAACAAAATAATTGGCTTGGCCACAATTTGGGATATCACCCCTTTAAATGTTGAGCCTCTTTTGAAATTAGCGTTTTTTGTACGTGTGCCCTCTTTGGTTTGTAACGGTTTGTCTTCTCCGTTTTGGGCTTGGCCTCTTTTTTGCAAATTATTTGCATTTTTGTTTGGTATATCAATGCTTTTTATTTAAAATGACTAATCTTGGCATGTATCCAAGTCAACTTGATCTCCGCCTAGCGGAGGCTCGTCGAACTCCAACTTGCAAGTTCGACGAGCCTCCGCTAGTCGGAGATCAAGCGGACCTTGTCATTTTGTTAATGATTTTCTTTCCCGTGATTAAAACTAATTATTTTGTTACATGGTCACTGTTCAATGTAGGATTCTGAAAATGTATTTTGTTGTCTACATCGATGGCAAGAATGTTGTGACACAAACTTGGTTCTTTTCGTCGGCAACCTTTGATAATAACTAATTTTTTGGGAGTATTTTTTTTTCAGGTTGACATTCTGTCTAATTACAATTTTTTGTATGAAAAGGGATGTCCCGGGAGGTAAACCAAATAAGTGCAAAATTTGGTGTTTACATCTTTATTCGTTTAAGGCCCACAGACCGACAAGTGATCTTTACGACTTAATATCTTCCATACGCAAAATCCGATCGAGATGAAATTTGAAATGGGTAGTCTCGTGGTAAACACCCACCGATGAATGAAAATTTAATGTTTCCATCTATTATGGTTTTACGTCGGCAACATCGTGTTAAGTGCACTTCAATGCTTGCAGTAAGAGTCGCGTAGTGGAAGCTCGCACATGGCTCCCGCGCGCCTAGATGGATTCTTACTGTCATAGATAGCAAAACTAAATAACAGCAGAAGGCCTTCTTTATAAAATATGAGAGTTTGGTAAAATTACTGGGAAATAATTAATATCAATTACATAATTATAATAAGCTTGATAATAATTATTCGTTTATTTATTCATTTCATTTTTTATTCAATTATGCATTGATTGATTCATTATTAAGTGTTTGACTGATTTATTTATTTATTTATTAATTTTTTTGTTTATTTATTTTTTATTTTTTTTATTTATTTATTTATTTATTTATTTATTTATTTATTTATTTATTTATTTATTTATTTATTTATTTATTTATTTATTTATTTATTTATTTATTTATTTATTTATTTATTTATTTATTTATTTATTTATTTATTTATTTATTTATTTATTTATTTATTTATTTATTTATTTATTTATTTATTTATTTATTTATTTATTTATTTATTTATTTATTTATTTATTTATTTATTTATTTATTTATTTATTTATTTATTTATTTATTTATTTATTTATTTATTTATTTATTTATTTATTTATTTATTTATTTATTTATTTATTTATTTATTTATTTATTTATTTATTTATTTATTTATTTATTTATTTATTTATTTATTTATTTATTTATTTATTTATTTATTTATTTATTTATTTATTTATTTATTTATTTATTTATTTATTTATTTATTTATTTATTTATTTATTTATTTATTTATTTATTTATTTATTTATTTATTTATTTATTTATTTATTTATTTATTTATTTATTTATTTATTTATTTATTTATTTATTTATTTATTTATTTATTTATTTATTTATTTATTTATTTATTTATTTATTTATTTATTTATTTATTTATTTATTTATTTATTTATTTATTTATTTATTTATTTATTTATTTATTTATTTATTTATTTATTTATTTATTTATTTATTTATTTATTTATTTATTTATTTATTTATTTATTTATTTATTTATTTATTTATTTATTTATTTATTTATTTATTTATTTATTTATTTATTTATTTATTTATTTATTTATTTATTTATTTATTTATTTATTTATTTATTTATTTATTTATTTATTTATTTATTTATTTATTTATTTATTTATTTATTTATTTATTTATTTATTTATTTATTTATTTATTTATTTATTTATTTATTTATTTATTTATTTATTTATTTATTTATTTATTTATTTATTTATTTATTTATTTATTTATTTATTTATTTATTTATTTATTTATTTATTTATTTATTTATTTATTTATTTATTTATTTATTTATTTATTTATTTATTTATTTATTTATTTATTTATTTATTTATTTATTTATTTATTTATTTATTTATTTATTTATTTATTTATTTATTTATTTATTTATTTATTTATTTATTTATTTATTTATTTATTTATTTATTTATTTATTTATTTATTTATTTATTTATTTATTTATTTATTTATTTATTTATTTATTTATTTATTTATTTATTTATTTATTTATTTATTTATTTATTTATTTATTTATTTATTTATTTATTTATTTATTTATTTATTTATTTATTTATTTATTTATTTATTTATTTATTTATTTATTTATTTATTTATTTATTTATTTATTTATTTATTTATTTATTTATTTATTTATTTATTTATTTATTTATTTATTTATTTATTTATTTATTTATTTATTTATTTATTTATTTATTTATTTATTTATTTATTTATTTATTTATTTATTTATTTATTTATTTATTTATTTATTTATTTATTTATTTATTTATTTATTTATTTATTTATTTATTTATTTATTTATTTATTTATTTATGATGAAATAAACTGATGAAAACTGCTTTCAAATAACACGTAAACTTATTTAATTTAACAATTTAACTTCATGAGAACAATCTCTACATGTTGTGTAATGGTTACTATGCAGTTGCTAGGGACAAGCAAAATCAACAAACTAAATAGAATCATTGTTGTCCAAGTGCTTTGCAAATACTTGAAGGCAAAGCCACTTGGATTATTCCAACCCACTTGAAGAGTGATATAGCGCACTTTCTCCAACACCCCTTCTCGCTATGTTCACTCGTCGCTAAATACTAGCTGAGCTTGCGAGGCAAAACGATTCAAAAGTTCTTTGGACATGGGCTTCGTAAACATGTCCGCAGTCATGTACTCCGTAGGACAATACTCCGCCTCGATGATCCCTTGCTCTCGTAGGTCTCTGATTAGATGATGCCTGACATCGATATGCTTTGTTCTGGCACTGCAACGATCAGACTTGATCAAATGAATGCAGCCTTGGTTGTCCTCGTAAATTGGTGTAGCACCCACAGCTGGTGCTCCGATGTCTTCCAGCAGTTGACGTAGCCATAGCAACTCTTGGCAAGCATGTGCAGCCGCAACATACTCTGCCTCGGTGGACGACAATGCAACGATTGTCTGTTTTCTGCTTGACCACGATACGGTGCTCTCGCCCAGTTGAAAAATGTATCCACTAGTCGATTTCCGGTCAATCTTGTCACCAGCCCAGTCAGCATCCACGTACCCTTGCAGCTCGATCTTGCTTCTTGCTGACAGACGCAGTTTGGCATTGATGGTTCCAGCCAGGTAACGCATTACCCGCTTCACCGACTTCCAGTCTCGTTCTGTGGGTGACTCCACACGACGACTCAGAAAACTGACTGCTACCGCAATGTCCGGTCTAGACACTGTAGCAATGTACAGAAGTGATCCAATTACTTGACGATACTTCTTGTTATTTGGCAACATGGCACTTGGTTCTTCCACTGCTGATAAATAATTTGTTTCCATTGGCGTGGCCGATGGCTTCGTCTCCAACATTCCTTGCTCTTCTAATAACTGAGCTATCTTGGTTCGTTGATGGATGAGGAATGAACCGTCTGCTTCTCGCTCGATCTGGATCCCCAAATAGTGAGCTACTTCACCCAAGTCCTTGGTCGTAAAGTGCTCGTTTAGTTGCGTGCAAATACCCAGCACGACACCTGCAGATTCTCCTGCAACCAGCAGATCATCTACATATATTAGCACGTATGTAGTGCTACCAGAAGCTTCCTTTTTCATAAACAAACATGGATCTGCTTTTCCGGACACGAAACCCAGGCTGGCCAACGCTTCGGTGGCCTTCTTGTTCCATGCACGAGCAGATTGTTTTAGCCCATAAATGCTGTGCTTTAAGCGCAACACCATATGCTCAAGACCAGGTTCCACGAAACCAGGGGGCTGTTCCATATACAGCTCCTCCTCTAGGTCTCCATTTAGATAGGCTGATTTAACATCAAGGTGCCGTACATGAAGTTGGCGAATGGCCGCCACACTCAATAGCACACGTACTGTCTCATGCTTGACTACCGGCGCGAATGTCTCGTCGTAGTCCTCCCCATAGCGCTGCGAGAATCCTCTCGCCACTAGCCGCGCTTTGTAAGTGTGTACTTCACCCTTGGCATCCAGTTTTGCCTTGAATACCCACTTTGATGATATGGCTGAGCGTCCTGGAGGGAGTTTAGCTAGCTGCCACACTCCACGTTCCATAAGAGATGACATCTCCTCCTCAGCTGCCGACACCCAGATCTTCTTTTCACGTTCAGGTAACTCCATTACTTGCTTCCACGACGAAGGCTCACGGACTTGTTCCACTTTGACCTTGTAGGAAAGCTTCCTTGGTGGAATCCCTTTGTTTTGTCTCTGTGATCGACGTGGTCGTGAAGGAACAATCTGCTGATCGTCGGCAGTTACTTCTGTAGCTGTAGGCTCTTGCCGAGTCAACTCAGTGACCTCCTCTGAGTCCACCTCCGTGTCTTCATGAACGCTGACGAAGTTTTCATCCGCTACCCCTTCTGGCTGAAAACTGATTTCACAATCTTCCTTAATAATGTGTGGGTCGTCCTTCTCGATGACGCGTACTGAACGACTTATCCATATCTTGTTGGTGTTTGGATCCAACAGGCGATAACCTTTAGTGGCGGTGTCATAACCAATGAGCACGCCCAGGATGGCCTTGTCATCCCATTTCTTGCGTTTTTGTTTTGGGACAAGCGAATATACTTTGGACCCAAAAACTCTGATGTGACTTATATCGGGCTTGATACCATCCCAAAGTTCGCTTGGTGTCTTGTCTACACTTCGGCTCGGTAGACGATTTTGAAGGTACGCCGCAGCGCACACTGCTTCTCCCCAAAATCTCTCAGCAAGTCCAGCATCCAATAACATGCATTTTGCCATCTCAACTAAAGAGCGATTCTTTCTTTCTGCCACACCATTTTGCTGAGGTGTGTACGGCACCGTAAACTGGTGCTGAATTCCCTCATTTTTAAAGAAATTCTTTAGATCCTTGTTGACGTACTCTTTTCCATTATCAGTACGAAAGATAGTGGGCCTGTGTCCGTACTTAGTTCGAACCATAGCAACGTACTCTTTTACAACATCTGCTGCTTCATCCTTGGACTTCAGCAGACGAACGAACGTGAAACGTGAGTAATCGTCAACAAAAGTAATCATGTACCGATTACCGCTCGGCGTTGTGGTAGGCATTGGTCCACAGACGTCGCTATGCACTAATTCACTTGGCCTGGTGGCTCTAGTTTCACTAGTTGGGAATGGCAGTTCAGCTAACTTCCCCTTAATGCAGCAGTCACAGTCCACCTGTGCATCACATTTACCAATGTGGATGCCTAGAGCTAGTCCCTCTGTCAACAGCTTCTTAATCGCAGCTGGGTCCCGATGACCCAAGCGACGGTGCCATCGGTGCATGCACTCTTCACTGCGTGCACTCAACGCTGATTCGTTACCTGTCTTGCACTTCAGCCTAAATAGTGTCCCGTCCAGTTCAGCTATTGCTATTGCAGCCGTCTTGTAGATTATTTTGCACGTGGCGCCCTCGAACGTCACCTTGTACCCACTACGAGTTGCACATTGAACCGATAACAGCCCGCCATCAAGTTCCGGAACGTACAGAACATCCTTAAGGTATATTTGTTCCACCTTACCTTTTGGCAAGCTGCACGTTAACCAACCGCTACCGATGCCTTCTGCAGAGATCGTAGAGTTGTCTGCTAGGTAAACCTGGGTCTTTACATCTTGCAACGCTGTGAAAAACTGTTTGTTGCTTGTCATGTGGCTCGTAGCTCCGGAGTCAACATACCAGTAGTAACCCTTACCTTGATGCCTGTGTGCAGTATTAGATACGGCAAAGGAGTGCTGCAGTGCAGCACTGCTGCCAACATCCTGGCTGCCCACCGTGCAGTTAGCCTTCTCCTTAGTTTTGATTATGTGTGTTTTATATTTGTAACAGTCAGCCTTCAGATGACCTTTCTTTTTACAAAAGAAACACTGGCGTTCATCCTTAGGCTTGGGCCTACCTGACTTGCCGGATGAACTCCCCTCTTTCTCCACGTAAGAAGTTGTCTGGAGTGCTACCTCGTTGTCGCGCTGGTCCCGCGTCGACTCGATACGACGTTGGTACTCGTCGACCAACTTACCGGAGACGTATTCGATATTTAAATCTCTCTCGTCTCTCCCTTCCAACGCTGTGACTAGCGTGGAATACGATTCTGGCAAACTACACAACATAACGGCTACCAGGTCATCATCCTCGACCTTCTTCCCCATACCACGCAGTTGCCCCACAAC
>OX246741.1:51561818-51621338 GCA_945910005.1 Isoperla grammatica
TGGTTATACTTGACCACATATATATAATCGTAGGACGCCCTTAAAAGAAAACTATAAAAGATAGTTTCGCCGCATCAACTTGTAAGATGGTGTTGTCAAAGAGTATATGATAGTAAATTTACATATATGAGAACTACCAACTAAAATCTAGTAACATCTTGTTCTCATGTCCCCGATATTGAAGTGATACTATCAGCTCATATGTTGGCAGGCGTTCCTAGGGCATATCCGAACTGATGTTCTGCAGTCGACTATAACAACCAGGTATCGGGTCGTGACGTACCTTTAGCATGGTTGTCCATCAGAAGGTGCCTAACCACTACATAAATGACGTCATTATATAGTTCCATATAGTCACAAATTTAGAAACAGCAGACGTTCATTTGGAACAATATCAAATATACAAGTCTCTAATAAACACTCTGAAACGTTCTGAACCGTAGTTTGTAACGGAGCCCACCTCCCCTCCCTCTTTTTTTCCCCTTCCTCCTAGATCCAGGACTGCTACCCCTCACTATACCGCGGTATAAGTGTTGCAACATGGCAGTATATCAAATACATAAGTTTGTAATAAACGCTCTGAAACACTGTGAACCGTAGTTTGTAACTGAGCCCACCTCCCCTCCCCTCCCTATTTCCCCTTCCTCCTAGATCCAGGACTGATACCCCTCACCATACCGCGGTATAAGTGCTACAACATGGGAGTATATCAAATACATAAGTTTGTAATAAACGCTCTGAAACACTGTGAACCGTAGTTTGTAACTGAGCCCACCTCCCCTCCCCTCTCTATTTCCCCTTCCTCCTAGGTCCATGACTGATACCCCTCACCATACCGCGGTATAAGTGCTGCAACATGGCAGTATATCAAATACACAAGGCTCTAATAAACACTCTGAAACACTTTGAACCGTAGTTTGTAACGGAGCCCACCTCCCCTCCCCTCTCTATTTCCCCTTCCTCCTAGGTCCAGGACTGATACCCCTCACCATACCGCGGTATAAGTGTCGCAACATGGCAGTATATCAAATACACAAGGCTCTAATAAACACTCTGAAACACTTTGAACCGTAGTTTGTAACTGAGCACACCTTCCCTCCACTCCCTTCTCTTTCTATTTCCCCTTCCTCCTAGGTTCAGAACCGATACCCCTTCTCCCTCATGGTAATAAAAAAAATTCATTTTGCGGCAAAATTGTTTTTTACTATACCATGAGAACGCTTTCAAATATTGACAAAGTTATTCTGATCCTGCCTTTGTGTTTGTATCATCTACACAATGGGTTTAAAAATTAAAAAAAAGAAATATTTTTACGATCGTTATTTTATTTATTTGGTTGTTATTAATTATTAAATTATAAATATAACAAACTGTGAATGTTTTTTAAATCCATTGTTTAGCTGATACAAAACCAAAGACAGGATCAGAATCACTTTTTCAATATTTGGAAGCATAAAATTAATTTTGGGTAGTTTCAATATCCAATTTCCATTGGATTTAAGTGCAGATATAAATATAAAGAGGAAGGGGAGAGAAGTATCAATGTGATATTTGAAATGGTTTCAACAATGTGTTTGAACCAACATTTAGGAAATGAATCGACAAAATCAAGTTCTGGCTCAAAATTGACAAAATATCCAGTCAAAGCTCACCGCCATTGGGTTTACACAATATCACCGCCCACCGAAAAATAAAGGTTTGTAGCGTAGAATGTGTACCAACGTACAATTTGTTATACTATTTGCATTTAAGATTGTATTTGGTTTCAAAGAACGTTATCAATACTTAAAGTCGTAATTAGTTTAGGTGGCTCGTTGGCAGTGATGATTTCAGACATATCCCGGGGGGGGGGCGGAGCCCCCCCCGACAGTTGTAAATGGCCCCTCTAGCAGCTTGAAAAAATCACATGAAGTAATGTATATTTGCAAAAAAAAAAATACAAAATACAAGAAAATGAGGTATATTTTTCCACCTCATATAGGACTAGTAAATAAATCGATTTCTACGAAAAACTCAACTACATAAATGTTGCAACGTTGTATTTTCTATTTAAACGATGTTAGGTAAAGGTAAGAATGGCAAATAGGAATCACCTCATATTCGAAAACTGAAAGGATGGCATCAACAGAGACCGTAACCCCCTCCACCCCTGCCTTTTGTCACGGCGTCAAAAAAAAGCCATAAAATGAGTTACTAATTTAGGAACACCCCAGATTTTTATCAGCCCCCCCTAGGAAAAATGTCTTAAATCATCACTGCTCGTTGGTCCAGTGGTTAGCATCCCTGCTTCCAGTGCAGAAGGTCCCGGGTTCAAATCCCGCTTTAGGCAGAAGTTTTTTAACTTATAATGTGGATTCAATTCTATTACTTCTTGGCTTAGGAATAAGTAAACGGTGACTTGGGAGCCGTCCTAGCAACGAAGCACTCAATAAATTCAAAGTTCTGAATCGGCCTCGTATTTGAAATTTCGATCTTTGATTGGTTATCGCTCACTCGTCGATGGTGTTCGAAGCCTACACGGCTGGTTTAGTCACTTTCAATTAAAGTCTATTGTATTGTACTGTATTTTATTTTTTCATTTTATTCCTATGAGTCATATGACTCTTTACAGAATGAAGTAAGTATCATATCAGGTAGAGAGGTACAGACTACTTACTAAAACTAACTAAAACTAATCATAACATAAATATTAAGTCAAAGTAAAATGTAAAAATATAAGGGGTACATACATAGGTGTTTAGACAGGCTACTTTGATTTGGATTAAAGAACATCAATATTTTAGTCGAAATAGTTACAAATATCATTTTTAATAATATGTTACTTAATTTTAATTTTGAATTGATCTGAAGTTAACTTTTTAAATTTTGATGGTAGCCGTAGTTTGTTATATTCTTGGAAGCCGTAGTGTTTGATTTGTTTTTTGCCATGTTTGGTGGTGTTTATTGTGTGTAAATGGAGGTCTTCAGCATGCCTTGTATTGTAATTGTGAAAGTCTTTATTTTGTTTAATTTTGATGTTTGCTCTCTTATTACCATTTATTATGTCATGAATGAAAGTTAATGTCTGCTGTTTGGTTATCAGTTTAATGGGCAGGATGCCTGTTTTTGTATACATGTCTTTACGGTGTGTGCGTGGTTCTAGACCGAATGTATTTCTAACAGCTCTATTCTGTACTGTCTCCAGTTCTTTCAATTTGGTGCTGTTATAAGCTTGTCCCCATATTAGGTTTAAGTATTGTATGTGACTGTGTATGAATGAGTAGTATATTGAGGTGCGCGTTGCTGTGGTTGTTAGTCCCCCACTGCAAATCAGTTTAGTTACTGAGTGGGTAGACTCTAATTAATGTAAATTTATTTTTATTTTATTTATTTTTATTGAAAGTTTTGTTTGAGGCATGTGTTTCATGGCCAGCGCTCTGAGTGATATGTCTCAATTTAATCTGCTCATAATATGTATATTAAGTTTATGTATATTAAGTATATTATGTATATTATAAGATTGACGATGCCTATATTTGTACCATGTATTAATCGACAGGCAAATAAATAAATAAATATATAAATAAATAAATAAATAAATAAATAAATAAATAAATAAATAAATAAATAAATAAATAAATAAATAAATAAATAAATAAATAAATAAATAAATAAATAAATAAATAAATAAATAAATAAATAAATAAATAAATAAATAAATAAATAAATAAATAAATAAATAAATAAATAAATAAATAAATAAATAAATAAATAAATAAATAAATAAATAAATAAATAAATAAATAAATAAATAAATAAATAAATAAATAAATAAATAAATAAATAAATAAATAAATAAATAAATAAATAAATAAATAAATAAATAAATAAATAAATAAATAAATAAATAAATAAATAAATAAATAAATAAATAAATAAATAAATAAATAAATAAATAAATAAATAAATAAATAAATAAATAAATAAATAAATAAATAAATAAATAAATAAATAAATAAATAAATAAATAAATAAATAAATAAATAAATAAATAAATAAATAAATAAATAAATAAATAAATAAATAAATAAATAAATAAATAAATAAATAAATAAATAAATAAATAAATAAATAAATAAATAAATAAATAAATAAATAAATAAATAAATAAATAAATAAATAAATAAATAAATAAATAAATAAATAAATAAATAAATAAATAAATAAATAAATAAATAAATAAATAAATAAATAAATAAATAAATAAATAAATAAATAAATAAATAAATAAATAAATAAATAAATAAATAAATAAATAAATAAATAAATAAATAAATAAATAAATAAATAAATAAATAAATAAATAAATAAATAAATAAATAAATAAATAAATAAATAAATAAATAAATAAATAAATAAATAAATAAATAAATAAATAAATAAATAAATAAATAAATAAATAAATAAATAAATAAATAAATAAATAAATAAATAAATAAATAAATAAATAAATAAATAAATAAATAAATAAATAAATAAATAAATAAATAAATAAATAAATAAATAAATAAATAAATAAATAAATAAATAAATAAATAAATAAATAAATAAATAAATAAATAAATAAATAAATAAATAAATAAATAAATAAATAAATAAATAAATAAATAAATAAATAAATAAATAAATAAATAAATAAATAAATAAATAAATAAATAAATAAATAAATAAATAAATAAATAAATAAATAAATAAATAAATAAATAAATAAATAAATAAATAAATAAATAAATAAATAAATAAATAAATAAATAAATAAATAAATAAATAAATAAATAAATAAATAAATAAATAAATAAATAAATAAATAAATAAATAAATAAATAAATAAATAAATAAATAAATAAATAAATAAATAAATAAATAAATAAATAAATAAATAAATAAATAAATAAATAAATAAATAAATAAATAAATAAATAAATAAATAAATAAATAAATAAATAAATAAATAAATAAATAAATAAATAAATAAATAAATAAATAAATAAATAAATAAATAAATAAATAAATAAATAAATAAATAAATAAATAAATAAATAAATAAATAAATAAATAAATAAATAAATAAATAAATAAATAAATAAATAAATAAATAAATAAATAAATAAATAAATAAATAAATAAATAAATAAATAAATAAATAAATAAATAAATAAATAAATAAATAAATAAATAAATAAATAAATAAATAAATGAATGAATAAATGAATAAATAAATAAATAAATAAATAAATAAATAAATAAATAAATAAATAAATAAATAAATAAATAAATAAATAAATAAATAAATAAATAAATAAATAAATAAATAAATAAATAAATAAATAAATAAATAAATAAATAAATAAATAAATAAATAAATAAATAAATAAATAAATAAATAAATAAATAAATAAATAAATAAATAAATAAATAAATAAATAAATAAATAAATAAATAAATTAATGCTAACTTTTGTTGTAGGGTCTGCCATATTTGGAGACTTTTCAGTTGACATAATTATTTTGGCAATCCTGTCGCCGCTCTTCAATGGCCGCTTCTTCGGGTTCTCCAAGGTTCTCCCGAAATTCATGAATGAGTTGAGGTTATGTTTTTAAATCTGTCATCCTCGTCATGCCTCGTAACAAGGATAATTTTACTAATCGAGCCAAAAACTGGACCGACGACGAAAGCAGAACTCTATTTAATATTTATGGTGCTTATCGTTTACAAAGAAAATTTGAAGGCCTAGACAATCATTCAAAAGTGTACATGAGCATTTCGAAGGACCTGGAAGACATGGGTTTCACTGGTCGTCACTGGCTTGAATGTAAAAATAAAATTACTAACGTGAAGGCCCTGTATAGCAAGGAAATGAAAAAAGTCAAATCTGGTAAGGGAAGCGTAGGTTAGGCCTAGAGCCGTGCATCCAAGTCCCTAACCTACGCCTAGGCCTAGGCCTAGGCCTAGCTAGGGTAGGCCTAGCCTAGGCCTAGGCCCTAGGCCTAGGAGGCCTACAGGCTTACGGTTTCTTTTGAAAAGCATCTAGGCCTAGATGTCCTAGTAAAGTATATCCTGTTTCAGGTATCTCCCCATCTGATTGGCCGCTTTTCAATGACATCCACGAGATAATGAGTCGCAGATACCAATTTAATGAAGAAGGTCATCCACAAGACTCTCTTGAAGAAGGTTAGTTTGTTTTGTTTGGTCATTGGGTTTAAAGTATTTAAACCCAATGGTTTGGTCTTGCTTAGGTAGGCCCTAGCGTTTAACCTATTTTATATCACTCATGTATTACGTGGGTAGGTCTAGTTAAAATTTGCCGTGTATTTCCTGTGTAGGCCTATAAACGCAGGCAGGTTGCTACTTGGCTAGGGCCTAGGCTATGTATGATCAACTAAAGGACCAATAAACACATTATTATTATTATAACATTTTACGGGTGATTATTCCAATGACGTCCGCACACTTTCTAAACACTTTGAATGATGGGCTCGAAAGTGGCTTTGCCTAGCTGCCTGACATCCCACGAAAGGAAGAAGGTTATCGGGTCGGCTTATATTTTATATTACATTTAGTTTTTTGTAGCTGCCTGATATCCCTCGAAAGTGACAGATTAGTTCGTGTGAAGCGCAAACCACTTATTGTGGATTAAAGGTGGGATAAATCGTTTGATGGCCTAGGCTAAATGTTCAAACTGTGAAATGAAACGCGTTTAAACGTTTAAATGCGAATATTGCAAGTAGGCCTAAGCGATAGTGACGATTAACAAAGTACAACAAATTGTTCCGTGGTTCAGTCTTTCTGAAATATTCCATTGCGACTTAAAAAGAGGGTAATATTTTATTGCTGCTTAAATACCAATAAGTTTATTGGGGAGGGGGAGCTGGGATTAGGGCCTAGGCCTAGGCCTACCCAACATAATTTTGCACGAGCTGTCGTGCTGACACAATAAACATTCAATAAAATTGGATGGGAAACAAGAAATGAAACAATTAAACAATTTGGCGTTCAATTTTCTAATTAAATCCTTAAGCCTAAACGTTTAATTATCCCAGCTCTATTGTGCATGCAGACCTACTCAAAATTTTTACCATTTTATGCCGCAGTAATAACGCCCAGGGTCCCACCTATCTCTGGGTTAACCGAGTAATACCATGCACTCTCATGTAAACACTTGAAGGTTAGTAACAACAGTAATAGAACTCTAACCACAATTTGTTCTCTCACTCACATTTCTTCACCAGTGTTGCGACAAAGCACCTGAAATGGTTGGGATCTGGTGACAAGAGAACGGGACAAGACCATAGGCGTGCGCAGCGTCTAACATTAGACCCGGCACAGCTGGGGTCGGGGGCGAAGCCCCAGCCGCCAGAGGCGAATTTTTTTTCGTTTGATGCAATCAATTTTATGGCCTAAAACGCGATTTTAAGACGCGACGCTTTCCGGTGCCATAGAATCTTGTGGCCCCTACAGAGAGCTTTGTTTCGTTTCATCAACAGATGAATTAAAAATTATTTGCACAGCCCCGGATGAAGTGTACCTATGCGTAAAAACGTGCTATTGACAATGCATTTTAATTTAAAGACTAATTGAAAGTTAAGTTTATAAAGTTAAACCGTTGAGTGAGTAATATAGGGTAGAGCCGCAACGCTATCGTCAGTTTGTCTACCCCCTTATGCTGCCCAACATACTTTAGTCGGGTAGTAGAAGTTCACAAAACGACGCGATGAGTTTTCAGCTGTCTTCGTATATCTTCGGTGAAGTAGCCGACCAATCAGGCTCCGTCATCGCGTTGCTTGGCGAACTTCTACTACCCGACTTAAGTATTTTGGGCAGTAAACGGCGGTAGACAAACTGCCAATGGCGTGGGTCCTCTACCCTATACTACTCACTCAAGGGTTAAACTGCTCTCGGCCCAGGCCGGGTCCAAAGAAATTGGAGTCCAGCGCGGCCCGACCGCCAAGTTGACACATTAGGTCCGGCCTGGTCCGTGCGCACGCCTATGGACAAGACGTGAGGACAGGACCGATATTACTGTCTTACCTTGTCTTGAGTTGTCTTGTCGGGCCTCCAGTTCAGCGTGGCTGACGAATGTGGGGGCCGCTGGTCTTGAAGCAATGTGATGATTGATAATGCGTGATTGAAATAGACGTAAATAAAATACAAACATGTACATACAGTAATTAAATGAAAGCACACGAAGTAAGATTAAGAAAAATAAACACGAAAAATAGAACACTGAACGGTGTGACAACTGAAAACGACACACTCGCGACGAGTGCATGAAACGCGACGATGCGTATTCGACGGAGGTTGTGTTGAAAGAGAACGTTTGTTTGCTAGACGGAGCATAGACAGTAAATCGGGGGTTGGGGGGGGTAGGAGTGAGTGAAGCGCGTTACGGGAACCGGACATAGGTACAAATAACTGTCGCGAACAACCAGAATGAATTCTTTTACATGAAGTAAAGTCGATACTGATTCAGGATTAACAACTAAATAGGCCTAATTTGGTTTACTTATTAATTTAAAGCCAAGCCATTCTTTTGCCTAACTATGTCCAAATCCGATATAAAATGGCTTCCTTTTCTGGCCTGCTTAGTGCTTACATCATTGGGCAGGGAGTTGGTATAAAACTTAAGGGTCTCACATCTAAAAAGATACAAAAAGAGATACATAAAAGAATGCCTGAAAGGACCATCTTGGCAGAGATTTAAAAAAAATGTATGCAAGGCATGCACAGACTAGGGTAGGCCTAGTGCTGGGGTTGTACTCTATATGGTTTGTGGGTGTACTCAAATGGTGTTTTACAATGGCTGCACTGACTGTGATGTTAACAACTAAAACAACCAACAATGCACAACAATACAATGTACCCACCACTGTGCAATCAGTGCAAGCCATTGTAAAACACCATTAGTTAGAACGCCCCCAAGATAATTCCAAGGACAGGCTTTTCCAATAACTACTCTGTTGTGCCTCCACTGTGGCTAGTCGTAGTCAACTGTCACATGAATCAAAAGTATAAAGTTGTGCTCTACTAGTAATAAATATAGGCCTATCCTGATGGCGATAGCGATAGATAGGCCTACCTGTGTAGGCCTACCAGTAAAATACAAAAATTATGATAAATTGTGAAACCTGTATGTGACTGTAAATCTGAAGTATGGTAGGCCTAATTGAAACAAAATTTATTACCTTAAGAATGTTATGCGTTTGTAAACCGTATCGTTTAATTTCAGATGACAGTCTCGTTCACGTAGGCCTAGGCCTACATCTTGATGGCGAGACAGAAATTGTGCTCTTAAATGAGAACCATCATTGTGGGAACTCGTTGTCAATGAAAAGTTTTGCAAGTGTCAGCTCTGGGCCGGGCGGCGATGCCTCGTTACCGGATGGTAGGCCCACATCGGAACCAATAAAGAGCAAGCCCAAGACAGAAGCAGCATTTAAAGTGTAAGTACAAACAAAACAATCGGAAGGTGTACTGGTATGGTACCTAGGCCCACATTGGAACCAATAAACAGCAAGCCCAACTCCCAAGACAGAAGCAGCATTTAAAGTGTAAGTACAAACAAAACAATAGGAAGGTGTACTGGTATGGTACCTAGGCCCACATTGGAACCAATAAACAGCAAGCCCAACTCCCAAGACAGAAGCAGCATTTAAAGTGTAAGTACAGTACAAACAAAACAATAGGAAGGTGTACTGGTATGGTACCTAAGCCTACTTTTGATTCTTTGGTGTTTCCACGACGTACAAAGAAGAAAAATTTCTATTCTATTCTACTCGACGACTAGGTCATGCGACGTCGGGTGTGGGGCACAAACGGTGCCGGCATATGGGGAAGAGAAGTTGCGCAGAAGAGAGAGATACATAGGCCTACAAAGATTTGTACGTCGTATATCTAGGCCTACTTCTTTTCATATATACCCACATTTCTGGCTTGTAAGGGTATCATAATTTTTCTGGTTTTCTAGTAGAGACAGTATTTTTCTGCCAGTTCATGCCAGTTCATGACAGTTCATGCCAGTTGGTAAGGAATCTATTTTGTCTTTAATACTTGGACCTCTCATGAGGTTCTCTCCAACCGTGTTGCACATCCAGATAGTTGTAAGTCCATGATGATATTACCGTTGAGTGAGTAATATAGGGTAGAGGCGCAACGCCATCGGCAGTTTGTTTACCGCCTTTTACTGCCCAACGTACCGTAGTCGGGTAGTAGGGGTTCACCGAGCGACCCGATGGTGGAGCCCGATTTGTCGGCTACTTCGCCGAAGAAGATATGCGAAGACAGCCGAAAGCTCTGTCGTTGTTTACGCTTGGCCAACTCTACTACCCGACTAAAGTATGTTGGACGGTAAGACGCGGTAGACAAACTGCCGATGGCGTTGCGCCTCTACGCTATATTACTCACTAAACGATATCACGATCATTAAATTCAAATTCGTTATTAAAACAACTAGTAGGACAATTCACTGTTCTTTGTCAAGATTAAAAATTATGTATTATTTCGAGCACTACTCGCCACTCTTCGACAGGCTAAAATAATATATGTGCATTAATATATCTTTTTTAAAATATCTTCAAATCTGTGTTTCACAAACATTAATTTCCTAATATCACCGTTTGTGTCGCCAGGAAGCGAACGCGACGCAGCAGCTCGGACGAGGCCGAGCCGACGACCGCCCAACTCCACCGCAAGATGATCGAGCTGATGGAGAAGCGTCACAGACTGGACGAGGCCGCGCACGCCCGCGAGAACGCCCTCGCCGCCTCCATGAAGACGTTCTTCGACGTCCAGACGGAACTGATGCGGGCGCAACTCCGCCGACTGAACGCTCCGCCGACCACCTACCTCGTGACTCCGCAGCCCTCGAACCCACTCACGACGCAGGCGAGCGCGTGTGACAAGTGTGCATGTGGACGGGCGGATGCCGACTCTCCGACCCAGCCCACTAGACCGGGTGTTCGTCGAACTAGCTCGCAACATGTTAATTTGTGTGGGCCTACCGTGTTGTCCTCTGTTACGTCGTCCGGTCCGCCGCTGGCGGAATCGAAAGAGGAGACTATCGATTTTTCGAAAATACGGATCTTGAAGGTCAAAATGCCGTTTGTTAGTGATAACTGATAACTGCTCGAATTAAGTGAATCCTAGATTTTTCTCGTTTGAGCCGAGCTCGAATCGTGTGAAAAGGCCGAGTGATGGCATTCGAAAAACGTTTCCGATTGCTTAAAATTAGAAATGGTTGCGAGACTGATGGCCGGTTTCACCAAACTATCAATCTCTGATTAGCCGGTAATCGGAGATTTGCTACGAACAAAC
The DNA here is from genome assembly GCA_945910005.1 of Isoperla grammatica. NCBI lineage: Eukaryota > Metazoa > Arthropoda > Insecta > Plecoptera > Perlodidae > Isoperla > Isoperla grammatica. The sequence goes on from OX246741.1 coordinate 51,573,168, forward strand.
GTACCTACTGCTATGTACGTATTTTTAATGTAATGTTTGTTAATACCAGAGTTACCAAACTGACTGAGATCACTAAATCGTAGATTAACGAAGTTGGTGAATTCGAATCTGAGAGAACTAGGCCAAGGCTAGATGCTGTTGGTCATAAATATTATCTTTTTCAAAGTTGGCAACACAAATTTCTTTTCAGATGTAAAATCACAAACTTTGGAACTTGAAAAGTTTTTGATTTGTTCTTTGCAAATACCGTACACACAGTAGATCTTCAATTATGCTACTCACTTTTAAGTAGGCTTATACATTTTTATACAAAGTCTCAAACAATTCCTTTAGAAGCTATATGTGTTAATTCATTTCAGTGATCTGTACATTCATAATATAATATGCTTTATGATATTGTTTTACAATACTAGTTTCTCAGGAGATATTTCATTATGTATCAATATAAAGACTTCATAAATTATGTTTGGAGGTAGACCAGAACAACCACGCATTATACATGAAGTAGTTCACGAATTAACCTAGTAAGGTACTGTACTAGTAGGCCTATATATAGTACTATATCCTAAATTCATAAAATAAAAATAGCCCTAGTTAGGCCTACCCGCAACCAGCAGCCATATTATCTTATAAAACATATTGATTGTGTGGCTGTGGTGTTTGCCATGTCAACAACTCATTTTAGAAAAGCTCCAACGATTGTTAACAGAACAGTATTATACTGTGCACACAAACTAAGACTAATTGAGTAATTGATTATTGCCAAAAGAAAGGAGATTTAACAAAATGGCAACAAAAGTTGCTCTCAATTGCTTGCCTTTGTTTTATTTTACTTACCGGAAGTAGAGCCTCGTTAATCCCAGTACGGTTTAATGTGGTGTCCGGTTAACTCCGGGCTAGCATAGACAGCAATTTTAAAATTGCATTCAGTTGCCTGTTTACAACACAGTGATGTATTTAGTAGTTGCTATTAAGCAGGGTTTGTAGTTATTTATCAGAAAACAGTCCTACCTATTATGGTATGTGCTTCTCAAGTTGACAAGTGCAGGTCTAGATTGATTGATACCTATATACACGTTGCCTAGTTGCAAGTTGGTATGTGCAGCGGTGGTGACCAAGGCTAATATAGCTAATGTGTTAGTTGTCAGCATGATTGATTTGATACACACTGCAGATTTATAAGTTTATAATATCTCCGCTAATACGGTACCTAGCCTACACTGTTTTGTTATATGTATTCTAACATTTCTGTGTAAGTAATATGTTTCTTGGTGCCCGCTTAATACATATCGGTAATTAAAATATGCACTGGAAGCAATTTTTAAATTGTTAGAAGCCAATCGATTTAGAAGGAACTAATTGGTGCATAGTTAACTTAAAATTATTATGAAGCTTTAGTACATATGTGTGTGTAAATAAATATATTGTGCACTATAGTATTATATTATATTGTTTACAATTTATAGTTGCACTATGTAACATTTATTTAAACACATGGTTAACCAATAATAATTTCAAATTTTAAAAAAATGTGTTTTTACAGAATTTCAGCAACTTTTTCAAAAACTTTGTTTACATATTCATAAAGAGGTAACAACCACAGTATCTCAGTATTTTAAAGTTAAGTGATCCATTTTTAATTCAAACTCGGTGAAAGTAATTCAAATCAAACTAGATTTGAGTTCCCTGCAGAAGGTTTGGCATATGAATATTAAGTTTGGATTCAAAGAGTATGGATTTGTTGGTTCCTTACAATTTGATTCAAAGGGCAAGTACAAATATCAGTTTATTTATTTGTATGTGTAAGAAATACAACTCAAACTAAATACATTACGGATATTTATTTTACTTTCCAACAGTGTTTTATACCAACTAGCCTCTTCAAATTAATGTTCTGAAAGCAATGTCAGAGAGAACACAGAGTACAGTATAATAGTAATACAGTAATACTAATGTGTTCTACATGTATTATAATATATAACTGATTTTTTAAATAAATTTTTATTTTTTGTGTACCCGCAAGGTTACAAGAACTGATTTTGAGTGAAGGACTATACAATTTATTACCGGTATGTGTTTTCTTGCTATGACTAGAGACAGGCATAGCCACATGACAAACATGTTTTCAGATTTATCGTCTCGGTATTATGAGATATTTAAAAGGGTATTAACTTGTTTTAACCATCGCATTCAGGCTTCCCATTGGTTGTTGCCAGGGCTCGAATTTAACGCTCGCCCGGTCGCCGAGGCGAATAAATAAGAGTTGTTCGCATTATGTCATGTACCTTCCCCTCTTTGTATTTTGGTTCCCCTACTATCTCATACTAATCATGCCATAGTAGGCAGCTCAGTCAGTTGTATTATCTCGGTCATACTGTCAAGTGGAGTCTTGTTGCTGTACAGTACGCAATGTCTACCTCATCTGTCTAGTTTGTCTCTCGCTCTGAAGTTTCGATCGCGTTACCTTAACCCATGATATTTCCTTTTGTTCCCTCATTTTTTCTTCCCCTCACAACCTTTTTTTTTATTACATCAAGCAAGAAGCCAGCAACACAGTCGTAAACCGTAAGTCCACTATAATATTGACCCCCCCCCCACCACCCTCTCACATAAATACAGTCCACTTTCTCTGGCCACCCCGGCCTCAACATTTGGACCAAATGTTGAGGCGGGGTAGGCCTACGGCTAAAAGACTATATTGTAATGGTGGGCGTAGGTCAAAAGTTGGCTGGCGGAGCATCAACTATCATTGCTATCACTTGCGGATGTGCGAGATGATGCTGATTTTCATATCACATTCACCTTCCTGTTTCAAGAAACGCACAGCCTCATGTGCATGTTTTAAGCTTCAAATAATTTAGCGTAGAGAACAAATAACATAGAGCGGGTTTAACATTACAATCGAAGTAAAATACGCACTAGACCAATAATCTCAAAATGGGGAAGGACCCCCTAGATACAAGTAATGAAATTTAAGTTTTAGGAACAGCAAGGAAGTGTAACAATCCAATATCACCTATATTATTCTACTCTACAATTGCTCAATCTTATTTCGAATAAGAACAACATTAAATTTGTTACATTATTAACGTGAATACATGGTACAAGCTTGAGTAGGCAAATGAGAGTGACAGTGAATGGCCCCGTGAAATAAAACAATATGGTGAATATATAAACAATTTTTTTTTTTTTTTATTACACATCTAGACCCTATGCAAGGCGGAAACCGACTTTCTCCCAATCTTCGCTGTCTGAAGACCAATCGTCCAAAGACAAGCAGTAGTGTGACTCGGGGTCCGAATCCTTCCCTGAAGAGGGCTCCCCAGTGGCGTATACACGGGGAGGAGGGGGGGGGGGACAAAACCCCCCCTTTTGCAAAGGAAACATGGAAAATGACCGTTTAGATTTCATTAGACAGTGTTTCCATAGACAACAAGATTTTTACTTTAAAATTATTGTATAGTGTTGCAATTAAAAGCAAAAGCAATATGAAAAATATGCAAGTTATTGATTGAGGTTCCTTTTATTAGCGGTGCTCAGGAAAAAATGTGTTGCCAGAATCTGAGTAATCTTGTTTCAGTTGGCCGCTGTAAAACGCACAGATTTACACTAAAATGACCTTGACGAGAATTTTTTCGGGGGGCCCCCCAGAACCCCACTTATGTTTCGGCTCCACTCTATAACATGGGTTGAAAACCCCTCCCTTTCCCAATTCCTGGATACGCCAGGGACTCCCACTCATAGCGAGCGTAGTAGTAGGTGGGGGTCCGGATAAAGCAGGTCCGGGTACAGGGGGTCCGGATACAGGGGGTCCGGGTACAGGGGGTCCGGATACAGGGGATCCGGATACAGGGGATCCGGATAAAGCGGGTCCGGGTACAGCGGGTCTGGATACTCCATATAAATGAAATTAAATTTAATATTAAATTAAATTAAAAATCAAGGTTTTGAAATATGCCATATTGGAGGAATTTTTTGATTGAAAAAATTGGAGACTCACGTGGTCAAAACTAATACAAATATACCACTTTCTTAAACATGCGTCAACCCAAACGCTTAAAATTCCATATAGTTTAAATGGCAGTGTCAAGGTTTAAAGTACTCGTACTTCCCCAATAACACAATAGAAGGCGTAAGTGTTATAATAGTCCGTAGGTAGCTTATAACCCCCCCCCCCCCCCCCTCCCTGACACAAATTTTCAGAAAAGCAGTTTTGTAGAGAACAAAACGAGGAACAATAATCCACTTATTTGCCACGTGACAGCTGGGGCGTTTGGCCTCCAGGGATGTCCAAATTATGTCTGTTGAAATTGCGAAAATCACTACATATGTAATATAATATAATAATAATTGAATAAACTAACGTCAATAATTAAGGGTTGTCCAACAGTTCTAGTTATATTGACACTACTTTAGATATACCATTCACTATGGTTAATCCGTAAAGTGGCACCTGCAACTACAACTACTGCAACTACAACTACTTACACTAGGAAGTTTGAAAAGTAAACGAGAAAAAGTGAAGAGACAAGAATTTTTCGACGCCGTCACACTGTACACTTTCCAACGAAAAGAAAAAGTGTGCGCGTGACTCCATCTCTCGGCAATTCTGCAAAACTATCGCGCGCTGTTGCGGCAAATAGTTGCGGCATGGGTATGTATATGTCCATATCTTCTTCGTCGGAATTAAAATCCATGTCTTGTTTCTTGTAAGTTGTATGCAAGGAGGTTATATAAAGCCCCTATATAACCTCCTTGGTTGTATGCCATAGAGAATGGCACCAAATGTTTGACAGAATAACGTTTACAAACTACAGGGTTTGTTATTGTTTTTCTACCGCCAAGGCGGCAGGATATTTATGCCTGTCGAATTATTATTGGTGGCCAATCACGATCAACTCTTCAAGGTCTTTTTACTATCCGCTTTTCTCTAGTAGAGTAAAGCCCTACAAGTTGGAAATAGATTTACTTTTTACTCTTCAACTTCCCAGTGTAACGGCGAGAGATGTCCCATGATAAGCTACGTGCTATCTCTACTTCAAAAAAGTTACTCTTTCTCTTCACTTTTTCTCTTTTACTTTTCCAACTTCCTAGTGTAAACACCTACTTGCTTTCTTAAAGAAACACCTATGATTTTACATTGTTTCCTTGATTGCTAGTTGGTATCTGGGGCGTTTACATTGTAGGGGTGTCCATCATCATCAATATAAATATAATTGTATATTTTTTCTTTAGTGGGTAATCGCTAAAGATAATAATTTTTGCACTACCAAACTTCATACACTATGTAGAGTAGAGCGGGGTAAAAGTCCGCATGGGGCAAGAGTCCTATTAGTCACTAAAAAGTTTCTGATGTTGAGGTTGACGAACCTGACTTGTATGTTAAAATACGCCTGGTAAATGAGAGAGCAACTACGCCAGCGTATTGAGAAAGTTGCCGCAGTTCATGACAGATGGCACCACCTCGCGGCTTGAAAAGCGTGGGACGGGGCAAGAGTCCGAATATGGTGATGGGGCAAAACCCCGCATGCGTACTCATGCGTACAACACAAAAAACAGTAAAAAAGGGCAAGAAAGCTACTATTTGGGGTTTCATCAAAACAGGATAATAAAATCTATAAGCCCAATAAAAGATCAGCACAAGTGACAAAGATAACTACAAAAAAAAAGGGGTTGTGAAGGCATTTGGCCAGGATGTGAGGAAACCTATGATGATCCTCCCGACCAGGATTTGATTCAGTGTCATATATGTAAGGAATGGTGGCATGAGGTTTGCACATCGTATGAATCTGGGCAATTTACAAGTGATTATTGTTAGGCGGACTTTTACCCCACTGCATTCGGATTCTTGCCCCATGGTTGGGGTAAAAATCCTATTTTACACATGTTCACAATAAAACATTGCATTCCTTAAAATATGACACAGTTAATTTCCATTAACGATGACTTGTACAATAATGTAAACTCTACTAGAAATTCCCTTAGCTGCGGACTTTTGCCCCACCTTACTCTACAAACAATCAATATTTATATGTTGGTATTATTATGAACAGGGTTGTCCAAAATCAACTGTGCCGATACCTCTTATGGTGGCCTTCCTCCAAATACACACACTCATTTTGTTATGAACATAACTAAAGTTAAAGATGAGTAAGGTTTATAAATATTGTTATTCCGTAGAATAAATACATTTGCATTACTGTACAAAGTTAATTTGAGTTGATAAAAGCAATTATTGTATTCTATTGAACATTTATCCAAAACCAAATGTGATGTAATAGCATAGTATTACCCGATGTCCTGGAGAGATCGCGGACTCCCCTTGTCAAGGAATTAAAGCAATTTATAACGTAAACACTTGTTTCCTGGAAATCTTCAAATTAATCAAAACAGCTAGGCCTCAACAACAATTAAAATGCCAAATTGACCCTGCCTATACAAGCCGTGATTCGATAAAAATGCTGTAAGAATGAGAAGAGATCAAGCAAAGAAAATATTTAATAACTGGGTAAATGACAAAACTTCATCGAGTTTGGAAATAATTTCTTTCAAATTCTAACAAAATAACAAATAGTACAATCAATCTTATCGCAGTGGAGAAGTGAGCTATTTGCAGACCAACTATTGCAAAGACGATTGTTTTGTGGTATGTGAAGACACGTGCACTGTTATGACTATTCATAGGTTGCACGTACGTCACATGCGCGTGGCGGCCACATTTGTGATCAAACTTTGACGTTGCCATGGAAAAACAATTGAAGGCTGTTGTGGTAGAACTAATAATTTCTTAGTTCTTCAAAATCCAGCCTTTTTTTGATATACAATTGTTATATGTGGTAATTTCTTAGTTTTGTATTAATTATGTTTACTTTTTAAATTCTAAATTAGACTTATTTATTAAATTTGAATAGTATTTGCCAATGATCTAGGATAGGTCCCCATCAATTGTATCGCAATCATGGCCGCTGTGACGTCACGTGGGAACTATGAATAGTGTAGATGGCCGCCCTGGCATTACAAACCCCGTGGACGATTTACAGTGAACAGAACAAGAGTCAATACAAAAAACCTGCTGCATTGTCAGTATGCTCTAAACATTTCTGAACAACCACGTGTTCTCGTTATCAGAAGTCCGGACACAGGTGTGAATTTTTACTTTTGGTTATGTCCACGACCACAGTCAATAATTGTATTTTATTTCATATAGGTTCTGGGAACAAACGAAGACTAGTTGACGTAAATCAAGTGGGAAATATAATTGAGGTGGAAATGTCTAATACTCTTCCTGCTTTCCATGCATTCAGTGGGTGTTATAGGAAACTGGCTCCACTGAAGGTTCTTGAAAACCACATAATATCTGGGTGTGTTTACGTCTTTGGGAACATCGATGAGAAACTACGAAACACTAGACAAATTTGTGTGTTTGATATATAAGCATCATTAGACAAACCATTTAACGTCAATAACTTCGATATACCATCTTTAAAAAAAGTGCACTTTATCTGTAAATTGCGCCGAACTAAAACGGCTCAGCCTTTCACCTCATTGTAGATCGTCTTTAGGACAGCCCATAAAACGAGCTAATTAGTCCCGTGTTTGGAATCAGGCAATGGAAGCTAAACCAGATATCCCTGGACCTAATTCTAATGTCTTGAGTATACGTGAACTGAGGGTGACATTATGCCACAAGTATTTGTAGGTCTGCTGAGTGAGAACACCAATAATGGTGATGCTGATTGCTGGCGATGATGATGCCGAAGAAGAAGTAGATGAGGTCAGTAAAGTTGGCGATTACCAGGAAATTGATTTGTACTTTGACGAAGACGATTAGCTAGAGGGAGAGAGAGAGGAACGAAGGAACAGATTCCAATGAAACAATGAGCAATAACATGTAAATTAAACAAACCTGAACACACTTCATTCCTACTTTCACAACAAACTTTCCGTATACAACAAACACCCGGGGTTAGTTAAACCGTTTCTCTTGATTATCAATCAGAATTCCATATTAATTTAATTTTGGCTGCCTTATGCTTTTGGTTAGACAATCTGAAAGTACCTGAAGCAACATTGTGTAAGTTTGCAAACCAATTCCATGATTATTCGTCTATTTACAGATATCCCAGTTATTCTCCACTCTTAGAAAAACTACAAAACTTCGTCCATTTTAGGAGATCGTCGCTTAAAACGTAGAAAGTGACAGTTTATTTATTGCCACGTAAAATGAAGTTTATTTGTATTGAATTTTTGGACAACCCTATTTAAAAAATAAAATAGTTCTGTTTTGTATTTTTTTTTCGACTCGATAATGACAAAACTCTGACAGCATTTTTCCATCGAGTAATATAATTAGGCAATTATATAATTAAAACATTAAATTATGGACACCCCTGACTATGTTAATATTATGGATTAAATATATGCTTATTAATAAAGGGGTTTACTGATTTTGGTACCATGCATACATATATTTCGTTTTCTTACACTGTTCTCATATTGATCCTAATAAGAAATCCAGCATTTAGGGCACCCCTTTAAAAAAATTCTTCATCATATGTTTTCAATACGTTGTATGAATCATTTTTCTTCTATATGGATCTTTTTCCAATCATGATGTGCCAAAAATTGCATGTAACATATGTATGCAGTGGTAAAAAGGTTTATATTTTTATTTGGACACCCCGTTATGAATTATCTTTGGGTTATTTTTTGTACTAAAAATAACGAAATACTACTATACATCACTTTATGAAAGAATAATAAGAAATTTACAAATACTATGAGAAAAGTGACAAATTCAAATTTTGAAAATCTCAAATTTGGACACCCCTGGAGGCCAAACGCCCCAGCTGTCACGTAACAAACAAGTGAATTACGAATTGTCATTTTTTCTCTATTGAACTGCTTTAGTGAAAATTTGCGCCAGGGGGGGGGGGGGGGGGGGGAAGGGTCGCTTCCGAAGTACCTAATGGACTATAATTATTTAATAAACGATCATCCCCTATCCTATGTGTGTTGAATTAGACATGTATCACACACTTTAATTTTCATCATTTCTGAATGTTTGTAAAATCTCGATGGCCATAATCGAGGATTTAAAATACGCCATATTGGAAAAATGTATTGATTGAAATAGAGTCACGTGGTCACAACAAATACAAATATATCATTTTATTAAACATGCGTCAACACAAACGCTTTTTAATTCTATATATTTTAAATGTCAGTGTAAAGGTTCAAAGCGCTCGTACTTCCCCAATAACAACAATATAAGGAGATACTGTGATAAGGGCAGGGAAGCCTTTCAATCAATATACATTGATTGATTGGTAAATGATAATTTGGTAATTATGAACATGATTAGATAACTTTTCAAGAACATTGTAGACTTATTGCTCAGCCATCAACCAGGCCAGCTGACTAGCTTGCAAACTGCAAGCCTCGGTCACTGGATCCCTTGCATTATTGACAACGTGGGTTAGCTATGTCTGTTTTTCAATTATAATTTCAACCTGACTATTGACGTCTGAAATGTCCTCGACAGTAGCTGTCCCAAATAAGTATCTGAAAGCTTTACCACCTATGTCCATTAGGCCACGTTTTGCACGAGTGGCTGGCCACAATTGGTTAAACGAGTGAATTTCGTACTCAACCTCCCGAAGTTCCGATTCAATACGTGATAGTTCGGCTCTTACTGACGGTGCAAAATCCTGCGATTGCGTAGACTGCATCTGCGGGATATTGTCGATGTACGTTTCTGCCCATTCAACCGTTTGTCGCAGGGAAGTCGCTAGTCTCAAGTACTCGCTCATGTCAACATCCAGCGTGAACGTCCAGTAGTCACCTGTTATTATGACGTTGCTTTCTTTCATGAACAGCAATCCACGATTCAGTTGTTGACTTTCGCATGATGTTAGCACTGCCAGATACCCGCCTGTAAGCATACGTATCCGCTTTAGTCCAAGATTGCACTCTCTCTCTCTCTCTCTCTCTTTTTTTTTTTTTTTTAGATGGGGCGGAGGGGATACTACACGATGTCTTTGGTAAGACTATCTTAATCGTACCTTCTAAGCTCTATGCAACAAGCAACTGGCATCCCCGTCTTGGCCCGGGTAAGAATAAGTACTGGCACCTCTGCCAGTCGTAAGAGACGACGAACAGAAGAGCGTATGGGAGGGGGGAGGGAAACAACGCTGTCCATCACCGTGGATGCTAGTTGTCGGAAAGTCATTTTCGCAAAAAAAAAAATGTCAGCACGTCTGCCGGCGCTTCATTTCGACAAAGACGAACGTCCGTTTTTTTTTTACTTTCCCCCCTTCTCCACCGAGCTGGAGGATGAGGACTGCAATCTTGCACCCAAATTGTATCTGGGTGCGAGTGCTTCCGTAGTTACGAGCGGCGTGGACTGCGCGAGTGTCGTCATTCCAGCACCATTATTTTCAGACTGGAATACCTCGTCGTCCACGTCAGCTTGTTCTGTCTGAGAAGTCTCGTGCTGCTGCACATGGTTAAAATTATTTAATAAACGATCATCCCCTATCATATGTGTGTAGAATTGGACACGTATCGAAAACTTAAATTTTCATTATTTCTAAAGTCTTTGTAAAATCTCGAGGGAGAAATTCGAGGTTTTTAAATACCGCCATTTTGGTGTAATTTTTTAATTAAAATAGAGTGCCGTGGTCAAAACTAATAGAAATATATCAATTTTTTTAAACATGCGTCAACCCAAATGCTTACAAATCAATATATTTTAAATGGCAGTATCAAAGTTTAAAGTGCTCGTACTTCCCCAATAACAACAATAGAAGAGAAAAGTGTTATATATATTTAATAAACTATCATCCCCTATCATATGTGTGCAGAATTGGACATGTATAGCATACTTCAATTTTCATCCTTTCTGAAGTCATAGTCTTGGTAAAACTTCGATGGCCAAAATCGAGGTTTTGAAATACGCCCTATTGCAGAAATGTTTTGATTCAAAAAGACTCAGGTGGTCAAAACTAATTCAAATATATCATGTTATTAATCATGCGTCAACCCAAAAGCTTACAAATCAATGTATTTTAAATGGCTGTATCAAAGTTTAAAGTGCTTGTACTTCCCTAATAACAACAATAGATCGAAGAGGTAATTGTAATAATTATTGAATAAACGATCATCCCCTAAAATATGTGTGTAGAATTGGACATGTATTGCATACTTAAATTTTCATCATTTCTGAAATCTATAGCCTTTGTAAAACCTCGAGGGCCAAATTCAGGGTTTTGAAACACGCCCTATTGGAGAAATGTTTTGATTAAAAACGAGTCAGATGGTCAAAACTAATACAAATATATCATTTTATTAAACATGCGTCAACCCAAACGCTTACAAATCAAATTTTATAAATAGCAGTATCAAAGTTTAAAGTGCTCGTACTTCCCTAATAACAACAAAAGAATAGGTAATTGTTTTAATTATATAATAAATGATCATCCCCTAAAATATGTGTGAAGAATTGGACATGTCATGCATACTTAAATTTTCATCATTTCTGAAATCTATAGCCTTTGTAAAACCTCGAGGGCCAAATTCAGGGTTTTGAAACACGCCCTATTGGAGAAATGTTTTGATTAAAAAAGAGTCAGATGGTCAAAACTAATACAAATATATCATTTTATTAAACATGCGTCAACCCAAACGCTTACAAATCAAATTTTATAAATAGCAGTATCAAAGTTTAAAGTGCTCGTACTTCCCTAATAACAACAAAAGAAGAGGTAATTGTTTAAATTATAAAATAAATGATCATCCCCTAAAATATGTGTGAAGAATTGGACATGTCATGCATACTTAAATTTTCATCATTTATGAAGTCTTTGTAAAATCTCGAGGGCAAAAATCGAGGTTTTGAAATACGCCATTTTGGAGGAATTTTGATTGAAATAGAATCATGTGGTCATAACTAATACAATATATCATTTCATTAAACATGCGTCTACCCAAACACTTTCAAATCAATATATTTTAAATGGCAGAGTGAAGGTTAAAAGTGCTCGTATACTGCCCCAATAACGAAAATAGAAGGGGGAAGTGTTAAAATTATTTAATAATCAATCATCCCCTTTTATATGTGTGTAGAATTGGGCATGTATTGCATACTTGAATTTTCATCATTTCTGAAGTCTATAGCCTAGTCTTTGTAAAATCTCGATGGCCAAAATTGAGGGTTTTAAATACGCCCTTTTTGAGAAATTTTTTGATTGGAAAAGAGAAAGGCGGTCAAAACTAATACAAATATTTCATTTTATTAAACATGCGTCAACCCAAACGCTTACTATTCAATATATTTCAAATGGAAGTGGGGAATTTTTAAGTGCTCGTACTTCCCTTATAACAACAATAGAAGGGATAAGTAATATTATTATTTAATTAACTATCATCCCCCATCATATATGTGCAGAATTGGACATGTATTGAATACTTTAATTTTCATCACTCCTGAAGTATAAAGTCTTTGTAAAATCTCGAGGGCCGAAATAGAGGAATGTTTTGATTAAAATACAGTTGCGTGGTTAAAACTAATACAAATATATCAATTTTTTTAAACATGCGTCAACCCAAACGTTTACAAATCAATATATTTTAAATGGCAGTATCAAAGTTTAAAGTGCTCGTACTTCCCCAATAACAACAATAGAAGAGAAAAGTGTTATAATTATTTAATAAACTATCATCCCCTATCATATGTGTGCAGAATTGGACATGTATAGCATACTTCAATTTTCATCTTTTCTGAAGTCTTTGTAAAACTTCGATGGCCAAAATCGAGGTTTTGAAATACGCCCTATTGCAGAAATGTTTTGATTTAAAAAGAGTCAGGTGGTCAAAACTAATTCAAATATATTATGTTATTAAACATGCGTCAACCCAAACGCTTACAAATCAAATTGAATAAAAAGCATTGTCAAGGTTAAAAGTGCTCGTACTTCCCTAATAACAACAATAGAAGAGGTAATTGTTAAAATTATTTAATAAACGATCATCCCCTAAAATATGTGTGTAGAATTGGACATGTATTGCATACTTAAATTTTCATCATTTCTGAAGACAATACAAGACTTTGTAAAATCTCGATGGCCAAAAACTAGGTTTAAAATACGCCCTATTGGAGGAATTTTTTGATTGGAAAAGAATCAGGTGGTCAAAAGTAATACAAATATATAATTTCATAAAACATGCGTTAACCCGAACGCTTACAAATCAATATACTTTAAATGGCAGTATCAATGTTTATAGTGCTTGTACTTCCCCAAAAACAACAATAGAAGGGATAATTGTTATAATTATTTAATAAACGATTATCCCTTAACATATGTGTGCAGAATTGGGCATGTATTGCATACTTTAATTTTCATCATGTCTGAAGACTAGTCTTTGTAAAATCTCGATGGCACAAAACGAGGTTTTGAAATACGCCTCATTGGAGAAATTTTTTGATTGAAATAGAGTCACGTGGTAAAAACTTATACAAAAATACAATATTAAAAACGACGCGTTAACCCAAACGCTTACAAATCAATATATTTTAAAAAGCAGATTCAAAGTTTAAAGTGCTCGTACTTTCCCAATAACAAAAATAGAAGGGGGAAGGGTAAAAATTATTTAATAAACGATCATCTCTTAAAATATGTGAGTAGAATTGGGCATTTATTGCATACTTTAATTTTCATCATTTCTCGATGGCCAAAAACGAGGTTTTGAAATACGCCCTATTGGAGGAATTTTTTGATTGCAAAAGAGTCAGGTGGTCAAAACTAATACAAAATATATCATGTCATTAAACATGCGTCAACCCAAACGCTTACAAATCAATATATTTTTATTGGCAGTATCAAAGTTTAAAGTGGTCGTATTTCCCCAATAACAACAATAGAAGCGGTAAGTGTTATGATTATTTAATAAACGATCATCCCCTTACATATGTGTGTAGAATTGGACATGTATTGCATACTTAATTTTTCATCATTCTGAAGTCTTTGTAAAATCTCGAGGGCAAAAGTCGATGTTTTGAAAAAGGCCCTATTGGAGAAATTTTTTGACTGGAAAAAAGTAAGGTGGTCAAAACTAATACAAATATATCATTTTGTTGATAATGCGTCAACCCAAACGCTTACAAATCAGTATATTTTAAATGCCAGTATCAAAGTTTAAAGTGCTCGTACTTCCCTTATATAAACAATAGAACGGATAAGTGTTATAACTATTTAATAATTTATCAGCCTTTATCATAATATGTGTGCAGAATTGGGCATGTATTGCATAGTTAAATTTTCATCATTTAGGAAGTCTTTGTAAAATCTCGAGGGCCAAAATCGAGGTTTTGAAATTCGCCCTTTTTGAGGAGTTTTCTGGTTGAAATAGAGTCACTTGGTAAAATATAACACAAATATATCATTTTATAAAACATGCGTCAACCCATACGCTTACAAATCAATATATTTTAAATGGCAGTTTCAAAGTTAAAGTGCTCGTACTTCCCCAATAACAACAAAAGAAGTGATAAGTGTTATAATTATTTAATAAACGATCATGCCCTATCATATGTGTGCAGAATTGGAGCTGTATTGCATACTTTAATTTACATCATATCTAAAAAGTTGTCTTTTTTTTTTAAATCGTTATTTTGGACGTATTTTGTATTAGGATGGAATCATATGGTCAAATATATCACAAATATACCTTTTTTGTAAAGATGCGTCAAGCCAAAAGTCTACTATTGCATCCACTTGAAATAGCATTGTCAAGTTTTAAACTGCCCTTATTTCTCCAATAACAACAAAAGAAGGGGTGTTTTATTATTTTTTAATGAACGAACATCCTCATTTATATTATGTGTATTAAATTGATATATTGGTAACATTATGATTATTTAATAATTATTTTATAATTGGTACAGTCACAGAAGTATATCACATTATGTTTAGGTTTAGTTAACTTATCTCTGCTTTGAATTATGTGAATTATTTTTAATCACGTTTTTAAGTTGTATTGTACACACACATTTTCACAGTGAAAATCTTTTTGTCAATACGATCACCCATTTTCTACTTTAAATAATGATCCTTTCGTTATAAGTTAAACTGTTAATTTTGTGTCATTCAAATTAAATCTCTCATGATATTGTAGTTCGTTTCTTATGGAAGTTATTGAATTTAATACATAATTAATAATCAAACTAATAGCCTTATTTATTTTTATGTTAGAATTACTAAGCTCACTGTCTTTTACACTTCACGGCACTTAATTACCATTCTTCAGGAGAATGAATCCTTAGTTCCACGTGGTTTTTATACTCATTGTCTAACACTCCATAAATAGTGGTAAAATAAGGGAGCCAGGTGTATCCAGAACATATAAATCTTATTTCTTCCTCCATCTTCTTGGTTTGTTCTGCATTCTGCATTTAGTCTTTTTGTCAGCTAATAAGGTAGGAATACAACCACAGCCGTAAGTAAATATGGATTCCTCGCAAGAAAAGGACGGGTCTCATATTTATCGAATAAAGTTCAAACTTTACATCACACAATTTTCTCCACTTTATTTAAATAAGTTACACATTTTGAAGGCCATCAACATTCTTATGATAATCTAGCCTACATGTATCAGATACGTTGTCATCGAGGTTTATAAGCACAGGATGATACCACGATACCTTACATGTACCGCACTGCCAAAAACATCTGGATCTCAATATCATTTACATGAGACAATAAGCTCCTTACAATAATAAATCCTCATTAAGAGTTCACTTTTCAGTACAAATAACAATACACATTTATTTATTTTACTTATTCATAAGACAAGTGTTATTCAAGTCAAGTCTGTATATTATATGTGCAACATGGAATAATATATGAATTGACCCTTTACCTTTTAAATATAATACATATGTTGGTTTACACAAGTACATACTATTTTGAGATTGGATGTTGAATTCTTCAAATATAAGAAAAATAATGTAATCACAAAGTAATCATACAATGCCATATAAAATAATATTTGTTCCTGATTCTTTTTGAAAATGTTTCGTGAAAAAACTACGTTTTTACACAAAACATCTCTGAATAAATCCTTGTTTATTTAGAATGTTTATTTTGACGACAAGAAGTTGTAACAATAAACAAGTAAGACTTTCAATCCAATACGTATAATATGATATTGTATTGAAATTGGCCGATTAAACATTTAAGTATATACGGTTAAACTACAGCCAGTCATGATAGATCTAACAACATTTATATTGTATGCACAACACTTGTAAATCTAATGATATCACAGAAGATAGTGAGTTATGTTACACTGAGTGACCATGGGGACAGAATATTCACAGATACGACCATGGGAGCATTCTTTGATGACGATGATGATGATGATGATGATGATAGTTGGGGTCTAACGTCTCATTGTTTTGCAACGATGTTAATCGTGACGATGAGTGGATGATTATGAAGATGAAAAAACAGGATTCGAACCTGGAACGCAGAGACCGCGGTTCATCGAAAATTAAGAAACATACAATGTTAGCATGAGTAGTGTGAAGGTGAAGTGAATTATATGTAGACAATAAACACAGTAGTTGTCTTGTTCTGACCATAACAAGATGCATGTTGAATGTGTGGGTGTTATGAACCTCATGAAGGGAAACTCGGAAATGCATGAGCATATATATTTCTGTAAATTTTAACACTTTGTAATTGATATTAAATGGGATCATATGATTCTTATACCAACATTTTCAACATATATTTTGAATTTTTAATTAAAATCGAAATAATCTTAGGAAAGATTATTTTCATTACTAGAAAAATGAGGCATCATCCTTCATACATACTATGCTTTTCGAAATAAACTTGTAGAAAGTTTGAAAAGCAGTATTAGATGTATTTTCCTTCATAAACATTGTAATTTTGTAATATTGAAAATGCAATTGAGTTATTAGAAATATGTAGAACTGTTTGCGTGTTTAGATAATGTTGCTTTGCTAACAGTTTAATGTAGCTACTTGCTCGCTAAATTAATTAATTATAAATTACAGGTTAGCGTAAGTCAGTCAATTACATTAATTTTGATGATCCAATATAAAACATATATATATATATATATTATATATATTATAATTAAAATACGGATTTGTAGTTGTTTTTTTTAGAATCAGCTTGTAGTCGCACCGTTACGACAAACTCTACAGCGTTTGGAGCTGTGCCCGTTCACTTTCTGATACACCTCGTCCACTTAGCTATCGCATTCAATGTTATAATGTATCCTTTCTATTCTTTTATGATGAAACACTCAAAGCAGATGAATTAAAACATGAACCAAACAAACCTTACACTAACTGTTTCGTATCTGTGAACATTGCCCACATGACATATTAAGTCTCAGTTAAACTGAAAATATTCAACGCCAAATATTTGGATGTGGTTTGCTGCAAACTCTGGCAACAGTGCTTTGAGCTCCCCCACACAACAACAACAGCAACAACAACAGCAACAACACATCCTCGTATATGACTTGTGTAACAAACTAAAATATACACACATCATACATTTTATTTACAACAAGTATTTGTTTTATGCACAAGGAATCACAGTAGGGAAAGAAGTTAATTATGATCACATGTGACATTGTAATTATGACCAACCAACTATATTCAACAGATCTAGAAACGTTTCGTTAAAACATCCTTCTTAATTCTATAATAAATTCATATTATTTATTTGAATATTTTTCATTGAGAATTTATTTCGCTGTTGATTGAAGTAACATTGTAAAGGTGATTGAGCTATTAGAAGTATGAAGAACTGTTTACATAAGGTTGTTACCAGCTTAATGTGGCCAACTTGTTAGCTAAATAATTAATTAAATAATTAATTATAAAATCCAGACCAACGTAAATATCAGCCAATTACATTAATTTTGATGATCGAGTATAAATAAAAAAGGTATTTATCAATATTTAAAGAGCATTTAGTATTTTAAGATATCTGGTCATTATATATCTTTGAAATACGTTTATAGTTAAAGTTACTTACCTTTCATGTATGATCTAGTTCATAAAACATGATAAGACAATTTGAAGTGAAATTAAATACGCTGTATAATTTCTTTTCAG
This sequence comes from Isoperla grammatica, assembly GCA_945910005.1. Lineage (NCBI taxonomy): Eukaryota > Metazoa > Arthropoda > Insecta > Plecoptera > Perlodidae > Isoperla > Isoperla grammatica. Next base: position 51,591,328 of record OX246741.1, read on the forward strand.
ACTTTCTCAAGTTTCTATATGGAAATTATTATTTAACTTATTTTATTTTAATACAAGAATTGCTTCACTAGGTGTTTTTTTTTTTACAATTTTACAATTTTATGATTTGTATTGTTTTTGTTCAAGAAATTGCTTCAGACGTAATCGGGGTGTATCTAAATCCCAGTGTATCTGAAAATGTTGATTTATTTCTTGAAGCCTGTACTAGTTAAATGTGTCACTTCACATTTTTTCATAATCTTTGATTTTTATGTTAGTGTATTATTAAATTAAAAAAATGCTCTAGAATTTGATAATTTTGCCTGTTTGTCTAAATTTGTATCCGCATTGTAATACGTAGAGCAGACAAGTGATGCAGTCCTTGATATTTCAAATCGTTATACAAATTGTTGAACGTTGTTGTCTTTCAAAATCAGTTAAAAAAATATTGAACATATAACTAACATCTGTGTCGTCGCCAATCATAATTATAATAAGGTTTAGATTGCCATTGTTGTACACACTCAAATATCATTGTTCATGTGTTTGATAATATTGAATATATTATAGAATTCACTGACTGTTAAAAAGAGCACCACAGTAATTCGAAGTTACACGTTCGTCATAAAAGCCTATGAAATATACAAATACATTATCATACAGTTGCATAGAAATTGAACAGTTCAATGTGAGTAAAGTGAAAACATAATAAATTAAATGTAGAATGATTTATTTCTCACCTTTTTAAGAATTTTAAATGATAAGACAAATGTAAATTTCCAACTCTAGTGAGAGTAGAGCTTATCCACGTACACACGGGCCCTGAGAAAACATTTCACAATATTTATCTTCTTACGTGTCCGAGTATATCACACAGGCTTCCTTGACAACACAGATTAAACCCATTATTTATGCTAAATAACACAATTTTTCTTTTATTTACATTATGACTAACATCTATTGAATTTTAACATGCATTATTTTGGCTATGGTAATGACCAATATAAATATAGTTTGTGTGTATAGATAGCGATAAACATCATATACCAACAAGAGACAGATGCTACATAGCATGGCTCATCATCCACTCATTACTTAACATTATGTTATTACTTTCCAATTCAAAGAGAAATTAGAAACTTATACAACACCCAGAAACGTTTAAAAAATATCAATAGTTTTTATTCGTTTTTCTTGATATAGGTAATTAAATTTAAAATGTACTTATTACTGGTTTTAACACGTTATTTGTGAAAATAATAACTTGTCACAAGATATTAAGTAATACATTTATTCGCTATATATTCACACAAACGCCATGAAAAATGTCTGTAAGATTTTAAAGCTTCAAACCAGATAAGTTTGGAAAGATCAAACTTTGACTGAGTTGTGGTTATTTATTCCATAAATAGGCTGACAATATAATTATATATTACAGTTTTTATATATTCAATTCTTTACAGTTGTGTAGGCCCTAGAACTACACGAGTTTTATTATCACATCAGGATTGCTGTGAAATAAGAATAAGGAAATGAACACTTAACATTCGTCAACTCTAAAAGATTCTACTATACAGTAGTTGATACACATTTGCTGTTTGACTAAAGATGCAGCCAGCACTAACCATGCATACATGCATACATACATACATACATACATACATACATACATACATACATACATACATACATACATACATACATACATACATACATACATACATACATACATACATACATACATACATACATACATACATACATACATACATACATACATACATACATACATACATACATACATACATACATACATACATACATACATACATACATACATACATACATACATACATACATACATACATACATACATACATACATACATACATACATACATACATACATACATACATACATACATACATACATACATACATACATACATACATACATACATACATACATACATACATACATACATACATACATACATACATACATACATACATACATACATACATACATACATACATACATACATACATACATACATACATACATACATACATACATACATACATACATACATACATACATACATACATACATACATACATACATACATACATACATACATACATACATACATACATACATACATACATACATACATACATACATACATACATACATACATACATACATACATACATACATACATACATTAATACATACATACATACATACATACATAGATAAAACGTTTATCCATTACGAAACATTAACGACTGGTTTGTACTGTACATGAAAAAATATGTTAACCATTGAAAAATATGTATATTTCGTTAATACTGTGCTGTTTCATGTGCAACACATGGCATGCAGATAGTTTTGCTCAAGTTTTTATTTAGGTTAGAACGACATAAAACCAAATATGATAACATTGATATATATATATTTTTGTTTTGTTTACGTACGGATTCTTTGTATGTACAATATTAATATTATTGATTATTAATAAATTGTCTGTTCGATTAATATAAGGAAATATGCTATATTGATACTCCCACTCGGTAAAGACTATTCTACTTCATAAGATCAACTTCGGCAAAACTATTCTTCAACCATGGTAGATAGCCGATCTATTCCTTAAAGAGGGTGTGTAAGCATGAAACGGGTTAAGTAGGGGAGAACTGACGAAGAAACAATATCACAAATGATAAATCATTTTATATTACTTCTAGTTACTTCAAGTTCAAAGTCCTTAGTGACAAGAAAACGAAGGAGCAACAATAAATAATATATTTCCCTTCAGAATGATAAAAAAATTTATATGAGTCAATATCACAGCGATGAAAACGATCAACGTTCAAGACTGTTCGGGAGGTTTCTGGGTCTATTCCCACTGTTGCAAGAGCAGATTCAAGGTTTTTACAATCGTTATTTGACCTCAAGAAATTGTGTCTTTTAAAAGCCCTCTCAATACTATAGGGAAGTCTCACGCATTTTTTTTATTTGCTTACTGGATACCTCAAGTTAAAATAAACGGGAATTAATTGGTTTCGGCTCGAAAGGTGCATTGACATGACTTTAACAGCAAGTCAAAGATATTGCTGTCAAAACACGCTCAGAAACGGACCTGCGCCATCTTGCTCGTGATTTCAAGGTTCTGACGTCATATGTCAGTAAACAGTAATTTTATATCATACAAATAGTACTGAAATCCCACCCTTAAGTAGATTATTGCTCTCATAAGACTCTAACTGAACCAACGTTTATTTATAGTTAGTAAATGAGCACTTCTCAACATTAATTAACAACAATATGTTAAATAATTGCATTATTTTAAACACGTTTTGGTAAATACTGTATCAAAATGTATTTTCTGAAGAAAACAGTGGTATAAAAGACATTGTTGTAAAGTCACTGCATCCTAGATATTGTAAAATGTCCAACTTAATATCGTTGATATTATTAAGAATACTTCAAGGAGGCAGTTGTTTACATGACATATGACGTCAAGAGCCATTTTTCAATTACGGAACAAGAAGTTCCAAATTTCAAACTTAAAATGCTAATAGAATTGGAAATATACGCTTCTCAGATATAAAAATTATACCGTTCGTACTTTTAGATAATGATCTTCCATTTTTAGGTACTTTGAGGAATATTTATTTTTGATGAGACTTCCCTATTCTAAACACTCCTTACCAACCGTCTTAGCACATATGTCAAGTAGGTAGTTACAGTTTTTATAATGCTTAGTGGACAATATAAAAAGAACCGTTACAGTTCTATCTACTGATCTACAACCATAGAAAAGGTTCATACGCCTCGTTGTGTACGCTTTAAGTACAACCTACTATCACAAACATCTTGGCTTCTTCCCTAACCTGGTATCAAACTCTGAACCTTCTGATTTTGGAACATATCAAAACTAGACAACAAACTATAGATATTCAAATACAAATTTCAGCCTTTCTATCACAACAATAATATTACAAGTACACCACCTACTCACTTTAAAACAACCACAAATAATCGTTCAAATGCAAATTAACCCAGCCATTTTTAAAATGCTTTTTAAAAAAATTAAAAACAAGAGAAATTAACACCCCCCCACATAAAAATTAAAAGTAACTCCAAAGGAAACCTAGCACCACTTTAAAACTTTATCACATTGTATTACTATTTAAGGGGGTATTTCAAATTTTGAATTTCTAGCAAATTATTGTAAATTGAAACTAAACCGGCACCCCCACCATCATAGCTTAATGACCTTCAGATAACTATGCGTTACTATAAAGTTCGAGTTTTACGAAACTCTGCCAATATAAAAACTACTCATAATCTAAGATTGGTTATACTAGACTTTCAACAACATAAACTTAAAAAAAAATAATAATTTAGGTTTTTCTTAAAAACTCTACTATTGTTTGTTAGGAAATAACAGTATTTAATATGATTTGTTAAATGTAGCCTAACCTCGTTTCTCATAATATGAATAACGGTCATCATTGTTTTCTTTCAATGAAAGTTCTCAGTAATGGACTTTATAATTGTGTTCTTTGGTTTGATAAAATTCCCATTATGATTAAATAAATAAATTAATAAATTCACATTTAGAGTCTACCCACTCAGTAACGAAACTGATTTTCAGTGGACGACTTTAATTTAAAGCGACTAAACCAACCCTGTCGGCTCCGAACACCATCGACGAGTGAGCGATAACCAATCAAGGATCGATATTTCAAATATGAAACATATGAATCAGTGATTGGACAGTGCGAACACCTGCGGACAAATGTCAGAATCAACTAGGCCGATTCAGAACAACTTTGAATTTATTGAGTACTTCGTTGCTGGGACAGCTCCAAAGTCACCGTTTACTTATTCCTAAGACAAGAAGTAATGGAACTGAATCTTTAATAGAAGTTAAAAAACTTCTGCTTGAACCGTGATTTGAACCCAGACCTTCTGCATTGGAAGCAGGGATGCAACCACTGGACCAACGAGCCACCTAAATGAATACTGGACATATTATTTCAGTTGTTAATCCTTCATCTGTCATGATTCCCTGGACGTTTAGATACAGAAACACTTAGGTCATTCCACCGCCCCTAGTGGAATAGATCAACTATCACATCAGGTGGTAAGATATTAAAATATCACGGAAAACCCGTTCAAGTACCACTATCATTTACCCGGGGCGAGAAAGTTCGCCCCCGGGGGTTGGCAGGGGGTGGGGGAGGAGGAACAACTGCGGCTCAACCCTCTCGCCGGCTCGACCAGTAACAGGTGACCTTGAGCCGTGTCCGGCACTGTGAGCGTCACTGGCTGGTCCGAGGCGGGGGGCTCGGAGGGGGTGGGGCAGCGGCGGTCGCAGGGGGGTACGACCCCACTCAGCGTGTGCAGAGGGATGCGGTACAGACGGAACGGCCGAGGCTCCGGCGAGGCTGGAAATTAAAAGTAAAATTTAAATTTCAAAAATTTACAAAAATTAAAATTAAAATAAGGGCAGAAATTATGAACAGCTATTAAAAGTTTGTAGCTAATAACTTGATTTAGCATAGCAACCACCAATCAGGGGCCTTGAAATCAACCTAATAGCTTATTATAGCTCATATTAAATTTGTATTAGCTGTTCATAATACTAGGCCCAAATTAAATTAAATACGTTTTAAGTAAAGTCCCTCACATCCCCCTATATTAACCCTGTGTACTCACAGTGCGGTGATGAAGGCGGTGATATGCTGGGGTCTCTCTCCGGCCTGTCCACTTGAAGGCGCTCTGTCTTTGTGTGGAAGAACTCGGGGGCGGTCGTGGCGAAGAAAATATCGTTCTGACAACATAACATAAATCATTTATTTAATTAAAATAAACTTAAAATAATTCTTTTTAATGGCAACAGTCATGTTATGGGTATTATATTTTCGCCATCTTTGAACTTCCGGCCGCCATTGCAACCATACTCGAATATAATTTTCAGCTATCTTGAATATCGGTTCAATCTGAGGTTCTATCGCGGATTGGCCCGTCAAGAAGGCTGTGCATTGAGGAAGTTGTAAGGTCGTAATGGCGGACGACCAAGATGTCAGCGCCCACCGAAAGGCGCGTAAAATGACCTACAGACTATTTTAAAAATGATACGGCCCCCTAAATCGGCAAAGAAACAATATAAAATACTCATTATTGGTTTATGAAAACTTATTTGCTCACTGCAAGATAAAAGTGGTTAAAGTTTATATTTTTGTATGTGCTTTGAAATGCCTGTTTTATGAGACGAAATGTTGATGAAACAACCATAAAAACTTTGTCTGTGTATCATATTTGTCTTAACCGGTATAGAAATTGTTGTTTTATAAAGGTGAACGGAAAAATTCGCATGAAAAAAACCTGTTGAAGATATAATTTGTATCGTAACTTCATCGCATACAAAACGCAGTAATATTGTAAGAAACTGGTGACAAGTTAGTAAATTACCTATGGAAACCTTGACAATCTATTAATAGGTCCAACGTGACGTCAAAGCGGCCATGATTGCGACAAAACTGATGAGATCATTAGCAATTACTATACCAATTTAATAAATAACTAATTTAGAATCTAAGTGCAACCTCTAAATATCTATATCGCACAAGTGTACATGTAAAAGGTGACTTTGGACCGTCATAGCAGCGAAGTGCATAATAATTATTAATGGTGAAAATGTCCACTACTAAAATTAGTTCTTGAAACGTATTGGGTAGTCTATCAATACGAATTTATTTGTTTTATGTAACATTAAACTGGCAAACTTCTACTTCCCGACTTAACTATTTGGGCATCAAAAGGCGGTAGACAAACTGCCGATGGCGTGGGGCATCTACCCTATATTACCCACTCAACGGTACTACATGTGTGACTACACGTCAATGGTTCTCCTTCAATCTAGACTTACCTTTGAGCATATTAGTTTGAGCTTTGGCAATACCATCGTCTGGACCAAGTTACCGTTGATGATGAGGCGTATCTCCATTGAGTCTGTCGTGAAGCCAAATATGTAGGGGAAGGCACACACTATAACATACACCATACACGCAGTGTTAAACAACACATACATATGAAACACCCAAACACCTACGTTAACAATAAATAATACACATTATGGCTCATTAGAGTCCTACATGTACGTTTCATTAATTAACAAAAGTTGCAAATAAAAGATATACCTAAATGATTATTAATATCCAACAAACAATGTTGTTGATCGATGATATATATATACAGTAAATGAAACAAACAAAATACAAACTAATTTATTAAAAATATTATTAATGTATTGATATTTTATGCTTTATAGTTTATACACAATACATAAAATTAATGAACGTTTCTCGGAAAATAAATACGTAGCCGCTCTGACTAAATGAAAAGTAATGTACAAATTGTGGGGTACACAGAACAGAGCACAACGGAATAGGGCACAACGGAACAGAGCACAAACCGAACACTTCCGAAGCGTGCGGTGTTGCCAAATGTGATGATTGTGTTCTGTTCCGTTGCAGAGCGGATTACCGCACACACGTTAATTTGTGTGCGGTAATCCGGTACAGAACGGATCACTGCACAATGTTTACACATAAGCGTGTGTGCGCTGTTCCGGTTCCAAACGGATCACAGCACACATTTTGTGCGCTATTCCTTGTGGTAGTTTGTGCGCTGTTCCAGACCATAACGGATTACAGCACACACTTCGCGTGTGTGCGCTGTTCCGGTTCCAAACGGATCACAGCACACATTTTGTGCGGTGTTCCTGTCCACAACGGATTACCGCACACACATTGGGTGTGTGTGCGCTGTTCCGGTTCCAAACGGATCGCAGCACACATTTTGTGCGGTGTTCCTGTCCACAACGGATTACCGCACACACATTGGGTGTGTGTGCACTCTTCCGGTTCCAAACGGGGTCGGGGCCATAACACACAAACCCCACAACACACAATACCCACAAGACACAAAATTTTTCGTAAATTTTTAAAGTGTTTCCGGACGGGTCGTTAGACCCAAAATTCATTTTTTTAAAGTCCATTGACAGTTCGGGCCACAACGCCCAAACCCCATAGCACCCAATCGTCACAAGACCCAAACTGTTGAATTTATGTAAGTCCGATATTTATTTAGAGTCCATAGACAGTACGGGCCACAACGCCCAAACCCCGTAACACACAATAGGCCTACCCACAAGACACTAAAGTGCAATTTATTATAAGTCCTACTTTTCCCGACAGAGGTACCCACAACGCCCAAAGTGACGGGACGCCCAAATTTTCGGTCTTGTGGCACCAACCGTAGGGGTCGGAACACACAATCGTTTAACTTTGTGTAGAACGGCCCCTCCAGACGGGCCGGGAGACACAAAAGAGGTGCCATAGCACACAAACCCCGTAACACACAATGCCCACAAGACACAAAATTGAAGATTTTACAAGTCCGAATTTTATCAACAGAGGTACCCACAACGCACAAAGTGACGGGACACCAAAATTTTCGGTCTTGTGGCACCTACCGTAGGGGTTGGAACGCACAATTGTTCTACTTCGGGTAAAGCAAATTTTAAATTGTTTCAGGAAAAGTTTGGGTCTTATGGCCCCTACAGGTGGGGCCACAACACACAAAGTTTGGGTTTACGGCCCCTACAGGTTGGGCCACAACACACAAAGTTTGGGTCTTACGGCCCCTACAGGTTGGGCCACAACACACAAAGTTTGGGTCTTACGGCCCCCACAGGTTGGGCCACAACACACAAAGTTTGGGTCTTACGGCCCCTACAGGTTGGGCCACAACACACAAAGTTTGGGTCTTACGGCCCCTACAGGTTGGGCCACAACACACAAAGTTTGGGTCTTACGGCCCCTACAGGTTGGGCCACAACACACAAAGTTTGGGTTTACGGCCCCTACAGGTTGGGCCACAACACACAAAGTTTGGGTCTTACGGCCCCTACAGGTTGGGCCACAACACACAAAGTTTGGGTCTTACGGCCCCTACAGGTTGGGCCACAACACACCAAGTTTGGGTCTTACGGCCCGCCGTCACGAGCGGGAAGAAAACAGTTTTTGTAAACCGTACGCAAATAGCGTTACTTCCACGTGCGGCGGGTTGCGGCCATCAGGGGCTGTTACGAGACGACAGGCGCTTCGTTCAAATATGTCGCGCAAGAAGGCTAGAGAGGGTATGGACATGTCCATAACCCTTTTAGCACAGATAAGGGATTGTTGCTTTTAGTTGTCTATATTATGCTGCTATTCGACACAATTTATTTGTTTGTATTTCTTTTCATGCATCTCCAATATGATTGATAGGGCGCGATAGCTGCCCTTATAAGTTTGCCTCAGATTTATGTATGTATCCGTTCGCATTCCACGCGCGACAAGATATATGTATTTGTTTGAGGTAGACGATATTAACGGATAGGAATGAAACTTGGCATTAATGTTCTCAGTAGAATGACGCATGTTTATTGTAAATCTCAATATTTTGAGTGAGGCGTAGGTACTACTAAGTGCAAGTTTTGTAAGACAAAAAAATTTGTTACCTTGCACATCGCAATGGTTTTTTAGTAAATGCCTGTTATCAATTTTGCGTTATCATAATGAAACTCAAACGGCACTAAAGTAATCCTGTGACTTTAGAATGGCGTTACTTTTACATTTCTGGCATTTGTATTTTAGACGCTACGTGTGACAGAAAATTCATGCAATTTTAAAGTTTGTTGTTGGTTCTAGCCTTTATGGCCAATCTAAAGTAATGTTTAACCATTGTTACGAAAAATACACACTCATATTGTAAACCCAGTCGTGTGTTATAGAAAAAAATAAATAATATGTAAAATTATTATCAAGGGGTGACCAAACGGGTCAAGTTTTGGCCCGCATTTTGAGCTTCGCAAGATAAATGAATTTATTTAAGGTTGAAGATTGCAACTCATATTACTGATTTTTGCATGGCGGTTGTCACTAAATAAGTGAATTAGTATGTAAATTAACAATGCTATTGGTGTAATTAAGCGAGCGAAGCGAGCGTTTCCATTTTACTCTTATGGCTCTCATTTTTTTTTTTTTTTTTGTGTTTTTGTGTTGTTTTGTTTAGAGCGTTACTAAGCGAGCGAAGCGAGCGTTTCCATTCTACTCTTATGGCTCTCATTCTGTTTGTTTGTTTGTTTTTTTGTTTGTTTTTTTGTCTCGCGATAGCGGTCGAACGAAAAGTCCTATCAATTTGAAATTTGGACCATCCACAAGCCTCGATGTGGATTGAACGTCATTAGTTTTGTGGACAAATCCGTCGAAAAGTTACAAAGTTACAATTTAATTAGTACAAAGATTTTTTCTTAAACAAAATGGCGGCAAAATGTGAGATGGTATATTTATATTATTTTATATAAATATAAAATATTTTATATTTCATTTTATAGTAAATTTCCGGCCGGTCACGAATATACTAATTTCAACGCGATCCGATGAGAATTGTAGGTACAAATTACATTTGTATTGCTGAAGTAACTATGACAACGAAAAATCCAAGCTATAATTTATATGGACAATTGATCTTTTATTGAACAATGGCAGGAAGTATAATAACTATGACAATAAAAACTCTAATCTTTGCACATTTTTGTCTCTTACATTGAACAATGACGATATAGTTTTGAGAACTTTTCGCCAGAAAGTTCGTGGATATGGACGCGCCGCTCGCTTATCAACGCGTCACACAAGAGCGTTTTCCTAGTTATTACACATTCATTATTTTATAAGCGAGCGAAGCGAGCGTTTCCATTCTACTCTTATGGCTCTCATTCTGTTTGTTTTTGTTTGTTTTTTTGTTTTTTTGTCTCGCGATAGCGGTCGAACGGAAAGTCCGATCAATTTGAAATTTGGACCATCCACAAGCCTCGATGTGGATTGAACGCCATTAGTTTTGTGGACAAATCCGTCGAAAAGTTACAAAGTTACAATTCAATTAGTACAAAGTTTTTTTCTCAATCAAAATAGCGGCAAAATGTGAGATGGCCATTTTATAGTAAATGTCCGGCCGGTCACGAATATACTAATTTCAACGCGATCCGATGAGAATTGTAGGTACAAATTACATTTGTATTGCTGAAGTAACTATGACAACGAAACATCCAAGCTTTAATTTATATGGACAATCGATCTTTTATTGAACAATGGTAGGAAGTATAATAACTATGACAATAAAAACTCTAATCATTGCACATTATTGTCTCTTACATTGAACAATGACGATAGCTTTGATAACTTTTCGCCAGAATGTTCGTGGACGCGCTCGCTTATCAACGCGTCAAACAGAGCGTTTTCCTAGTTATAATGCCTATTATGATTATTAAGCGAGCGAAGCGAGCGTTTCCATTCTACTCTTATGGCTCTCATTCTGTTTGTTTTTTTGTTTGTTTTTTTGTTTGTTGACCTTAGTTTAAAGTTTAATTTATTGTTTATAGTATCTGAGCAGAATTCACGACCTATGTCTTTAATCCATTTTCTTAGTTTAATATTGAATGTTGTTTTACATGAAGTGCTATTAATTTGAGCTGGAACTAAATTAAACATCTTTCGACCTAGGAAATCACATCTGAGTGTACTTAGTTTGCGTTTCATTGTCCCCCTAGTTGATACAGGTATATCGACATATTCGTCAGAGTTTACGTTTGAGGATTTCGTATTTGTACATTGATGTTTGTAGTGCGTTATAAGTGCCTTCATGTTAATTTGTCTAATGTCAAGAATATCGGTCTCTGAGTATAGCGTTTCTGAACAAAATCTTCGTGGTTTAAATGTCATATTAAGTTTAATAATGTGTTTTTGTATTATATTCAATGGTTCTAAGTGTGAGTCTCGACACCGCCCCCCCCCCCCCCCCCAAACCAATCATGCCGTATTATTGTAGTCTGGAATGAATGAAAGCATGGTAGATCATTCTTAGTTTTTTTTTTAACTTAGGATGGTTTTTTAGCTTTGGCACTGTTCTATTTTCAAAAGTGCAACCTGCAATCTTATACTTTAACATATTAGGTACCTAAAGCGAATTTCATACACATTTTTTGTTCACAAACAAAAAAGTACAAACATTAAAGCACAAGTCATGCGCAACAAGTTAACACAATTGTAACAAGTTTTCCCTGTAACAACTATCGCCTCAGTCTCCCCTACAGAACCTTGTAACGTGGCCAAACCAAAAAATTGTCTATGTGTCAGAAAACAACCAATAAAACTTCCGGCGCACGCAGTGACCAATCACAGCTCTCTTTCCGTCAACGGTTAGGTTCGCGTATGTTTAAATTTTAGCTATTTTTGTTGCGCCCCCAAATTGTAAACCCATCCGTAATACTTTTGGTTTGGCAGCGTTGAACACTTCGGGTAAAGTTCGTTTGGCAAATAGTTGCCTTCTATTCCGTTTGGGCGCTAATTGCGTTGTCCCGTTGTGGATGGGGGACTGGTTGGTTTGGGATGAAAATAGGTTTGGAAGGCTCTGAATCTAAGGCAAAATGCATAATAATGTTATATATCATTAGGACAAGTTCTAGATTATCATCATCTTAATTTATCTTAAAAGTGGTTTTCAATTGCGCAATGAGCAACTGATAATGACTATATAATCGAAATAAGGCCGCGCGGCTACAGTCGTCGCATGGGAATCTTCTAATTAAAACATACCTGCGGCCGCCTATTACATATTGAGTACATTGAGTACAGATGGGCCCAACTCCGGAATGAGACTCAACTCGCATGCGGAATGACGGTTTTAATTACTTGATTTCGATAAGCCTATACTTTATATTCATAACTATACCAAATCGTATCCCATATTGTTAACATATATAACGATCTATACAAAATTACATTACAAAATTGTAAAAAAAAGTATCGAACACAAGTAATTAAGACCGTATTTCCGCATGCGAGTTTACTCGTATCCGCTCGAGAATTGGGCCCCAGGTCATAAACTAAAAACAATAAAAACATAGTCGAGAGTCAAATTATTAAAAAAAGACTTATGGTGTAACATTAGTATCAACTTTAATGTGTATTGTGTTTGTGTTACTTATGGAATCCGTACGCACATAACCCTAAATGCCGTCTTCTTATTCAGCGGGATTGTGGATGTTGTAACACACTATGTTACACCCACACACCCAATGTGTGTGCGGTAATCCGTTGTGGACAGGAACACCGCACAAAATGTGTGCTGTGATCCGTTTGGAACCGGAACAGCGCACACACACCCAATGTGTGTGCGGTAATCCGTTGTGGACAGGAACACCGCACAAAATGTGTGCTGTGATCCGTTTGAAACCGGAACAACGCACACACACCCAATGTGTGTGCGGTAATCCGTTGTGGACAGGAACACCGCACAAAATGTGTGCTGCGATCCGTTTGGAACCGGAACAGCGCATCACACACCCAATGTGTGTGCGGTAATCCGTTGTGGACAGGAACACCGCACAAAATGTGTGCTGTGATCCGTTTGGAACCGGAACAGCGCACAAACTACCACATGGAACAGCGCACAAAATGTGTGCTGTGATCCGTTTGGAACCGGAACAGCGCACACACGCGAAGTGTGTGCTGTAATCCGTTATGGTCTGGAACAGCGCACAAACTACCACAAGGAATAGCGCACAAAATGTGTGCTGTGATCCGTTTGGAACCGGAACAGCGCACACACGCTTATGTGTAAACATTGTGCTGTGATCCGTTCTGTACCGGATTACCGCACACAAATAAACGTGTGTGCGGTAATCCGCTCTGCAACGGAACAGAACACAATCATAACATTTGGCAACACCGCACGCTTCGGAAGTGTTCGGTTTGTGCTCTGTTCCGTTGTGCCCTATTCCGTTGTGCCCTGTTCCGCGCTCCCCAAATTGTGCATACAAATTGAAAATGATATGCGTATATTATTCAAGACGCTATTATTTTTGAATTCACAATTAATAATTATGTACCCGTATTAATAATTGTAGGCACGTTTCCCTTGAGTATCTCTGTAAAAATGTTCAACACATTCCGGAAGGGTATTTATTGTTTATTCTTGTGAACATAAAATTCAGTTTCAAACAGATACACATTAAATCACATATGTAAAAGAAACTTGAATTTAAAATTCTCTTGACAAGAAAGGGCGTCGATGCTAGCAAACATTTTCCTAAAACACCTTAAATCATAGGAAATCTTGTGCCGCATATGCTAGTTGAATGAAGTTGATAGTGTAAGAACTAATAGGAGAAACTTCCATGAATATATGGACAGTAAACGATATACCAACCTATTGATGTAGGTACCGAATTCCAATGGAAATCAAATTCGTTTGTAGCGTGTTTCCCAGAAAGTTTTTGAAAGTGGCAAGTATCTGCAACAAATAAAGAATGCAATTATTAATCATTTCAAGGTCCCTCTGTCTATATTGTAGTTCTCAAATTTAAATATGCACATAAAAGGGTATTTCCACCCAAACCTAACGCACTGTAATACTACTATAACAACGCTAGACGAAGACAAAAAATGACACCACAAGGCTAAAAATAGTTTTGTAAACAATAAATACATCAAGAAATTTAGTAACACTATGATCAGCAGGTCTAAGGTATTAAGACTGTGGGAAGATCTATGGAATGGAGTGAATTAGTTGGAAGAAGTAGGAAAGAAGAAGAAGAAGAAGTGGACAAAGAGACATGACAGGCCTGGCAAGCCAATGTTAGCAAACCCTATGCCAAGATTATTGGTGGCTAACCACCCCGTGACCCGATTTATTTTGGAAACTGATATAAAAATATTTTTAAAAAATATCAATTTTTATTACACTATTTGAAATATAGAGCTTATTAATAGTGTTGTGTGTGTGCCTCGAGACCTTATACATTTTGCACTCTTTTTTTCAAACTTGTGAAGTGTTACTGAGATTCCACTATAGGGTAAACGGTAATATTTCCTGGTGTTGAGATAAAAACTTCTCCTTCTCCTTCATTGAAAAGAAACATTCCTCCAATTCTTAATTTCCTTATTGGTGAATTAGAGGCCAGGGCTTGGATTTACTAAGTTTTCCTAATTTAGGCGAATCCTAGCTAGATAAATCAATATAAATCATCTCTGGGTATTACTACACATTAATAAATAAAATATTATTAGTTAAATGGTTGATTTGATACTTTACTATTGTTTATCTCTATGAAATTGTAGAACGACTTTTGCATTATTTATATCACCAAGATTTATTTATTTATTTATTTATTTATTTATTTATTCAATATTTCACATACAGCGTATTCTGCCATTTGGCGTGAAATAATAAACATAACAATTGAAACACAGAAACAAGCACAAAGAACACATATTACACATGTGTTTGTCAATACTACGTAAAATGAGTACAATAACAAAAACAAACAAAGTACAAAAAAAAAAAAAAAAAAAATGCCGGTGAAAGAGACAATGAGCACAATGAAGTTTAAAACAGGTAAAAGAGTGTTAAAAACACAGGCAATAATATCTTTATACATATAGGACTTGATCCAGAATAATACAATAAAAACAAAAAATAGGAACGAAGAAGCTGCATTAGACAATAGTGTAGTGTTGTAAATAGTGTAAAGAAGAAACAATATCAGAAGCAATTAATGTCTATCAAGATGAGAAATGAAGGATTTAATGAATGGTCGTAGTGGAAAAGAGATATCAACGTCCGAAGGCAGCGAGTTGTACAACATAGTGGCCCGTGTGAGGAAAGATCGGCGTTCTATTTCAGTTCTTGGAGTACATATGTGAAATAAATTACACTGCCGAGTCCTCCTGGATGGTACCCGCACACCCAGGTTTTGAAGGATGTGGTTGCATTGCACGTGACCATTAAAAATTTTGTGTAACAAAATTAGATCTGATTTCAGTCTGCGCTGTTCAAGTGTGCCAATGCCCAGTTCAAGTAAAATGCTACTATTTGAGAGATGATTAAAATCCGGCACTCTTTTGCGCACAATATAACAAAAGAAAGAAACAACACTGTTTAAAAGATTTAAATTGGTCGGTGCTGCTGAACTCCATATCGGTACTCCATATTCCACAATAGGAAGAACGAGAGATGTGAAATACAACTTCAGCGCCTTCGGGCAATTGATGTTGGTATGCCTATACAGCATGCCCAGCATTTGCATTGCTTTCCTTTTAATTTTGACTATATGATCTAGAAATAGAAACTTCTCATCTAAAACTACACCTAGGTCATTAACTTTGTGCAGCCTTGTCAGTAAGTTACCAGATAGCATATAATCAAACACAATTTGATTTCTCTTCCATGAAATAGACAGCACACCACACTTGGTTACGTTGGGCTGAAGGCCCCACATATCACACCACTCAGAGAGCCGGTCTAGTGCACGTTGCAATTCAATGGCATCTCTAACGGTATTAATTAATACTGCACATTAACTTACAATGCACATTAACTGCACATTAACTTACCCAAACTAGGAGGTCATAGCACTTAGGCACCTTTGTGAGCTTGGGCCCAGATGCACAGTCAAGTTAGGTATGGGATTTGTTTATGGTTGTTATAGAGTTTGATGTTCTTATGGAAAATAGCATGTAATAAAACAATAGGGAATGCTCATACGATTTTTGTAATTGATTTTCAAATACGTAGTCGCATATCTTATAACAATATGTTTTTAAATTTTAAAATCAGATCAGTCTATGCCTCAAAATAATCGATTTAGTAACGATAAATAAAAGGGCGCGAAAAACGAGCCGCCGCCATGTAGAGTGGATTTGACGTCATGGTTTGTGTCTGTGTACGCTCACTGCCTCAGCGATTGGTCTGTTACGCCACGTCTACTGAATCATGACGTCACAGCCACCTGTACGCGTTTCAGATCCCCGAGTTTAAACTTCAATAAATGCAACCACATTACACCTATTTGAAAATGTCTTTTTTACTTGGGACTTGAATAAATATACTTTGTGTATCATATTCTATTAAATTAAGTGCTTGGTTTAACAAAAAAAAATCGTATGAGCATTCCCTATTCCGTAGCAACCATAAACAAATCCTATACTTAGCTTGAGTGGGCAACTGGGCCTAGTCTCAACCTGTGTTGAGCGTTGTTGGTTCAAGAATAGTGCTAATAAGGAAACACACACGTATCTAGGCCTAGGGTCAAATATCTTACGGTTGTAGCAAAGAAGTAGTTCTGGTTCCTCGTCTTCATAGAGGTCGACCGCGGCCACGAGATGCGACTTCGACCCCTCGATCGTGTGAAGTCTCGATTGGTCGCCACTTCGCTCGTTGACCAGGTCGAACTGATGGCGATACCCCACGCAGATGTGGTTGTCGATGCCGGCGTTGGAGGTCACATTTAACGGGGAGTCTACCAGAGTCATCAGGGTAGGGGGTTCGGCCACTTGAATTTCCTGATGGGATTGGCAGAGATTCACCACAAGAAACCAGAGTACGAGTAAATACTGTAATATGCAACCTATTGGTTGTAATACAGGACACTGGCCAACCTTTTCAGCGAGAAGAAAATAAGTAGGTAGGTAGTGCTGCTTTCAAGCTCAAATAATATGGCAAAGTATATGACCTATTTCAAATTGATTTGTAGTTAAGATGCAAATTAATTACTAGGATACATGTTTGTGTAGCTTTGCCAACACTTATCAGATCGCCATAAAATGAAATATACGTGACCGGAAAAGTCTTTATAAAAATATGGCCCATTTTGCCACCATTTTTTTTCAGTTACTTTTTTGTAACTTTGTAACTTTTCAAACGATTTTGTCACAAAACTTTCCGATGACAATCCACATCGAGGCTAGTGGATGGTCCAAATTTCAACTTGATCGGACTTTCCGTTCGACCGCTATCGACAGACAAAAAAACAGAACGAAGTGCCATAAAGGTCAAATGGAGACGCTCGCTTCGCTCGCTTATTAACAATACGTTTTACAACAACACGCACACAAATACACGCACTTTAACAGACTGCGTACATTTTCGTGATTATCGCATGACTGAGAAAGACAGTACGGATAGGCTGCTGAAGATATACGCAGCTAGTAAAGTGCATGATTTGTATTATCTATTGTTCGTCCAAAGTATATTTTTTAATATCTTTCTTTTAAGAAGTCGTGGACGATTTCCGTTTATGCAGTAACGATCTAGAATTAAAGAAGCCCTAGTCCGTCGGACTATATAGGCCTTACAGGATATCGCTGTAACCACCTGATTACTCCGTGAAGAGATTCAGGGAATAGACACAACCTCACCCCACTTGCTAGTTCGACGAGCGTCCGCCAGGGGCGCGGAGATTATTTAACACTCACCCGAACGTACTGGAAGCCGTCTACAGTGTCTGTATCACTTGCCGGACACCAGGCTGTCCACGCAGCTGAATGTCTCCACTGCATCACTAGCAGCTTCCGTCCTAATGCAACCACTACTATATACTCACTCACCCGGACATACTGGAAGCCGTCTACAGTGTCTGTATCACTAGCCGGACACCATGCTGTCCACGCAGCTGAATGTCTCCACTGCATCACTAGCAGCTTCCGTCCTAATGCAACCACTACTATATACTCACTCACCCGGACATACTGGAAGCCGTCTACAGTGTCTGTATCACTTGCCGGACACCAGGCTGTCCACGCAGCTGAATGTCTCCACTGCATCACTAGCAGCTTCCGTCCTAATGCAACCACTACTATATACTCACTCACCCGGACATACTGGAAGCCGTCTACAGTGTCTGTATCACTAGCCGGACACCAGGCTGTCCACGCAGCTGAATGTCTCCACTGCATCACTAGCAGCTTCCGTCCTAATGCAACCACTACACTATATACTCACTCACCCGGACATACTGGAAGCCGTCTACAGTGTCTGTATCACTAGCCGGACACCAGGCTGTCCACGCAGCTGAATGTCTCCACTGCATCACTAGCAGCTTCCGTCCTAATGCAACCACTACTATATACTCACTCACCCGGACATACTGGAAGCCGTCTACAGTGTCTGTATCACTAGCCGGACACCAGGCTGTCCACGCAGCTGAATGTCTCCACTGCATCACTAGCAGCTTCCGTCCTAATGCAACCACTACACTATATACTCACTCACCCGGACATACTGGAAGCCGTCTACAGTGTCTGTATCACTAGCCGGACACCAGGCTGTCCACGCAGCTGAATGTCTCCACTGCATCACTAGCAGCTTCCGTCCTAATGCAACCACTACTATATACTCACTCACCCGGACATACTGGAAGCCGTCTACAGTGTCTGTATCACTAGCCGGACACCACGCAGCTGAATGTCTCCACTGCATCACTAGCAGCTTCCGTCCTAATGCAACCACTACACTATATACTCACTCACCCGGACATACTGGAAGCCGTCTACAGTGTCTGTATCACTAGCCGGACACCACGCAGCTGAATGTCTCCACTGCATCACTAGCAGCTTCCGTCCTAATGCAACCACTACTATATACTCACTCACCCGGACATACTGGAAGCCGTCTACAGTGTCTGTATCACTAGCCGGACACCAGGCTGTCCACGCAGCTGAATGTCTCCACTGCATCACTAGCAGCTTCCGTCCTAATGCAACCACTACACTATATACTCACTCACCCGGACATACTGCAAGCCGTCTACAGTGTCTGTATCACTAGCCGGACACCAGGCTGTCCACGCAGCTGAATGTCTCCACTGCATCACTAGCAGCTTCCGTCCTAATGCAACCACTACACTATATACTCACTCACCCGGACATACTGGAAGCCGTCTACAGTGTCTGTATCACTAGCCGGACACCAGGCTGTCCACGCAGCTGAATGTCTCCACTGCATCACTAGCAGCTTCCGTCCTAATGCAACCACTACTATATACTCACTCACCCGGACATACTGGAAGCCGTCTACAGTGTCTGTATCACTAGCCTGACACCAGGCTGTCCACGCAGCTGAATGTCTCCACTGCATCACTAGCAGCTTCCGTCCTAATGCAACCACTACACTATATACTCACTCACCCGGACATACTGGAAGCCGTCTACAGTGTCTGTATCACTAGCCGGACACCAGGCTGTCCACGCAGCTGAATGTCTCCACTGCATCACTAGCAGCTTCCGTCCTAATGCAACCACTACACTATATACTCACTCACCCGGACATACTGGAAGCCGTCTACAGTGTCTGTATCACTAGCCGGACACCAGGCTGTCCACGCAGCTGAATGTCTCCACTGCATCACTAGCAGCTTCCGTCCTAATGCAACCACTACACTATATACTCACTCACCCGGACATACTGGAAGCCGTCTACAGTGTCTGTATCACTAGCCGGACACCAGGCTGTCCACGCAGCTGAATGTCTCCACTGCATCACTAGCAGCTTCCGTCCTAATGCAACCACTACACTATATACTCACTCACCCGGACATACTGGAAGCCGTCTACAGTGTCTGTATCACTAGCCGGACACCAGGCTGTCCACGCAGCTGAATGTCTCCACTGCATCACTAGCAGCTTCCGTCCTAATGCAACCACTACTATATACTCACTCACCCGGACATACTGGAAGCCGTCTACAGTGTCTGTATCACTAGCCGGACACCAGGCTGTCCACGCAGCTGAATGTCTCCACTGCATGACTAGCAGCTTCCGTCCTAATGCAACCACTACACTATATACTCACTCACCCGGACATACTGGAAGCCGTCTACAGTGTCTGTATCACTAGCCGGACACCAGGCTGTCCACGCAGCTGAATGTCTCCACTGCATCACTAGCAGCTTCCGTCCTAATGCAACCACTACACTATATACTCACTCACCCGGACATACTGGAAGCCGTCTACAGTGTCTGTATCACTAGCCGGACACCAGGCTGTCCACGCAGCTGAATGTCTCCACTGCATCACTAGCAGCTTCCGTCCTAATGCAACCACTACACTATATACTCACTCACCCGGACATACTGGAAGCCGTCTACAGTGTCTGTATCACTAGCCGGACACCAGGCTGTCCACGCAGCTGAATGTCTCCATTGCATCACTAGCAGCTTCCGTCCTAATGCAACCACTACACTATAAACTCACTCACCCGGACATACTGGAAGCCGTCTACAGTGTCTGTATCACTAGCCGGACACCACGCAGCTGAATGTCTCCACTGCATGACAAGCAGCTTCCGTCCTAATGCAACCACTACACTATATACTCACTCACCCGGACATACTGGAAGCCGTCTACAGTGTCTGTATCACTAGCCGGACACCAGGCTGTCCACGCAGCTGAATGTCTCCACTGCATCACTAGCAGCTTCCGTCCTAATGCAACCACTACACTATATACTCACTCACCCGGACATACTGGAAGCCGTCTACAGTGTCTGTATCACTAGCCGGACACCATGCTGTCCACGCAGCTGAATGTCTCCACTGCATCACTAGCAGCTTCCGTCCTAATGCAACCACTACACTATATACTCACTCACCCGGACATACTGGAAGCCGTCTACAGTGTCTGTATCACTAGCCGGACACCATGCTGTCCACGCAGCTGAATGTCTCCACTGCATCACTAGCAGCTTCCGTCCTAATGCAACCACTACACTATATACTCACTCACCCGGACATACTGGAAGCCGTCTACAGTGTCTGTATCACTAGCCGGACACCAGGCTGTCCACGCAGCTGAATGTCTCCACTGCATCACTAGCAGCTTGCGCCCTAATGCAACCACTACACTATATACTTACTCACCCGGACATACTGGAAGCCGTCTACAGTGTCTGTATCACTAGCCGGACACCACGCAGCTTAATGTCTCCACTGCATGACTAGCAGCTTCCGTCCTAATGCAACCACTACACTATATACTCACTCACCCGGACATACTGGAAGCCGTCTACAGTGTCTGTATCACTAGCCGGACACCACGCAGCTGAATGTCTCCACTGCATCACTAGCAGCTTCCGTCCTAATGCAACCACTTCACTATATACTCACTCACCCGGACATACTGGAAGCCGTCTACAGTGTCTGTATCACTAGCCGGACACCACGCAGCTGAATGTCTCCACTGCATCACTAGCAGCTTCCGTCCTAATGCAACCACTACACTATATACTCACTCACCCGGACATACTGGAAGCCGTCTACAGTGTCTGTATCACTAGCCAGACACCAGGCTGTCTACGCAGCTGAATGTCTCCACTGCATCACTAGCAGCTTCCGTCCTAACGCAACCACTACACTATATACTCACTCACCCGGACATACTGGAAGCCGTCTACAGTGTCTGTATCACTAGCCGGACACCAGGCTGTCCACGCAGCTGAATGTCTCCACTGCATCACTAGCAGCTTCCGTCCTAATGCAACCACTACACTATATACTCACTCACCCGGACATACTGGAAGCCGTCTACAGTGTCTGTATCACTAGCCGGACACCAGGCTGTCCACGCAGCTGAATGTCTCCACTGCATCACTAGCAGCTTCCGTCCTAATGCAACCACTACTATATACTCACTCACCCGGACATACTGGAAGCCGTCTACAGTGTCTGTATCACTAGCCTGACACCAGGCTGTCCACGCAGCTGAATGTCTCCACTGCATCACTAGCAGCTTCCGTCCTAATGCAACCACTACACTATATACTCACTCACCCGGACATACTGGAAGCCGTCTACAGTGTCTGTATCACTAGCCGGACACCAGGCTGTCCACGCAGCTGAATGTCTCCACTGCATCACTAGCAGCTTCCGTCCTAATGCAACCACTACACTATATACTCACTCACCCGGACATACTGGAAGCCGTCTACAGTGTCTGTATCACTAGCCGGACACCAGGCTGTCCACGCAGCTGAATGTCTCCACTGCATCACTAGCAGCTTCCGTCCTAATGCAACCACTACACTATATACTCACTCACCCGGACATACTGGAAGCCGTCTACAGTGTCTGTATCACTAGCCGGACACCAGGCTGTCCACGCAGCTGAATGTCTCCACTGCATCACTAGCAGCTTCCGTCCTAATGCAACCACTACACTATATACTCACTCACCCGGACATACTGGAAGCCGTCTACAGTGTCTGTATCACTAGCCGGACACCAGGCTGTCCACGCAGCTGAATGTCTCCACTGCATCACTAGCAGCTTCCGTCCTAATGCAACCACTACTATATACTCACTCACCCGGACATACTGGAAGCCGTCTACAGTGTCTGTATCACTAGCCGGACACCAGGCTGTCCACGCAGCTGAATGTCTCCACTGCATGACTAGCAGCTTCCGTCCTAATGCAACCACTACACTATATACTCACTCACCCGGACATACTGGAAGCCGTCTACAGTGTCTGTATCACTAGCCGGACACCAGGCTGTCCACGCAGCTGAATGTCTCCACTGCATCACTAGCAGCTTCCGTCCTAATGCAACCACTACACTATATACTCACTCACCCGGACATACTGGAAGCCGTCTACAGTGTCTGTATCACTAGCCGGACACCAGGCTGTCCACGCAGCTGAATGTCTCCACTGCATCACTAGCAGCTTCCGTCCTAATGCAACCACTACACTATATACTCACTCACCCGGACATACTGGAAGCCGTCTACAGTGTCTGTATCACTAGCCGGACACCAGGCTGTCCACGCAGCTGAATGTCTCCATTGCATCACTAGCAGCTTCCGTCCTAATGCAACCACTACACTATAAACTCACTCACCCGGACATACTGGAAGCCGTCTACAGTGTCTGTATCACTAGCCGGACACCACGCAGCTGAATGTCTCCACTGCATGACAAGCAGCTTCCGTCCTAATGCAACCACTACACTATATACTCACTCACCCGGACATACTGGAAGCCGTCTACAGTGTCTGTATCACTAGCCGGACACCAGGCTGTCCACGCAGCTGAATGTCTCCACTGCATCACTAGCAGCTTCCGTCCTAATGCAACCACTACACTATATACTCACTCACCCGGACATACTGGAAGCCGTCTACAGTGTCTGTATCACTAGCCGGACACCATGCTGTCCACGCAGCTGAATGTCTCCACTGCATCACTAGCAGCTTCCGTCCTAATGCAACCACTACACTATATACTCACTCACCCGGACATACTGGAAGCCGTCTACAGTGTCTGTATCACTAGCCGGACACCATGCTGTCCACGCAGCTGAATGTCTCCACTGCATCACTAGCAGCTTCCGTCCTAATGCAACCACTACACTATATACTCACTCACCCGGACATACTGGAAGCCGTCTACAGTGTCTGTATCACTAGCCGGACACCAGGCTGTCCACGCAGCTGAATGTCTCCACTGCATCACTAGCAGCTTGCGCCCTAATGCAACCACTACACTATATACTTACTCACCCGGACATACTGGAAGCCGTCTACAGTGTCTGTATCACTAGCCGGACACCACGCAGCTTAATGTCTCCACTGCATGACTAGCAGCTTCCGTCCTAATGCAACCACTACACTATATACTCACTCACCCGGACATACTGGAAGCCGTCTACAGTGTCTGTATCACTAGCCGGACACCACGCAGCTGAATGTCTCCACTGCATCACTAGCAGCTTCCGTCCTAATGCAACCACTACACTATATACTCACTCACCCGGACATACTGGAAGCCGTCTACAGTGTCTGTATCACTAGCCGGACACCACGCAGCTGAATGTCTCCACTGCATCACTAGCAGCTTCCGTCCTAATGCAACCACTACACTATATACTCACTCACCCGGACATACTGGAAGCCGTCTACAGTGTCTGTATCACTAGCCGGACACCAGGCTGTCCACGCAGCTGAATGTCTCCACTGCATCACTAGCAGCTTCCGTCCTAATGCAACCACTACACTATATACTCACTCACCCGGACATACTGGAAGCCGTCTACAGTGTCTGTATCACTAGCCGGACACCACGCAGCTGAATGTCTCCACTGCATGACAAGCAGCTTCCGTCCTAATGCAACCACTACACTATATACTCACTCACCCGGACATACTGGAAGCCGTCTACAGTGTATGTATCACTAGCCGGACACCACGCAGCTGAATGTCTCCACTGCATCACTAGCAGCTTCCGTCCTAATGCAACCACTACACTATATACTCACTCACCCGGACATACTGGAAGCCGTCTACAGTGTCTGTATCACTAGCCAGACACCAGGCTGTCTACGCAGCTGAATGTCTCCACTGCATCACTAGCAGCTTCCGTCCTAACGCAACCACTACACTATATACTCACTCACCCGGACATACTGGAAGCCGTCTACAGTGTCTGTATCACTAGCCGGACACCATGCTGTCCACGCAGCTGAATGTCTCCACTGCATCACTAGCAGCTTCCGTCCTAATGCAACCACTACACTATATACTCACTCACCCGGACATACTGGAAGCCGTCTACAGTGTCTGTATCACTAGCCGGACACCAGGCTGTCCACGCAGCTGAATGTCTCCACTGCATCACTAGCAGCTTCCGTCCTAATGCAACCACAACACTATATACTCACTCACCCGGACATACTGGAAGCCGTCTACAGTGTCTGTATCACTAGCCGGACACCACGCAGCTGAATGTCTCCAC
This sequence comes from Isoperla grammatica, assembly GCA_945910005.1. Classification (NCBI taxonomy): domain Eukaryota; kingdom Metazoa; phylum Arthropoda; class Insecta; order Plecoptera; family Perlodidae; genus Isoperla; species Isoperla grammatica. Next base: position 51,616,993 of record OX246741.1, read on the forward strand.
TGCATCACTAGCAGCTTCCGTCCTAATGCAACCACTACACTATATACTCACTCACCCGGACATACTGGAAGCCGTCTACAGTGTCTGTATCACTAGCCGGACACCAGGCTGTCCACGCAGCTGAATGTCTCCACTGCATCACTAGCAGCTTCCGTCCTAATGCAACCACTACACTATATACTCACTCACCCGGACATACAGGAAGCCGTCTACAGTGTCTGTATCACTAGCCGGACACCAGGCTGTCCACGCAGCTGAATGTCTCCACTGCATCACTAGCAGCTTCCGCCCTAATGCAACCACTACACTATATACTCACTCACCCGGACATACTGGAAGCCGTCTACAGCAGGGGTGCCCAACATACGGCCCGCGGGCCGCATGCGGCCCGCCAAGCCATTTCATCTGGCCCACACCTCCCATTTACATTCTAGTCTCACGACTAAACCCACGAAAAAAAAATCAGTTTTATCTGAAAGCACATTGTTTTGAAATTTATTCGGTGGATATGTGTATATAACTATATTTTAGACTTCGCAGCGAACAATTATCAGAATTCTTTTGTATGACTCGGTCAATAGTTTCTTGGAAGCCGAGGAAGTGGTGGTATTATTATTTTCTGTCGACCCGTCCGATTTACTAATTGGCGAGGACTCTGGCACAGACAACAAATGCTACTGGTTTAACAAATGTCCCCGCAAATATGTTTCACCTTTTAAGTTGTGATCTTGCAAAGGTATCATGACTCGAAGCACAAAAACGAGTGTGATAAATACAAACATAAAGAATTAATTCGAATTGGAAAGGTAAATAAACTTATGAAAAATCTTGTACCGCAGCACAGTTTTAAAAAGAAGGTAAATGAGAATCAAGCGTCTGTCCGCGCTAGTTTTCGTGTAGCACACAAATACTGTCAGTGGGGAGAAAACAATTTTCTGACGGGGAATTTGATATAGATATAGAATAACCAGACTATATACGTGTATATATGTGGCCCGCCAACATTGAATAATTATGCCATGTGGCCCACTTCTAAATTAAGTTAGGCACCCCTGGTCTACAGTGTCTGTATCACTAGCCGGACACCACGCAGCTTAATGTCTCCACTGCATGACTAGCAGCTTCCGTCCTAATGCAACCACTACACTATATACTCACTCACCCGGACATACTGGAAGCCGTCTACAGTGTCTGTATCACTAGCCGGACACCACGCAGCTTAATGTCTCCACTGCATGACTAGCAGCTTCCGTCCTAATGCAACCACTACACTATATACTCACTCACCCGGACATACTGGAAGCCGTCTACAGTGTCTGTATCACTAGCCGGACACCAGGCTGTCCACGCAGCTGAATGTCTCCACTGCATCACTAGCAGCTTCCGTCCTAATGCAACCACTACACTATATACTCACTCACCCGGACATACTGGAAGCCGTCTACAGTGTCTGTATCACTAGCCGGACACCAGGCTGTCCACGCAGCTGAATGTCTCCACTGCATCACTAGCAGCTTCCGCCCTAATGCAACTACCTGTAGAACACACGACAAGTTTTTATCACCTTACAACTTTTGGATTGGAAACAAACCTAATGTGATTAAAATGTGATTAAGCTAAATACCCAGGCTTGCTTTCTTTCAACGCAACCCACTGCGTTGACGGAGATAACTGAAATTTGTTCAACGTATCAAGTTATCAACTCAGAGTACGCGGATCATATGACTTGTTGAAAGTTAAAAGATTTGAGTTATCTGCGAGAACGAATTGGGCTGCGTTGGAAAAGCGCAAGCATTTGAACTTGGCGTTAGACTGCAAAAACTCCGAAAGAGCTACTTCCCATTTTGCTCTTACTGTTACAATTTCTTGAAATGCGTGACCTAACAGCGATGCAACAAGTTTGTTTGCCATTATACTCACCATCCTGAGGTGCGACCCCCCCAGCCTGCTGATGGCGTACATGTGGCAACCCCGCGTTCTCTCCAGCCGGTGCTCCTTCAGGTCCTGCCTCCCCCTCGCCGCCGCCCCCTCACCGCCTTCCACAGTCTCGAAGTCTGACAACCGGAACACGTGGATCTTACTGTCGCGCCCCTTGTCAGCGCGGAGTAGCAGGATGCCGTGCGCTTCTACCACGTGGAGCTGCTTCACACACACGCTCTTGTCGAAGATCAGGCGATGCGATAAGCTCTCTGGAAACCAAAGCATTTAGTCACCCAACTGACGCTGCTTCATGCACACGCTCTTGTCGAAGATCAGGCGATGCGATAAGCTCTCTGGAAACCAAAGCATTTAGTCACCCAACTGACGCTGCTTCATGCACACGCTCTTGTCGAAGATCAGGCGGTGCGATAAGCTCTCTGGAAACCAGAACACTTAGTCACCCAACTGACGCTGCTTCGCGATCACCCTTTTGTAGATAGGACAAGATCTTTGGAAAGCAAAGCACTAAGTTATCCAACTGATACTGAAACCAAAGCACTTAATTATTCAAGTGAGGAAGCATTATGATCCCACTATTGTAGAACGGATAATCTATCTGGAAACCAAAGCAATTAATCATCAAACTGACGCTGCTTCGCGATCCTACTCTTTTGGATAGGATAAGATCTCTGGAAAGCAAAGCACTTAATCATCCAATTATGACGCTGCTATATGAACACATTCTTGTCGATAGGATAAGCTCTCTGGAAACTAAAGAACTTAACTGACTGACGCTCTTGCACGTACAAACTCTTGTAGATTGGCTAAGATCTCTGGAAACCAAAGCACTTAATCACCCAACTGACGCCGTGACACACACACAATGAGATAATCTCTTTGGAAACCAAAGAATATACATTATGTGAGACAAAAAGTGAAGCTGCTTTACCTATAAATGCAGTTTGGTGGTATATCAGGCAACGTACGCCAGATCCATCCTTGAATTTCTCTTTGAACAGCATTTATATCTTTCAAATAAATACGCCAGGGGGGCTGTTTCTGAAAGTTATCTTACGGTGAAAATACTCACTCATAGTGATATCTACGTGGTTATCACTTGTTATTGGCTGATTGCTGAGGCAGACCACGTGAAAAAAGCCAATACCAACTAATAAACATCACGTAGATATCATTGTCACAGTGAGACAAATTTCAGGTATAGCCCTTCCTCCAGATATGTAGACCTTTTCAAAATTGATCTAGATCTTTAGATGTAATTAATCACGCCCCTCTAGATCTTCAATGACAAGAATGCTCAACAGTGAAAAATGCACGTTAACACAACATATGAAAACTGGTTGTTATTCTTGAGCATTGTTGTTACTGATCTATCAATGACCCTTAGATAGAAGTAATCACGGCTCTCTAGATCTAGATCTTACAACCCAACGTCCGTCGATCTCCTGGCGGAGGTTCGGTAAACCTCAAAGTAAGGTCTTCTCATGGGCACGAAAATCGCCATCCTCGTGCTCACTAAAAAAACTGATTTATTACTTAAATCTACTAATTTGTTATGCAAAATTTGATTTCAAAATACACTTCACATAAAAATGTAGATAAGACTACAAGTATAATTAAATAATTTCAATTAGATGTAATGCGGTTTTGAGCCAGAATTGGTTTTGACAGATCAATTCATTTGTTTTTCTGAATGATTCTCCCATTTGAAAAACATGTTATTTTTAAAATTGTGAAAACGGATGGGACGACCTGACTTGGGAGTTCGACGAGCCCCCGCCAGGGGATTTACGGACCTTGATACGATGCAGGTGAAGTCAAGCTGTCTCACCTTCAACCAAGTAGACGCCAGTGTCCGTAGCGGTGACCAGTCTGGTCTCCCCCCATGAGTCACCGCAGATGACCTCCTGTCCGAAGTCAGGGTAGAAGCACTGCGGCTCCCAGGGGGCTCGCTTGAACAGCCCAGTGGTGGCGAGGCTTGTGGGAGCGTCCCCCTTCATAATCGTGTCGAGCTTGAGCGCCTGGCCTATGCGCACAAACTCTACCTGTCGAGCTTCCTCTTTCCGCCGTGAGCCGCGCGGGGGGTCGGGTAATACGTCACTGAACGCGCGGCGGTTCAACATCGTCTAGGGGTGAAACGAGACAACGTGTTATCTTTGGATACGTCACAATTATTCAGACTCGGAAATCAATGTAGATCAATGTAGATCAATGTAGACTAAAGGACGATGCCTGGCAACGTAAACGGGAACGGGAACGGGAATTTGGATCCTACAACACGATGCACGATACATTAAGAGCGAAGGATACCTTTATGTCAAAAACCGCAGCAAATTGTCATGTTTTAATTATATCTCAAGAATGGACCTCAAAATCGAAAATCTGAAAAATAAGGATGCTGTGGTTTG
>OX246741.1:51621538-51674038 GCA_945910005.1 Isoperla grammatica
AGAGAGAGAGAGAGAGAGAGAAGAGAGAGAGAGAGAGAGAGAGAGAGAGAGAGAGAGAGAGAGAGAGAGAGAGAGAGAGAGAGAGAGAGAGAGAGAGAGAGAGAGAGAGAGAGGGAGAGAGAGAGAGAGAGAGAGAGAGAGAGAGAGAGAGAGAGAGAGAAGAGAGAGAGAGAGAGAGAGAGAGGAAGAGAGAGAGAGAGAGAGAGAGGGAGAGGGGAACTATTATATTTCAAACATGTCATCCATTATATATAATTATCCCCGCGAGCAGAATCATGGAACAATATATCCTTTCAAGCTAAATTAGATAGTTGGAGAGTATGTTGGAGTAAAATTTCAATTGTTCTTTTTAAAATACTTCGTTATTTTTCGTAGCTACATGCTCAGACTCTAACCCCCGCTAGCAGAATCATGGAACAATATATCCTTTCAAGCCAAAGTAGATAATAGAGTATGTTGAAATAAAATTTCAATTGTTCTTTTTAAAATACTTCGTTATTTTTCTTAGCTACATGCTCAGACTTTCTCTCAATTTATTAGATAGCCTGAACGTTTTCCGTGCTTAGTCGTTACTTCCGTGAAAATTCCACCCAACTGGCTTCGTTCTCATCTTTACACGCATAACTCTTTGTGAAATATTATGTAGATTTTATGGTAATTTTGGAAACATTGACAATGACTGGTTTCAAGGAGGACACTTTGAATTTTAGCGAATAAAGCACTTTTTAAAATGTTGCAACTTTTCTTTGTTCATCATCATGAATATCATAGAATAGAATATATAAAGAGTATTTTATTTTCAACGAACAGACGAGATGTTTCCAACAGGGCAAAGTACTTTTACAAAACATAATTGGATTCTTTTACTATTATTACAATGATTTCTAAAAAATCAGTCAATTTTCGGCTCTTTTGTCTAGAGGTTTGACTAACAAAGCTGCGTTCACAACGATTTACGATTCACGATTATTGTTTGTTCAAGAACGAAGTATACCTTTATGTAAAAAACCGCAGCAAATTGTCATGTTTTAATTATATCTCAAGAATGGACCTCGAAATCGAAAATCTGAAAAATAAGGATGCTGTGGTTTGGTAAGGCCTATAAACTGTATGATATACTTAACATAATCAGTATGACTGTGATACGTATTTTATTACATTATTAATTAAATAGGTATCACAGTCATACTGATTATAATGTTAAGTTTATTTATCATTCAGTTTGTAGGGCTTATCAAACCACAGCATCCTTATTTTTCAGATTTTCGATTTTGAGGTCCATTCTTGAGATATAATTAAAACATGACAATTTGCTGCGGTTTTTGACATAAAGGTATCCTTCGCTCTTAATGTATCGTGCATCGTGTTGTAGGATCCAAATTCCCGTTCCCGTTCCCGTTTACGTTGCCAGGCATCGTCCTTTAGTCTACATTGATCTACATTGATCTACATTGATTTCCGAGTCTGAATAATTGTGACGTATCCAAAGATAACACGTTGTCTCGTTTCACCCCTAGACGATGTTGAACCGCCGCGCGTTCAGTGACGTATTACCCGACCCCCCGCGCGGCTCACGGCGGAAAGAGGAAGCTCGACAGGTGGAGTTTGTGCGCATAGGCCAGGCGCTCAAGCTCGACACGATTATGAAGGGGGACGCTCCCACAAGCCTCGCCACCACTGGGCTGTTCAAGCGAGCCCCCTGGGAGCCGCAGTGCTTCTACCCTGACTTCGGACAGGAGGTCATCTGCGGTGACTCATGGGGGGAGACCAGACTGGTCACCGCTACGGACACTGGCGTCTACTTGGTTGAAGGTGAGACAGCTTGACTTCACCTGCATCGTATCAAGGTCCGTAAATCCCCTGGCGGGGGCTCGTCGAACTCCCAAGTCAGGTCGTCCCATCCGTTTTCACAATTTTAAAAATAACATGTTTTTCAAATGGGAGAATCATTCAGAAAAACAAATGAATTGATCTGTCAAAACCAATTCTGGCTCAAAACCGCATTACATCTAATTGAAATTATTTAATTATACTTGTAGTCTTATCTACATTTTTATGTGAAGTGTATTTTGAAATCAAATTTTGCATAACAAATTAGTAGATTTAAGTAATAAATCAGTTTTTTTAGTGAGCACGAGGATGGCGATTTTCGTGCCCATGAGAAGACCTTACTTTGAGGTTTACCGAACCTCCGCCAGGAGATCGACGGACCTTGGGTTGTAAGATCTAGATCTAGAGAGCCGTGATTACTTCTATCTAAGGGTCATTGATAGATCAGTAACAACAATGCTCAAGAATAACAACCAGTTTTCATATGTTGTGTTAACGTGCATTTTTCACTGTTGAGCATTCTTGTCATTGAAGATCTAGAGGGGCGTGATTAATTACATCTAAAGATCTAGATCAATTTTGAAAAGGTCTACATATCTGGAGGAAGGGCTATACCTGAAATTTGTCTCACTGTGACAATGATATCTACGTGATGTTTATTAGTTGGTATTGGCTTTTTTCACGTGGTCTGCCTCAGCAATCAGCCAATAACAAGTGATAACCACGTAGATATCACTATGAGTGAGTATTTTCACCGTAAGATAACTTTCAGAAACAGCCCCCCTGGCGTATTTATTTGAAAGATATAAATGCTGTTCAAAGAGAAATTCAAGGATGGATCTGGCGTACGTTGCCTGATATACCACCAAACTGCATTTATAGGTAAAGCAGCTTCACTTTTTGTCTCACATAATGTATATTCTTTGGTTTCCAAAGAGATTATCTCATTGTGTGTGTGTCACGGCGTCAGTTGGGTGATTAAGTGCTTTGGTTTCCAGAGATCTTAGCCAATCTACAAGAGTTTGTACGTGCAAGAGCGTCAGTCAGTTAAGTTCTTTAGTTTCCAGAGAGCTTATCCTATCGACAAGAATGTGTTCATATAGCAGCGTCATAATTGGATGATTAAGTGCTTTGCTTTCCAGAGATCTTATCCTATCCAAAAGAGTAGGATCGCGAAGCAGCGTCAGTTTGATGATTAATTGCTTTGGTTTCCAGATAGATTATCCGTTCTACAATAGTGGGATCATAATGCTTCCTCACTTGAATAATTAAGTGCTTTGGTTTCAGTATCAGTTGGATAACTTAGTGCTTTGCTTTCCAAAGATCTTGTCCTATCTACAAAAGGGTGATCGCGAAGCAGCGTCAGTTGGGTGACTAAGTGTTCTGGTTTCCAGAGAGCTTATCGCACCGCCTGATCTTCGACAAGAGCGTGTGCATGAAGCAGCGTCAGTTGGGTGACTAAATGCTTTGGTTTCCAGAGAGCTTATCGCATCGCCTGATCTTCGACAAGAGCGTGTGCATGAAGCAGCGTCAGTTGGGTGACTAAATGCTTTGGTTTCCAGAGAGCTTATCGCATCGCCTGATCTTCGACAAGAGCGTGTGTGTGAAGCAGCTCCACGTGGTAGAAGCGCACGGCATCCTGCTACTCCGCGCTGACAAGGGGCGCGACAGTAAGATCCACGTGTTCCGGTTGTCAGACTTCGAGACTGTGGAAGGCGGTGAGGGGGCGGCGGCGAGGGGGAGGCAGGACCTGAAGGAGCACCGGCTGGAGAGAACGCGGGGTTGCCACATGTACGCCATCAGCAGGCTGGGGGGGTCGCACCTCAGGATGGTGAGTATAATGGCAAACAAACTTGTTGCATCGCTGTTAGGTCACGCATTTCAAGAAATTGTAACAGTAAGAGCAAAATGGGAAGTAGCTCTTTCGGAGTTTTTGCAGTCTAACGCCAAGTTCAAATGCTTGCGCTTTTCCAACGCAGCCCAATTCGTTCTCGCAGATAACTCAAATCTTTTAACTTTCAACAAGTCATATGATCCGCGTACTCTGAGTTGATAACTTGATACGTTGAACAAATTTCAGTTATCTCCGTCAACGCAGTGGGTTGCGTTGAAAGAAAGCAAGCCTGGGTATTTAGCTTAATCACATTTTAATCACATTAGGTTTGTTTCCAATCCAAAAGTTGTAAGGTGATAAAAACTTGTCGTGTGTTCTACAGGTAGTTGCATTAGGGCGGAAGCTGCTAGTGATGCAGTGGAGACATTCAGCTGCGTGGACAGCCTGGTGTCCGGCTAGTGATACAGACACTGTAGACGGCTTCCAGTATGTCCGGGTGAGTGAGTATATAGTGTAGTGGTTGCATTAGGACGGAAGCTGCTAGTGATGCAGTGGAGACATTCAGCTGCGTGGACAGCCTGGTGTCCGGCTAGTGATACAGACACTGTAGACGGCTTCCAGTATGTCCGGGTGAGTGAGTATATAGTGTAGTGGTTGCATTAGGACGGAAGCTGCTAGTCATGCAGTGGAGACATTAAGCTGCGTGGTGTCCGGCTAGTGATACAGACACTGTAGACGGCTTCCAGTATGTCCGGGTGAGTGAGTATATAGTGTAGTGGTTGCATTAGGACGGAAGCTGCTAGTCATGCAGTGGAGACATTAAGCTGCGTGGTGTCCGGCTAGTGATACAGACACTGTAGACCAGGGGTGCCTAACTTAATTTAGAAGTGGGCCACATGGCATAATTATTCAATGTTGGCGGGCCACATATATACACGTATATAGTCTGGTTATTCTATATCTATATCAAATTCCCCGTCAGAAAATTGTTTTCTCCCCACTGACAGTATTTGTGTGCTACACGAAAACTAGCGCGGACAGACGCTTGATTCTCATTTACCTTCTTTTTAAAACTGTGCTGCGGTACAAGATTTTTCATAAGTTTATTTACCTTTCCAATTCGAATTAATTCTTTATGTTTGTATTTATCACACTCGTTTTTGTGCTTCGAGTCATGATACCTTTGCAAGATCACAACTTAAAAGGTGAAACATATTTGCGGGGACATTTGTTAAACCAGTAGCATTTGTTGTCTGTGCCAGAGTCCTCGCCAATTAGTAAATCGGACGGGTCGACAGAAAATAATAATACCACCACTTCCTCGGCTTCCAAGAAACTATTGACCGAGTCATACAAAAGAATTCTGATAATTGTTCGCTGCGAAGTCTAAAATATAGTTATATACACATATCCACCGAATAAATTTCAAAACAATGTGCTTTCAGATAAAACTGATTTTTTTTTCGTGGGTTTAGTCGTGAGACTAGAATGTAAATGGGAGGTGTGGGCCAGATGAAATGGCTTGGCGGGCCGCATGCGGCCCGCGGGCCGTATGTTGGGCACCCCTGCTGTAGACGGCTTCCAGTATGTCCGGGTGAGTGAGTATATAGTGTAGTGGTTGCATTAGGGCGGAAGCTGCTAGTGATGCAGTGGAGACATTCAGCTGCGTGGACAGCCTGGTGTCCGGCTAGTGATACAGACACTGTAGACGGCTTCCTGTATGTCCGGGTGAGTGAGTATATAGTGTAGTGGTTGCATTAGGACGGAAGCTGCTAGTGATGCAGTGGAGACATTCAGCTGCGTGGACAGCCTGGTGTCCGGCTAGTGATACAGACACTGTAGACGGCTTCCAGTATGTCCGGGTGAGTGAGTATATAGTGTAGTGGTTGCATTAGGACGGAAGCTGCTAGTGATGCAGTGGAGACATTCAGCTGCGTGGTGTCCGGCTAGTGATACAGACACTGTAGACGGCTTCCAGTATGTCCGGGTGAGTGAGTATATAGTGTTGTGGTTGCATTAGGACGGAAGCTGCTAGTGATGCAGTGGAGACATTCAGCTGCGTGGACAGCCTGGTGTCCGGCTAGTGATACAGACACTGTAGACGGCTTCCAGTATGTCCGGGTGAGTGAGTATATAGTGTAGTGGTTGCATTAGGACGGAAGCTGCTAGTGATGCAGTGGAGACATTCAGCTGCGTGGACAGCATGGTGTCCGGCTAGTGATACAGACACTGTAGACGGCTTCCAGTATGTCCGGGTGAGTGAGTATATAGTGTAGTGGTTGCGTTAGGACGGAAGCTGCTAGTGATGCAGTGGAGACATTCAGCTGCGTAGACAGCCTGGTGTCTGGCTAGTGATACAGACACTGTAGACGGCTTCCAGTATGTCCGGGTGAGTGAGTATATAGTGTAGTGGTTGCATTAGGACGGAAGCTGCTAGTGATGCAGTGGAGACATTCAGCTGCGTGGTGTCCGGCTAGTGATACAGACACTGTAGACGGCTTCCAGTATGTCCGGGTGAGTGAGTATATAGTGTAGTGGTTGCATTAGGACGGAAGCTGCTTGTCATGCAGTGGAGACATTCAGCTGCGTGGTGTCCGGCTAGTGATACAGACACTGTAGACGGCTTCCAGTATGTCCGGGTGAGTGAGTATATAGTGTAGTGGTTGCATTAGGACGGAAGCTGCTAGTGATGCAGTGGAGACATTCAGCTGCGTGGACAGCCTGGTGTCCGGCTAGTGATACAGACACTGTAGACGGCTTCCAGTATGTCCGGGTGAGTGAGTATATAGTGTAGTGGTTGCATTAGGACGGAAGCTGCTAGTGATGCAGTGGAGACATTCAGCTGCGTGGTGTCCGGCTAGTGATACAGACACTGTAGACGGCTTCCAGTATGTCCGGGTGAGTGAGTATATAGTGTAGTGGTTGCATTAGGACGGAAGCTGCTAGTGATGCAGTGGAGACATTCAGCTGCGTGGTGTCCGGCTAGTGATACAGACACTGTAGACGGCTTCCAGTATGTCCGGGTGAGTGAGTATATAGTGTAGTGGTTGCATTAGGACGGAAGCTGCTAGTCATGCAGTGGAGACATTAAGCTGCGTGGTGTCCGGCTAGTGATACAGACACTGTAGACGGCTTCCAGTATGTCCGGGTGAGTAAGTATATAGTGTAGTGGTTGCATTAGGGCGCAAGCTGCTAGTGATGCAGTGGAGACATTCAGCTGCGTGGACAGCCTGGTGTCCGGCTAGTGATACAGACACTGTAGACGGCTTCCAGTATGTCCGGGTGAGTGAGTATATAGTGTAGTGGTTGCATTAGGACGGAAGCTGCTAGTGATGCAGTGGAGACATTCAGCTGCGTGGACAGCATGGTGTCCGGCTAGTGATACAGACACTGTAGACGGCTTCCAGTATGTCCGGGTGAGTGAGTATATAGTGTAGTGGTTGCATTAGGACGGAAGCTGCTAGTGATGCAGTGGAGACATTCAGCTGCGTGGACAGCATGGTGTCCGGCTAGTGATACAGACACTGTAGACGGCTTCCAGTATGTCCGGGTGAGTGAGTATATAGTGTAGTGGTTGCATTAGGACGGAAGCTGCTAGTGATGCAGTGGAGACATTCAGCTGCGTGGACAGCCTGGTGTCCGGCTAGTGATACAGACACTGTAGACGGCTTCCAGTATGTCCGGGTGAGTGAGTATATAGTGTAGTGGTTGCATTAGGACGGAAGCTGCTTGTCATGCAGTGGAGACATTCAGCTGCGTGGTGTCCGGCTAGTGATACAGACACTGTAGACGGCTTCCAGTATGTCCGGGTGAGTGAGTTTATAGTGTAGTGGTTGCATTAGGACGGAAGCTGCTAGTGATGCAATGGAGACATTCAGCTGCGTGGACAGCCTGGTGTCCGGCTAGTGATACAGACACTGTAGACGGCTTCCAGTATGTCCGGGTGAGTGAGTATATAGTGTAGTGGTTGCATTAGGACGGAAGCTGCTAGTGATGCAGTGGAGACATTCAGCTGCGTGGACAGCCTGGTGTCCGGCTAGTGATACAGACACTGTAGACGGCTTCCAGTATGTCCGGGTGAGTGAGTATATAGTGTAGTGGTTGCATTAGGACGGAAGCTGCTAGTGATGCAGTGGAGACATTCAGCTGCGTGGACAGCCTGGTGTCCGGCTAGTGATACAGACACTGTAGACGGCTTCCAGTATGTCCGGGTGAGTGAGTATATAGTGTAGTGGTTGCATTAGGACGGAAGCTGCTAGTCATGCAGTGGAGACATTCAGCTGCGTGGACAGCCTGGTGTCCGGCTAGTGATACAGACACTGTAGACGGCTTCCAGTATGTCCGGGTGAGTGAGTATATAGTAGTGGTTGCATTAGGACGGAAGCTGCTAGTGATGCAGTGGAGACATTCAGCTGCGTGGACAGCCTGGTGTCCGGCTAGTGATACAGACACTGTAGACGGCTTCCAGTATGTCCGGGTGAGTGAGTATATAGTGTAGTGGTTGCATTAGGACGGAAGCTGCTAGTGATGCAGTGGAGACATTCAGCTGCGTGGACAGCCTGGTGTCCGGCTAGTGATACAGACACTGTAGACGGCTTCCAGTATGTCCGGGTGAGTGAGTATATAGTGTAGTGGTTGCATTAGGACGGAAGCTGCTAGTGATGCAGTGGAGACATTCAGCTGCGTGGACAGCCTGGTGTCCGGCTAGTGATACAGACACTGTAGACGGCTTCCAGTATGTCCGGGTGAGTGAGTATATAGTGTAGTGGTTGCATTAGGACGGAAGCTGCTAGTGATGCAGTGGAGACATTCAGCTGCGTGGACAGCCTGGTGTCAGGCTAGTGATACAGACACTGTAGACGGCTTCCAGTATGTCCGGGTGAGTGAGTATATAGTAGTGGTTGCATTAGGACGGAAGCTGCTAGTGATGCAGTGGAGACATTCAGCTGCGTGGACAGCCTGGTGTCCGGCTAGTGATACAGACACTGTAGACGGCTTCCAGTATGTCCGGGTGAGTGAGTATATAGTGTAGTGGTTGCATTAGGACGGAAGCTGCTAGTGATGCAGTGGAGACATTCAGCTGCGTGGACAGCCTGGTGTCCGGCTAGTGATACAGACACTGTAGACGGCTTGCAGTATGTCCGGGTGAGTGAGTATATAGTGTAGTGGTTGCATTAGGACGGAAGCTGCTAGTGATGCAGTGGAGACATTCAGCTGCGTGGACAGCCTGGTGTCCGGCTAGTGATACAGACACTGTAGACGGCTTCCAGTATGTCCGGGTGAGTGAGTATATAGTAGTGGTTGCATTAGGACGGAAGCTGCTAGTGATGCAGTGGAGACATTCAGCTGCGTGGTGTCCGGCTAGTGATACAGACACTGTAGACGGCTTCCAGTATGTCCGGGTGAGTGAGTATATAGTGTAGTGGTTGCATTAGGACGGAAGCTGCTAGTGATGCAGTGGAGACATTCAGCTGCGTGGTGTCCGGCTAGTGATACAGACACTGTAGACGGCTTCCAGTATGTCCGGGTGAGTGAGTATATAGTAGTGGTTGCATTAGGACGGAAGCTGCTAGTGATGCAGTGGAGACATTCAGCTGCGTGGACAGCCTGGTGTCCGGCTAGTGATACAGACACTGTAGACGGCTTCCAGTATGTCCGGGTGAGTGAGTATATAGTGTAGTGGTTGCATTAGGACGGAAGCTGCTAGTGATGCAGTGGAGACATTCAGCTGCGTGGTGTCCGGCTAGTGATACAGACACTGTAGACGGCTTCCAGTATGTCCGGGTGAGTGAGTATATAGTGTAGTGGTTGCATTAGGACGGAAGCTGCTAGTGATGCAGTGGAGACATTCAGCTGCGTGGTGTCCGGCTAGTGATACAGACACTGTAGACGGCTTCCAGTATGTCCGGGTGAGTGAGTATATAGTGTAGTGGTTGCATTAGGACGGAAGCTGCTAGTGATGCAGTGGAGACATTCAGCTGCGTGGTGTCCGGCTAGTGATACAGACACTGTAGACGGCTTCCAGTATGTCCGGGTGAGTGAGTATATAGTGTAGTGGTTGCATTAGGACGGAAGCTGCTAGTGATGCAGTGGAGACATTCAGCTGCGTGGACAGCCTGGTGTCCGGCTAGTGATACAGACACTGTAGACGGCTTCCAGTATGTCCGGGTGAGTGAGTATATAGTAGTGGTTGCATTAGGACGGAAGCTGCTAGTGATGCAGTGGAGACATTCAGCTGCGTGGTGTCCGGCTAGTGATACAGACACTGTAGACGGCTTCCAGTATGTCCGGGTGAGTGAGTATATAGTGTAGTGGTTGCATTAGGACGGAAGCTGCTAGTGATGCAGTGGAGACATTCAGCTGCGTGGTGTCCGGCTAGTGATACAGACACTGTAGACGGCTTCCAGTATGTCCGGGTGAGTGAGTATATAGTGTAGTGGTTGCATTAGGACGGAAGCTGCTAGTGATGCAGTGGAGACATTCAGCTGCGTGGACAGCCTGGTGTCCGGCTAGTGATACAGACACTGTAGACGGCTTCCAGTATGTCCGGGTGAGTGAGTATATAGTAGTGGTTGCATTAGGACGGAAGCTGCTAGTGATGCAGTGGAGACATTCAGCTGCGTGGACAGCCTGGTGTCCGGCTAGTGATACAGACACTGTAGACGGCTTCCAGTATGTCCGGGTGAGTGAGTATATAGTGTAGTGGTTGCATTAGGACGGAAGCTGCTAGTGATGCAGTGGAGACATTCAGCTGCGTGGACAGCCTGGTGTCCGGCTAGTGATACAGACACTGTAGACGGCTTCCAGTATGTCCGGGTGAGTGAGTATATAGTAGTGGTTGCATTAGGACGGAAGCTGCTAGTGATGCAGTGGAGACATTCAGCTGCGTGGACAGCCTGGTGTCCGGCAAGTGATACAGACACTGTAGACGGCTTCCAGTATGTCCGGGTGAGTGAGTATATAGTAGTGGTTGCATTAGGACGGAAGCTGCTAGTGATGCAGTGGAGACATTCAGCTGCGTGGACAGCATGGTGTCCGGCTAGTGATACAGACACTGTAGACGGCTTCCAGTATGTCCGGGTGAGTGAGTATATAGTAGTGGTTGCATTAGGACGGAAGCTGCTAGTGATGCAGTGGAGACATTCAGCTGCGTGGACAGCCTGGTGTCCGGCAAGTGATACAGACACTGTAGACGGCTTCCAGTACGTTCGGGTGAGTGTTAAATAATCTCCGCGCCCCTGGCGGACGCTCGTCGAACTAGCAAGTGGGGTGAGGTTGTGTCTATTCCCTGAATCTCTTCACGGAGTAATCAGGTGGTTACAGCGATATCCTGTAAGGCCTATATAGTCCGACGGACTAGGGCTTCTTTAATTCTAGATCGTTACTGCATAAACGGAAATCGTCCACGACTTCTTAAAAGAAAGATATTAAAAAATATACTTTGGACGAACAATAGATAATACAAATCATGCACTTTACTAGCTGCGTATATCTTCAGCAGCCTATCCGTACTGTCTTTCTCAGTCATGCGATAATCACGAAAATGTACGCAGTCTGTTAAAGTGCGTGTATTTGTGTGCGTGTTGTTGTAAAACGTATTGTTAATAAGCGAGCGAAGCGAGCGTCTCCATTTGACCTTTATGGCACTTCGTTCTGTTTTTTTGTCTGTCGATAGCGGTCGAACGGAAAGTCCGATCAAGTTGAAATTTGGACCATCCACTAGCCTCGATGTGGATTGTCATCGGAAAGTTTTGTGACAAAATCGTTTGAAAAGTTACAAAGTTACAAAAAAGTAACTGAAAAAAAATGGTGGCAAAATGGGCCATATTTTTATAAAGACTTTTCCGGTCACGTATATTTCATTTTATGGCGATCTGATAAGTGTTGGCAAAGCTACACAAACATGTATCCTAGTAATTAATTTGCATCTTAACTACAAATCAATTTGAAATAGGTCATATACTTTGCCATATTATTTGAGCTTGAAAGCAGCACTACCTACCTACTTATTTTCTTCTCGCTGAAAAGGTTGGCCAGTGTCCTGTATTACAACCAATAGGTTGCATATTACAGTATTTACTCGTACTCTGGTTTCTTGTGGTGAATCTCTGCCAATCCCATCAGGAAATTCAAGTGGCCGAACCCCCTACCCTGATGACTCTGGTAGACTCCCCGTTAAATGTGACCTCCAACGCCGGCATCGACAACCACATCTGCGTGGGGTATCGCCATCAGTTCGACCTGGTCAACGAGCGAAGTGGCGACCAATCGAGACTTCACACGATCGAGGGGTCGAAGTCGCATCTCGTGGCCGCGGTCGACCTCTATGAAGACGAGGAACCAGAACTACTTCTTTGCTACAACCGTAAGATATTTGACAGTAGGACTAGATACGTGTGTTCAGTTCAGTTCAATTCAGTTTATTTATATTCATATATCAGGTATACATTACATAGAATGCTCATACATCATATTTCGTCATTTCCTTATTAGCAGAATTCTAGAACAAACTAACGCTCAACACAGTTTGAGATTAGGGTCAGTTACACACTCAAGCTAAGTATAGGATTTGTTTATGGTTGCTACGGAATTGTTTTATTACTTGCTATTTTCCATAAGAAAATCAAACTTTATAACAACCATAATCAAATCCCGTGCACCTGGGCCCAAGTTCACAAAAGTGCCTAAGTGCTAGGACGTCCTTTGTTTAGGTAAATCTTAGTGATATAAATCACGCATAAGTCATTCTATACAATTTCATAAAGATAAAATACAGTAAAATATCAACCATTTAACTAATACTATTTTGTGTGTGAATGTGTAGTAATACCCAGAGTCGATTTATATTGATTTATCTAGCTAGGATTTGTCTCAACAATTAGGAAAACTTAGTGAATCCAAGCCCTGGCCTCTAATTCACCAATAAGGAAATTAAGAATTGGAGGAATGCTTCTTTTCAATCAAGGAGAAAGAGAAGTTTGTATCTCAACACCGGGAAATATTACCGTTTACTCTCAGTAACACTTCACAAGTTTGAACAAAAGAGTGCAAAATGTATAAGGTCTCGAGGCACACACACAGCACTATTAATAAGCTCTATATTTCTAATAGTGTAATAACAATGGTTATTTTTTAATATATTTTTATATCTGTTTCCAAAATTAATCGGGTAGGGGGTGTTTAGCCACCAATAATCTTGGCATAGGGTTTGCTAACATCAGCTTGCCAGGCCTGTTATGTCTTTGTCCACCTCTTCTTATTCTTCTTCTTCTTCTTTCCTACCCCTCTTCTTCCAACTAACTCACTCCATTCCATCAATCTTCCCACAGTCTTAATACCTAAGACCTGCTGATCATAGTGTTACTAGATTTCTTGATGTATTTATTGTTTACAAAACTATTTTTAGCCATGTAGTGTCATTTTTTTGTCTTTGTCTAGCGTTGTTATGATAGTATTACAGTACGTTAGTTTTGGCCGGTTTTAAGAGTGGAAATACCCTTTTATGTGCATATTTAAATTTGAGAACTACAATATAGACAGAGGGACCTTGAAATGATTAATAATTGCATTCTTTGTTTGTTGCAGATACTTGCCACTTTCAAAAACTTTCTGGGAAACACGCAACAAACGAATTTGATTTCCATTGGAATTCGGTACCTACATCAATAGGTTAGTATTTTGTATGCTGTCCATATATTCATGAAAGTTTTTGCTACTAGTTCTTACACTATCAACTTCATTCTTTCAGTGAAAATCAGTCTTGTTACTGAGTGGGTAGACTATAAATGTAAATTTATTTATTTTATTTTTTATTCAACTAGCATATGCCGCATAAGATTTCCTATGAATTTAGATGTTTTAGCAAAATGTTTCCTAGCATCGACGCCTTTTCTTGTCAAGAGACTTTCAAAATCAAGTTTCTTTTACGTATGTGATTTATGTGCATCTGTTTGAAATTGAATTGTATGATCACAAGAATAAACAATTACTACCCTTCCGGCATGTGTTGAAAACTTTTACAGAGATACTCAAGGGAAACGTGCCTATAATTATTAATACAGTACATAATTATTAATTATGAATTCAAAAATAAGAGCGACTTGAAAAATACTAAATGCGCATCATTTTCATTTTGTATCCACAATTTGTACATACCTTTTCATTTAGTCATAGCGGCTTTGTATTTATTTTCCCCAAAACATTCATTAATACAATGTATAAAGCATAATAGATGAATACATTAATAACATCATTTATAAATTAGTTTTTATTTTGTTTGTTTCAAGTAATATGTACTGTATATGGCTTCGATCAACAACATTTTGGATATTAATAATCATTTTTGTATATCCTTTATTTGCATCTTTTGTAAATTAATTAAACGTACATGTAGGATGCTAATGAGCCGTAATGTGTATTATTTATTGTTAACGTAAGTGTTTGGGTGTTTCATATGTATGTGTTGCTTAACACTGCGTGTATGGTGTATGTTATAGTGTGTGCCTTCCCCTACATATTTGGCTTCACGACAGACTCAATGGAGATACGCCTCATCATCAACGGTAACTTGGTCCAGACGATGGTATTGCCAAAGCTCAAACTTATATGCTCAAAGGTAAGTCTAGACTGAAGGAGAACCAATCACGTGTAGTCACAACTGTACTACCGTTGAGTGAGTAATATAGGGTAGAGGCCCCACGCCATCGGCAGTTTGTCTACCGCCTTTTGCTGCCCAAATAGCTTAGTCGGGTAGTAGAAGTTTGCCAGTTTAATGTCACATAAAATAAATAAATTCGTATTGATAGACTACCCAATACGTTTCAAGAACTAATTTTTAGTGGGGGACATTTTCACCATTAATAATTATTATTAGCTTCATTGCTATGACGGTCCAAAGTCATGCCTTTTACATGTACACTTGTGCGATATAGATATTCAGAGGTTGCACTTAGATTCTTAATTAGTTATTTATTAAATTGGAATAGTAATTGCTAATGATCTACGATTGGTCCTCATCAATTTTGTCGCAATCATGGCCGCTTTGACGTCACGTAGGAACTATTAATAGATTGTCAAGGTTTCCATAGTTAATTTACTAACTTGTCTCCAGTTTCTTACAATATTACAGCCTTTTGTATGCGATGAAGTTACGATACAAATTATATCTTCAACAGGTTTTTTTCATACAAATTTTTCCGCTCACCTTTATAAAACAACAATGTCTTTACCGGTTAAGACAAATATGATACACAGACAAAGTTTTTATGGTTGTTTTATCAACATTCCGTCGCATAAAACAGGCATTTCAAAGCACATACAAAAGTATAAACTTTAATCACTTTTATCTTGCAGTGAGCAAATAAGTTTTCATAAACCAATAATGAGTATATTTTATATTGTTTCTTTGACGATTTAGGGGGCCGTATCATTTTTAAAATAGTCTGTAGGTCATTTTACGCGCCGTTTAGTGGGCGCTGACATCTTGGGCGACGACCATACTACTTCCTCAATGCACAGCCTTCTCGACGGGTCAATCCGCGATAGAACCAAATACCTTTTTACAGCTACGCGTTGCGAGCGAAGCGAGGGCGCGAGCTCCAATCAGCTGCCGAGTTTCATGCAAAGAAGTTAATAGCTTCACGCAAACTCGGCCACTGATTGGAGCTCGCGCCTTCGCTTTGCTCGCAACGCGTAGCTGTAAATCGACTATTACACGGTCAAACTTTTTCATCCAACTCCTTGAATTCAAGAACAAAAGCGCATCAATAAATAATTCCTATTGTTGTATTTTACTACATACTGACTGTTTTTGATGCGCTTTTGTTCTTGAATTCAAGGAGTTGGATGAAAAAGTTTGACCGTGTAATACAGGCCTTACAATAGAACCTCAGATTGAACCGATATTCAAGAAAGCTGTGCCTCAGCCCTCCAAAATTATTAAAATTATATTCGAGGAGGTTGTGTATTAAAGAATGTTTGCAATGGCGGCCAGAAGTTCAAATATGGCGAAAATATAATACCCATAACATGACTGTTGCCATTAAAAAAAATTTAAGTTTATTTGAATTAAATTAATAATTAATGTTATGTTGTCAGAACGATATTTTCTTCGCCACGACCGCCCCCGAGTTCTTCCACTCAAAGACAGAGCGCCTTCAAGTGGACAGGCCGGAGAGAGACCCCAGCATATCACCGCCTTCATCGCCGCACTGTGAGTACACAGGGGGCTGTGAGGGACTTTACTTAACGTATTTAATTTAATTTAGGCCTAGTATTATGAACAGCTAATACAAATTTAATATGAGCTATAATAAGCTATTAGGTTGATTTCAAGGCCCCTGATTGGTGGTTGCTTTGCTAAATCAAGTTATTAGCTACAAACTTTTAATAGCTGTTCATAATTTCTGCCCTTATTTTAATTTTAATTTTTGTAAATTTTTTAAATTTAAATTTTACTTTTAATTTCCAGCCTCGCCGGAGCCTCGGCCGTTCCGTCTGTACCGCATCCCTCTGCACACGCTGAGTGGGGTCGTACCCCCCTGCGACCGCCGCTGCCCCACCCCCTCCGAGCCCCCCGCCACGGACCAGCCAGTGACGCTCACCGTGCCAGACACGGCTCAAGGTCACCTGTTACTGGTCGAGCCTGCGAGAGGGTTGAGCCGCAGTTGTTCCTCCTCCCCCACCCCCTGCCAACCCCCGGGGGCGAACTTTCTCGCCCCGGGTAAATGATAGTGGTACTTGAACGGGTTTTCCGTGATATTTTAATATCTTACCACCTGATGTGATAGTTGATCTATTCCACTAGGGTCGGTGGGATATGCTAAGTGTTTCTGTATCTAAACGTCCAGGGAATCATGACAAATGAAGGATTAACAACTGAAATAATATGTCCAGTATTCATTTAGGGCTTGGTCCAGTGGTTGCATCCCTGCTTCCAATGCAGAAGGTCTGGGTTCAAATCACGGTTCAAGCAGAAGTTTTTTTAACTTCTATTAAGGATTCAGTTCTATTACTTCTTGTTTTAGGAATAAGTAAACGGTAACTTTGGAGCCGTCCTAGCAACGATGCACTCAATATATTCAAAGTTGTTCTGAATCGACCTTGTTGATTCTGACATTTGTCCGCAGGTGTTGGCACTGTCCAGTCACTGATTCATATGTTTCATATTGGAAATATCGATCTTTGATTGGTTATACTCACTCGTCGATGGTGTTCGTAGCCTACAGGGTTAATTTAGTCGCTTTAAATTAGAGTCCCCCACTGAAAATCAGTTTCGTTACTGAGTTGGATAGCTATAGTTTGTTATCTTGTTTTGATATGTTCCAAAATCAGAAGGTTCAGGGTTTGATACCTGGTTAGGGAATAAGCCAAGATGTTTGTGATAATAGGTTGTACTTAAAACGTACACAACGAGGCGTATGAACCTTTTATATGGTTGTAGAGCAGTAGATAGAAATGTAACGGTTCTTTTTATATTGTCCACTAAGCATTATAAAAACTGTAACTACCAATTGACATATGTGCAATTTTGTTGTACATAGTTATTGAAAAAATGTGTCAAATTACAATTATTAAAAGGGAATCAATTGTATAACATAACCTTTTGACGAACAAGTAGAAAAAAAATTAATTACATTTAAACTGTGGCAAAAGTTAAATCGTTGACTTCAACTCAACACGAATAATGCCGATTAATCCTGTTTAAAACATTAAGTGTGGTCCAATTGATTCGATTAATTAATTTTTTTTAAAGAGGTTTCTATGAAAACTTTACTGTAAATCGTTTAAATTGTGACTGTCAAAAGTTGAATTTTACAGGTTCACAGGTGAAGATGAAAGAAAATACGTAAAGATATTTTATGTGTGGGTTAAACGGATATTGTAATAATGCATGGGGAGGGATGGACATAAAGATAGCCGGAGGGGGGGAGGTGCTAAGACGGTTGGTAAGGAGTGTTTAGAATAGTATTGAGAGGGCTTTTAAAAGACACAATTTGTTGAGGTCAAATAACGATTGTAAAAACCTTGAATCTGCTCTTGCAACAGTGGGAATAGACCCAGAAACCACCCGAACAGTCCTGAACGTTGATCGTTTTCATCGCTGTGATATTGACTCATATATTTTTTATCATTCTGAAAGGAAATATATTATTTATTGTTGTTCCTTCGTTGTCTTGTCACTAAGGAGTAAGGACTTTGAACTTCTATAATAACTAGAAGTAATATAAAATGATTTATCATTTGTGATATTGTTTCTTTGTCAGTTCTCCCCTAGTTAACCCGTTTCATGCTTACACACCCTCTTTAAGGAATAGATCGACTATCTACCATGGTTGAAGAATAGTTTTGCCGAAGTTGATCTTATGAAGTAGAATAGTCTTTACCGAGTGGGAGTATCAATATAGCATATTTCCTTATATTAATCGAACAGACAATTTATTAATAATCAATAATATTAATATTGTACATACAAAGAACCCGTACATAAACAAACAAAAATATATAGATATATATCAATGTTATCATATTTGGTTTTATGTCGTTTTAACCTAAATAAAAACTTGAGCGAAACTATCTGCATGCCATGTGTTGCACATGAAACAGCACAGTATTAACAAAATATACATATTTTTCAATGGTTAACATATTTTTTCATGTACAGTACAAACCAGTCGTTAATGTTTCGTAATGGATTAACGTTTTATCTATGTATGTATGTATGTATGTATGTATGTATGTATGTATGTATGTATGTATGTATGTATGTATGTATGTATGTATGTATGTATGTATGTATGTATGTATGTATGTATGTATGTATGTATGTATGTATGTATGTATGTATGTATGTATGTATGTATGTGTGTATATATGTATGTATGTATGTATGTATGTATGTATGTATGTATGTATGTATGTATGTATGTATGTATGTATGTATGTATGTATGTATGTATGTATGTATGTATGTATGTATGTATGTATGTATGTATGTATGTATGTATGTATGTATGTATGTATGTATGTATGTATGTATGTATGTATGTATGTATGTATGTATGTATGTATGTATGTATGTATGTATGTATGTATGTATGTATGTATGTATGTATGTATGTATGTATGTATGTATGTATGTATGTATGTATGTATGTATGTATGTATGTATGTATGTATGTATGTATGTATGTATGTATGTATGTATGTATGTATGTATGTATGTATGTATGTATGTATGTATGTATGTATGTATGTATGTATGTATGTATGTATGTATGTATGTATGTATGCATGCATGGTTAGTGCTGGCTGAGTCTTTAGTCAAACAGCAAATGTGTATCAACTACTGTATAGTAGAATCTTTTAGAGTTGACGAATGTTAAGTGTTCATTTCCTTATTCTTATTTCACAGCAATCCTGATGTGATAATAAAACTCGTGTAGTTCTAGGGCCTACACAATTGTAAAGAATTGAATATATAAAAACTGTAATATATAATTATATTGTCAGCCTATTTATGGAATAAATAACCACAACTCAGTCGAAGTTTGATCTTTCCAAACTTATCTGGTTTGAAGCTTTAAAATCTTACAGAAACATGTTTGATGTCGTTTGTGTGAATATATAGCGAATAAAACGTATTACTAAATTACTTGTGTGGTAAAAAGGAATTGGAACAGAAAATAACAAGTTATTATGTTCATAAATCACGTGTGCATAGTTGCCGCTGTTATCATTCAACTGCAGTTTCAGCATTGTTTTATAAAATACACATAAGTATTGTGTTAAAATTCCAAGAATTAAGGTAAAATAAGAAAAATTCATATCTAGATTGAAAACTATTAATAACAATTCTTATACATGCAAGTTTGAACTTGTAACATTTTGTCATTTTGTTATGATAAGATTGTTAAGATCGTATACATTTTATGAATCAGACTCCAAATACAACCGTTTAGTATTTTTGTTTGTAATGTGGTTGTATTGTCATTTGATATGTTGCAAGTATCTTTATATGCAGTTTGATGTACTGTTTATAATACAAGAAGTGATTGAAATTTAATAATTTGATATATTGTCTAGTGTCCTATATAGAACAGGTTATAATAGAACCAGTTATGTGGTTTAAAACATGAATATCAAACATGTTTGTTTTCTTAAACACATAACGATTTAAATGTGTAATTTGTTTAGTACAAATTAAAAACATTGGTAACTCTATGCGTTTAAATGGATACCCTTAAGCAAAATGGAAACAAATTTGAAGCCTGCAGATTATTTTAATAATAATTATTTATATTTATCACTCTGTTATAAGATGGGGCAACAAATAATGTATGTTTGTTAAAACCAGTTAATAAGTACATTTAAATTTTAATTACCTATATCAAGAAAAACAAATAAAAACTATTTGTATTTTTTAAACGTTTCTAGGTGTTGTATAAGTTTCTAATTTGTCTTTGAATTGGAAAGTAATTACATAATGTTAAGTAATGAGTGGATGATGAGCCATGCTATGTAGCATCTGTCTCTTGTTGGTCTATGAGGTTTATCGCTATCTATACACACAAACTATATTTATATTGGTCATTACCATAGCCAAAATAATGCATGTTAAAATTCAATAGATGTTAGTCATAATGTAAATAAAAGAAAAATTGTGTTATTTAGCATAAAGAATGTGTTTAATCTGTGTTGTCAAGGAAGCCTGTGTGATATACTCGGACACGTAAGAAGATAAATATTGTGAAATGTTTTCTCAGGGCCCGTGTGTACGTGGATAGGCCCTACTTTCACTAGAGTTGGACATTTACATTCGTGTAATCATTTAAAATTCTTAAAAGGGTGAGAAATTAATCATTCTACATTTTATTTATTATGTTTTCACTTTACTCACATTGAACTGTTCAATTTCTATGCAACTGTATGACAATGTCTTAGTATATTTCATAGGCTTTTATGACAAACGTGTAACTTCGAATTACTGTGGTGCTCTTTTTAACAGTCAGTGAATTCTATAATATATTCAATATTATCAAACGCATGAACAATGGTATTTGAGTGCGTACAACAATGGCAATCCAAACTTTATTATAATTATGATTGGCGACGACACAGATGCTAGTTATGTTCAATATTTTTTTAACTGATTTTGAAAGACAACATTCAACAATTTGTATAACAATTTGAAATATCAAGGACCGCATCACTCGTCTGCTCTACGTATTACAATGCGGATACAAATTTAGACCAACAGACAAAATTATCAAATGCTAGAGCATTTTTTAAATTTAATAATACACAAATAAAAATCAAAGATTATGAAAAAATGTGAAATGACACATTTAACTAGTACAGGCTTCAAGAAATAAATCAACATTTTCAGATACTCTGGGATTTAGATTCCCCCCGATTACGTCTGAAGCAATTTCTTGAACAAAAACAATACAAATCATAAAATTTAAAAAAAAAAAAACACCTAGTGAAGCAATTCTTGTATTAAAATAAAATAAGTAAAATAATAATTTCCATATAGAAACTTGAGAAAGTCTGAAAAGAAATTATACAGCGTATTTAACTTCACTTCAAATTGTCTTATCATGTTTTATGAACTAGATCATACATGAAACTTTAACTATACACGTATTTCAAAGATATATAATGACCAGATATCTTAGGGTGGTGTCACACTATGCGTTTTTAACGGTCCTGCAAGAGCGGAACGCTTTTGAGGGATGGTGACAGCACACGCTTTTAAATGCGAGGTGTCACACTTGTGCGTTGCCAACGCGTCCAACGGATGCTACCGCAGCATGCTGCCGCGTAGACGGACGAGCGGACAGCGGGATTTGAGCGACAACACACGTAGTTAGATGCAAGGTGTCACACTGTGCGGTTGTAACGGAGCGTTAGCAAGTTGTTTGTACTGTTTTCCACAATGTTTGATGTGGACAAGTTCATTTAATTTCTTGTTTACTTTTCGTTAAATATATTTGTATCCATTTTTTGTAACCTTTCTTTCTGTGTTTTCAGTTTTTGTATAATGACTAATGAGGTATATTTTTTACCTACGTACTCTTTTTGAATTGTATGTTTATGTTTAAGCCACAGTTAAGCCTGTATAAGTGCTTTGTGGCTTTTTATATAGATGAACCATTTTTATGTTAATTTGTATAATTTATAATCGAATAAGAAAACTTATTATTATTATTATTATTATTATTATTATTATTATTATTATTATTATTATTTTTATAATTATTATTATTATTATTATTATTATTATTATTATTATTATTATTATTATTATTATTATTATTATTATTATTATTATTATTATTATTATTATTATTACTATTATTACTGTTATTACTATTATTATTTTTATTATTATTATTATTATTATTATTATTATTATTATTATTTTTATTATTTTTATTATTATTATTATTATTATTATTATTATTATTATTATTATTATTATTATTATTATTTTTATGATTATTATTATTAAAATTATTTATTTAATTTTAAAATGGAACATTTCCCAATTTTTTTCAGAACAAAACTTATTCTAAACATGGTTAAATTTAAATTTAATTCGTGTTTTTATGAACACACCGCTAAGTGCCCCCATGCCACCTCTGCGGACACCCATGCACAGAGCCATGTGTTCTCACTTAATTTTATCTGCCATTCTTCAAGTTTTAATCAACGTGCTATCCTGCTACCGCAGTATAGTGTGACAGGTAGAGGCCATCCGCTTTAAGCGCATCCGCTTTTGTAGGAGCGTCAGCAACGCATAGTGTGACACCAGTTAAAATACTAAATGCTCTTTAAATATTGATAAATACCTTTTTTTATTTATAATACTAAATGCTCTTTAAATATTGATAAATACCTTTTTTTATTTATATTCGATCATCAAAATTAATGTGATTGGCTGATATTTACGTTGGTCTGGATTTTATAATTAATTATTTAATTAATTATTTAGCTAACAAGTTGGCCACATTAAGCTTGTAGCAACCTTATGTAAACAGTTCTTCATACTTCTAATAGCTCAATCACCTTTACAATGTAACTTCAATCAACAGCGAAGTAAATTCTTAATGAATAATATTCAAATAAATAATATGAATTTATTATAGAATTAAGAAGGATGCTTCAACGAAACGTTCTAGATCTGTTGAATATAGTTGGTTGGTCATAATTACAATGTCGCATGTGATCATAATAAACTTGTTTCCCTACTGTGATTCCTTGTGAATAAAACAAATACTTGTTGTAAATAAAATGTATGATGTGTGTATATTTTAGTTTGTTACACAAGTCATATACGAGGATGTGTTGTTGCTGTTGTTGTTGCTGTTGTTGTTGTTGTGTGAGAATCTCAAAGCACTGTTGCCAGAGTTTGCAGCAAACCACATCCAAATATTTGGCGTTGAATATTTTCAGTTTAACTGAGACATAATATTTCATGTAGGCAATGTTCACAGATACGAAACAGTTAGTGTTAGGTTTGTTTGGTTCATGTTTTAATTCATCTGCTTTGAGTGTTTCATCATAAAAGAATAGAAAGGATACATTTATAACATTGACTGCGATAGCTATGTGGACGAGGGGTATCAGAAAGTGAACGGGCACAGTTCCAAACGCTGTAGAGTTTGTCGTAACGGTGACTACAAGCTGATTCTAAAAAAACAACTACCAAAAACGTATTTTTAATTATGAATATATATATATATGTTTTATATTGGATCATCAAAACTAATCTAACTGACTGACTTACGCTAACCTGTAATTTATAATTAATTAATTTAGCGAGCAAGTAGCTACATTAAACTGTTAGCAAAGCAACATTATCTAAACACGCAAACAGTTCTACATATTTCTAATAACTCAATTGCATTTTCAATATTACAAAATTACAATGTTTATGAAGGAAAATACATCTAATACTGCTTTTCAAACTTTCTACAAGTTTATTTCGAAAAGCATAGTATGTATGAAGGATGCCTTTTTTTTAGTAATGAAAATAATCATTCCTAAGATTATTTTGATTATAATTAAACATTCAAAATATATGTTGAAAATGTTGGTATTACAATCATATGATCCCATTTTATATCAATTACAAAGTGTTAAAATTTACAGAAATATATATGCTCATGCATTTCCGAGTTTCCCTTCACCATCCGGTTCATAACACCCACACATTCAACATGCATCTTGTTATGTTCAGAACGAGACAACTACTGTGTATATTGTCTACATATAATTCACTTCACCCTAAGCTCATGCTAACATTGTATGTTTCTTAATTTCCGATGAACCGCGGTTTCTGCGTTCCAGGTTCGAATCCTGGCTCGGGCATGGATCTCATGTGGCGTTTTTTCATCTTCATAATCACCCACTCATCGTCACGATTAACATCGTTGCAAAACAATGAGACGTTAGACCCTAACTGTCATCATCATCATCATCGTCACCAAAGAATGCTCCCATGGTCGTATCTGTGAATATTCTGTACCCATGGTCCCTCAGTGTAACTTAACTCACTATCTTCTGTGATATCATTAGATTAACAAGTGTTGTGCATACAATATAAATGTTGTTAGATCTATCATGACTGGCTGTAGTTTAACCATATATACTTAAATGTTTAATCGGCCAATTTCAATACAATATCATATTATACGTATTGGATTGAGAGTCCTACTTGTTTATTGTTACAACTACTTGTCGTCAAAATAATCATTCTAAATAAACAAGGATTTATTCAGAAATGTTTTGTGGAAAATCGTAGTTTTTTGACGAAACATCTTCAAATAGAATCAGAAACAAATATTATTTTATATAGCATTGTATGATTACTTTTTGTGATTACATTATTTTTCTTATGTTTGAAACATTCAACATCCAATCTCAAAATAGTAAAGTACTTGTATAAACCAACATATGTATTATATTTAAAAGGTAAAGGGTCAATTCATATATTATTCCATGTTGCACATAATATACAGACTTGTCTTGAAAACACTTGTCTTATGAATAAGTAAAATAAATGTGTATTGTTATTTGTACTGAAAAGTGAACTCTTAATGAGGATTTATTATTGTAAGGAGCTTATTGTCTCATGTAAATGATATTGAAATCCAGATGTTTTTGGCAGTGTGGTACATGTAAGGTATCGTGGTATCATCCTGTGCTTATAAACCTCGATGACAACGTATCTGATACATGTAGGCTATATTATCATAAGAATGTTGATGGCCTTCAAAATGTGTAACTTATTTAAATAAAGTGGAGAAAATTGTGTGATGTAAAGTTTGAACTTTATTTGATAAATATGGGACCCGTCGTTTTCTTGCGAGGAATCCATATTTATTTACGGCTGTGGTTGTATTCCTTCCTTATTTCCTGACAAAAAGACTAAATGCAGAACAAACCAAGAAGATGGAGAAAGAAAGAAGATTTATATGTTCTGGATATACCTGGCTCCCTTATTTTACCACTTTTTGGGGAGTGTTAGACAATGAGTATATAACAACCACGTGGAACCAAGGATTAATTCTCCTGAAGAATGGTAATTATGTGCCGTGAAGTGAAGAGCTAAGAAATTCTAACATAAAACTAAATAAGGCCATTAGTTTCATTATTAATTATGTATTTAATTCAATAACTTCCATAAAAAACGTATTACAATATCATGACAGATTTAATTTAAATGACACAAAATAAACAGTTAATCTAAAACAAAACATCATTATTTAAAGTAGAAAATGTGTGATATCGTATTGACAAAAAAGATTTTCACTGTGAAAATGTGTGTGTACAATACAACTTAAAAACGTGATTAAAAATAATTCACCTAATTCAAATCAGAGATAGTTAACTAAACCTAAAAATAATGTGATATACTTCTGTGACTGTACCAATTATATAATTATTATTAAATAATCATAATGTTAACAATATAGCAATTTAATACACATAATATGATAGAGGATGTTCGTTCATTAAAAAATAATAAAACATCCCTTCTTTTGTTGTTATTGGGGAAATTCGGGCAGTTTAATACTTGACACTGCTGTTTCAAGTGGATGCAATAGTAGGCTTTTGGCTTGACGCATCTTAAAAAAAAAGGTATATTTGTGATATATTTGACCATATGATTCCATCCTAATACAAAATCACGTCCAAAATAACGTTTTTCAAAATAACGATTTAAAAAAAAAGGCTTTAGACTTTAGAAATTATGTAAATTAAAGCATGCAATACATGTCCAATTCTACCCCGTATGATAGAAGATGATCGTTTCTTAAATAATTATACCATTTATACCTTCTTTTGTTGTTATTGGGGAAGAACGAGCACTTTAAACCTTGACTCTGCCATTTAAAATATATTGATTTGTAAGCGTTTGGGTTGACGCATGATTAAAAAAAAAATATTTTATAAGTTTTGACCATCTAACTCTTTTCCAATCAAAAAACTTCTCCAATAGAGCGTATTTAAAAACCTCTATTTTGGCCATCGAGATTTATAGAAATGATGAAAATTAAAGTCTGCAATACATGTCCAACTCTACACACATATTTAAGGGGATAATTATTTTTAAAATAATTATAACAATCACCTCTTCTATTGTTGTAATTAGGGAAGTACGAGCGCTTAAAACCTTGACACTGCTATTTATTAATATTGATTTGTAAGCGTTTGGGATGACGCATGTTTAATAACATGATATATTTGTATTAGTTTTGACCACCTGACTCTTTTTCAATCAAAAAATTCCTCCAATAGAGCGTATTTTACCCCCTCGTTTTTGGCATGCGAGATTTTACAAAGACTATATAGTCTTCAGAAATAATGAAAATTTAAGTATGCAATACATGTCCAATTCTACACACATATGTAAGGGGATGATCATTTATTTAATAATTATAACTCTTACCCCTTCTTTTGTTGTTATTGGGGAAGTACGAGCACTTTAAACTTTGATAATGCCATTTAAAATATATTGATTTGTAAGCGTTTGGGATGACAAATGTTTTATAAAATGATACATTTGAGTTAGTTTTTACCACCTTACTCTTTTCCAATCAAAAAATTCCTCCAATAGGGCGTATTTTAAAACCTCGATTTTGACACTCGAGTTTTTACAAAGACTATAGACTTCATAAATGATTAAAATTAAAGTATGCAATTTACATGTCCAATTCTGCACACATATAATAAGGGATTTTCGTTTATTAAATAATGATAACACTTACCTCTTTTATTGTTGTTATTAGGGAAGTACGAGCACTTTAAACTTAGACACTGCTTTTTTATTAATATTGATTTGTATGCGTTTAGGTTCACGCATGTTTAATAACATGATATACTTGTATAAGTTTTGACCACCTGACTCTTTTTTATTCAAAACATTTCTCCAAAAGGGCATATTTCAAAACCTCGATTTTGGCCCTCGAGGTTTTACAAAGACTATATAGACTTAAGAAACGATAAAAATTGAAGTTTGCGATACATTTCTAATTCTTCACCCATTTGTTAGGGGATGATCGTTTATTAAATAATTTCAACAATAACCCCTTCTATTGTTGTTATTGGGGAAGTACTAGCACTTTAAACTTTGATACTGCCACTTAAAATATATTGATTTGTAAGCGTTGGGGTTGACGCATGTTTTATAAAATGATATATTTGTATTATTTCTTACCACCTTACTCTTTTCCAATCAAAAAAGTCCTCCAATAGGGCGTATTTCAAAACCTCGCTTTTGACACTCGAGTTTTTAAATAGACTATAGACTTCAGAAATGATGAATTTTAAAGTACGCAATACATGTACAATTCTACACACATATGTTAGGGAATGATCGTTTATTAAATAATTATAACACTTACCACTTCTTTTGTTGTTATTGGGGAAGAACAAGCACTTTAAACTTAGACACCGCTATTTATTAATATTGATTTGTAAGCGTTTGGGTTGACGCATGTTTAATAAAATGATATTCTTGTATTAGTTTTGACCACCTGACTCTTTTCCAATCAAAAAATTCCTCCAATAGGGCGTATTTCAAAACCGCGATTTTGGCCCTTGAGGTTTTGCAAAGAGACTTCAGAAATGATGAAAATGGTTGTATGCGATACATGACTAATTCTGCACCCATATGATAGGGGATGATCGTTTATTAAATAATTTTAACAATTACCCCTTCTATTGTTGTTATAAGGGAAGTACGAGCACTTTAAACTTTGATACTGCCAGTAAAAATATATTGATTTGTAAGCGTTTGGTTTGACGCATGTTTAATAACATGATATATTTGTATTAGTTTTGACCACCTGATTCTTTTTTGATCCAAAAATTTCTCCACAAGGGCGTGTTTTAAAACCTCGAATTTGGCCCTTGGGGTTTTACAGACTAGACTTCAGAAATGATGAAAATTGAAGTAAGCGAAACATGTCTAATTCTACACACATATGTAAGGGGATTATCGTATATTAAATAATTATAACACTTACTTCTTCTATTGTTGTTATTGGGGAAGTACGCACACTTTAAACTTTTACACTGCCATTAAAATTATATTGATTTGTAAGCGTTTGGGTTGACGCATGTTTAATAACATGATATATTTGTATTAGTTTTGACCACCTGACGCTTTTTCAATCAAAACATTTCTCCAATAGGGCGTATTTCAAAACCTCGATTTTGGCCCTCGAGGTTTTACAAAGACTATAGACTTCAGAAATGAGGAAAACTGAAGTAAGCGAAACATGTCTAATTCTACACACATATGATGGGGGATGATAGTAAATAATAAATAATTATATTACTTATCCCTTCTATTGTTGTTATAAGGGAAGTACGAGCACTTAAAAATTCCCCACTGCCATTTGAAATATATTGAATAGTAATTAGCGTTTGGGTTGACGCATGTTTAATAAAATGAAATATTTGTATTAGTTTTGACCACCTTTCTCTTTTCCAATCAAAACATTTCTCAAATAGGGCGTATTTAAAACCCTCAATTTTGGCAATCGAGATTTTACAAAGACTTTTTACAAAGACTTTTTACAAAGATTTTACAAAGACTTCAGAAATGATGAAAATTAAAGTATGCAATACATGCCCAATTCTACATACATATAAAAGGGGATGATCGATTATTAAATAATTTTAACACTTCCCCCTTCTATTTTTGTTACCTATTGGGGAAGTACGAGCACTTTTAACCTTCACTCTGCCATTTAAAATATATTGATTTGAAAGTGTTTGGGTAGACGCATGTTTAATGAAATGATATATTGTAAGAGTTATGACCACATGATTCTTTTTCAATGAAATAATTCCTTCAAAATGGCGTATTTCAAAATCTCGATTTTGGCACTCGAGATTTTACTAATACTATCAGAAATGATGAAAAATAAAGTATTCAATAAATGTCTAATTCTGATCACATATGATAGGGGATGATAGTTTATGAAATAATTATAACATTTATGCCTTCTATTGTTGTTATTGGGGAAGTACGAGCACTGCAAACTTTTACACTGCCATTTAAAATATAACGATTTGTTAGCGTTTGGGTTAACTCATGTTTTTTAAAATAATATATTTGTATTTGTCTTTACCACGTGACTCTATTTCA
The DNA here is from genome assembly GCA_945910005.1 of Isoperla grammatica. NCBI lineage: Eukaryota > Metazoa > Arthropoda > Insecta > Plecoptera > Perlodidae > Isoperla > Isoperla grammatica. Next base: position 51,650,872 of record OX246741.1, read on the forward strand.
ATCAAATAATTCCTCCAATATGGCGTATTATAAAACCTCGATTTTGGCCCTCGAGATTTTACAAAGACTTCAGAAATGATGAAAATTAAAGTATGCAATACTTGTCTAATTCTACACACATATGTTAGGGGATGATCGTTTATTATGCAGCAGGTTTTTGTATTGACCTCTTATTCCGATTACTGTAGATCGTCCACGGGGTTTGTAATGCCATGTTGCGGCCATCTACACTAATCATGAAAGTGCATATGTCTTCACATACCACAAAACAATCGTATATGGAATAGTTGGTCTGCAAATAGCTCATCTCCACTGCGATAGATTAATTTTACTATTATTTTGTGTATTGTTGGAATTTGAAAGAAATTATTTCCAAACTTGATGAAGTTTTGTCATTCACCCAGTTATTAAATACTTCTTTGCAATTGATCTCCTCTCATTCTTACAACATTTTTTATCGAATCACGGCTTGTATAGGCAGGGCGAATTTGGCATTTTAATTGTTGTTGAGGCCTAGCTGTTTTGATTAATTTGAAGATTTCCAGGAAACAAGTTTTTACGTTATAAATTGCTTTATTTCCTTGACAAGGGGAGTCCGCGATCTCTCCAGGACATCGGCATCGGCATCACATTTGGTTTTGGATAAATGTTCAATAGAATACAATAATTGCTATGATCAACTCAAATGAACTTTTTACAGTAATGTAAATATATTTATTCTACGGAATAACAATATTTTATAGACCTTACTCAGCTTTAACTTTAGTTATGTTCAGAACAAAATGAGTGTGTGTATTTGGAGGATTGCCGATGTGGTATCGGCACAGTTGATTTTGGACAACCCTGTTCATAATAATACCAACATATAAATATTGATTGTTTGTAGAGTAAGGTGGGGCAAAAGTCCGCAGCTAAGGGAATTTAGGCCACAGAAATTGTAATTTATTGCCAATTATCATAAATCTTTTTTATTCTAGTAGAGTTTACATTATAGTACAAGTGATCGTTAATGGAAATTAACTTTTGTCGTATTTTAAGGAATGCAATGTTTTATTGTGAACATGTGTAAAATAGGATTTTTACCCCAACCATGGGGCAAGAATCCGAATGCAGTGGGGTAAAAGTCCGCCTAACAAAATCACATGTAAATTGCCCAGATTCATACGATGTGCAAACCTCATGCCACCATTCCTTACATATATGACACTGAATCAAATCCTGGTCGGGAGGATCATCATAGGTTTCCTCACATCCTGGACAAAATATGCCTTCACAACCCCTATTTTTTTTTTTTTTTTGTAGTTATCTTTGTCACTTGTGCTGATCTTTTATTGGGCTTATATATTTTATTATCCTGTTTTGATGAAACCCTAAATAGTAGCTTTCTTGCCCTTTTTCCTGTTTTTTGTGTTGTACGCATGAGTACGCATGCGGGCTTTTGCCCCATCACCATATTCGGACTCTTGCCCCGTCCCGCGCTTTTCAAGCCGCGAGGTGGTGCCATCTGTCATGAACTGCGGCAACTTTCTCAATACGCTGGCGTAGTTGCTCTCTCATTTACCAGGCGTATTTTAACATACAAGTCAGGTTCGTCAACCTCAACATCAGAAACTTTTTAGTGACTAATAGGACTCTTGCCCCATGCGGACTTTTACCCCGCTCTACTCTACATAGTGTATGAAGTTTGGTAGTGCAAAAATTATTATCTTTAGCAATTACCCACTAAAGAAAAAATATACAATTATATTTATATTGATGATGATGGACACCCCTACAATGTAAACGCCCCAGATGCCAACTAGCAATCAAGGAAACAATGTAAAATCATAGGTGTTTCTTTAAGAAAGCAAGTAGGTGTTTACACTAGGAAGTTCGAAAAGTAAAAGAGAAAAAGTGAAGAGAAAGAGTAACTTTTTCGAAGTAGAGATAGCACGTAGCTTATGGGACATCTCTCCGTCTCTCGTGCCGTTACACTGGGAAGTTGAAGAGTAAAACCAAGTTGATCGTGATTGGCTACCAATAATAATTCGACAGGCATAAATATCTTGCCGCCTTGGCGGTAGAAAAACAATAACAAACCTGTAGTTTGTAAACGTCATTCTGTCAAACATTTGGTGCCATTCTCTATGGCATACAACCAAGGAGGTTATATAGGGGCTTTATATAACCTCCTCTTGCATACAACTTACAAGAAACAAGACATGGATTTTATTTCCGACGAAGAAGATATACATACCCATGCCTCAACTATTTGCCGCAACAGCGGGCGATAGTTTTGCAGAATTGCCGAGAGATGGAGTCACGCGCACACTTTTTCTTTTCGTTGGAAAGTGTACAGTGTGACGGCTTCGACAAATTCTTTGCTCTTCACTTTTTCTCGTTTGCTTTTCCAACTTCCTAGTGTAAGTAGTTGTAGTTGCAGTAGGCCGGTTGTAGTTGCAGGTGCCACTTTACGGATTAACCATAGTGAATGGTATATCTAAAGTTGTGTCAATATAACTAGAACTGTTGGACAAAACTTAAATATTGACATTAGTTTATTCAATTATTATTATATTATATTAATTTCAACAGACATAATTTCCAGAAACGTAACCAAACTTTGAGATCTTAGCAGTAAAATAACCTACACTTTGGACATCCCTGGAGGCCAAACGCCCCAGCTGTCACGTGGCAAACAAGTTGATTATTGTTCCTCGTTTTGTTCTCTAGAAAACTGCTATTCTGAAAATTTGCGTCAGGTGGGGGGGAGGGGGGGGGGTTAAAAGCCACCTACGGACTATTATAACACTTACGCCTTCTATTATTGTTATTGGGGAAGTACGAGTACTTTAAACCTTGACACTGCCATTTAAACTATATTGAATTTTAAGCGTTTGGGGTATATTTGTATTAGTTTTGACCACGTGAGTCTCCAATTTTTTCAATCAAAAAATTCCTCCATATATATGGCATATTTCAAAACCTTGATATTTAATTTAATTTTAAATTTAATTTAATTTATATCGAGTATCCAGACCCGCTGTACCCGGACCCCCTTTATCCGGACTCCCTGTATCCGGACCTTCTGCATCCGGACCTCTTGTGCCCGGACCCGCTTTATCCGGACCCCCACCTACTACTACGCTATGAGTGGGAGCCCCAGTGACGTATCCACGAATTGGGAAAGGGGGGGGGGGTTTCAACCCATATTATAGAAAGTGGAGCCGAAACATAATTGGGGTTCTGGGGGGCCCCCCGAAAAAATTCTCACCAAGGTCATTTTAGTGTAAATCTGTGCGTTTTACAGCGGCCAACTGAAACAAGATTACTCAGATTCTGGCAACACATTTTTTCCTTGGCACCGCTAATAAAAGGAACCTCAATCAATAATTTGCATATTTTTCGTATTGCTTTTGCTTTTAATTGCAACAATATACAATAATTTTAAAGTAAAACATCTAATTGTCTATTGAAATACTGTCTAATGAAATCTAAACGGACATTTTCCATGTTTCCTTTGCAAAAGGGGGGATTTTGTCCCCCCCCCTCCCCCCCGTGTATACGCCACTGGGGAGCCCTCTTCAGGGAAGGATTCGGACCCCGAGTCACACTACTGCTTGTCTTTGGACGATTGGTCTTCAGACAGCAAAGATTGGGAGAGAGTTGGTTTCCGCCTTGCATAGGGTAAAAAAAAAAAAAAAATGTTTATATATTTACCATATTGTTTTATTTCACGGGGCCATTCACCGTCACCCTCATTTGCCTACTGAAACTTGTACCATGTATTCACGTTAATAATGTAACAGATTTAATGTTGTTCTTATTCGAAATAAGATTGAGCAATTGTAGAGTAGAATAATATAGGTGATATTGGATTGTTACACTTCCTTGCTGTTCCTAGAGCTAAAATTTCATTACTTGTATCTAGGGGGTCCTTCCCCATTTTTAAAATTATTAGTCTAGTGCGTATTTTACTTCGATTGTAATGTTTGACCCGCTCTATGTTATTTGTTCTCTCGCTAAATTATTTGAAGCTTAAAACATGCACATGAGGCTGTGCGTTTCTTGAAACAGGAAGGTGAATGTGATATGAAAATCAGCATCAGCTCGCACATCCGCAAGTGATAGCAATGATAGTTGATGCTCCGCCAGCCAACTTTTGACTTAGGCCCACCATTACAATATAGTCTTTTAGCTGTAGGCCTACCCGGCCTCAACATTTGGTCCAAATGTTGAGGCTGGGGTGGCCAGAGAAAGTGGACTGTATTTATGTGAGGGGGGGGGAGCAATATTATAGTGGACTTACGGTTTACGACTGTGTTGCTGGCTTCTTGCTTGATGTAATAAAAAAAAAGGTTGTGAGGGGAAGAAAAAATGAGGGAACAAAAGGAAATATCATGGGTTAAGGTAACGCGATCGAAACTTCAGAGCGAGAGACAAACTAGACAGATGAGGTAGACATTGCGTACTGTACAGCAACAAGACTCCACTTGACAGTATGACCGAGATAATACAACTGACTGAGCTGCCTACTATGGCATGATTAGTATGAGATAGTAGGGGAACCAAAATACAAAGAGGGGAAGGTACATGACGTAATGCGAACAACTCCAATTTATTCGCCTCGGCGACCGGGCGAGCGTTAAATTCGAGCCCTGGCAACAACCAATGGGAAGCCTGAATGCGATGGTTAAAACAAGTTAATAGCCTTTTAAATATCTCATAATACCGAGACAATAAATCTGAAAACATGTTTGTCATGTGGCTATGCCTGTCTCTAGTCATAGCAAGAAAACACATACCGGTAATAAATTGTATAGTCCTTCACTCAAAATCAGTTCTTGTAACCTTGCGGGTACACAAAAAATAAAAATTTATTTAAAAAATCAGTTATATATTATAATACATGTAGAACACATTAGTATTACTGTATTACTATTATACTGTACTCTGTGTTCTCTCTGACATTGCTTTCAGAACATCAATTTGAAGAGGCTAGTTGGTACAAAACACTGTTGGAAAGTAAAATAAATATCCGTAATGTATTTTTTAGTTTGAGTTGTATTTCTTACACATACAAATAAATAAACTGATACTTGTACTTGCCCTTTGAATCAAATTGTAAGGATTAAGGAACCAACAAATCCCTACTCTTTGAATCCAAACTTAATATTCATATGCCAAACCTTCTGCAGGGAACTCAAATCTAGTTTGATTTGAATTACTTTCACCGAGTTTGAATTAAAAATGGATAACTTTAAAATACTGAGATACTGTGGTTGTTACCTTTTTATGTATATGTGAACAAAGTTTTTGAAAAAGTTGCTGAAATTCTGTAAAAACACATTTTTTTTTTTATTTGAAATTATTATTGGTTAACCATGTGTTTAAATAAATGTTACATAGTGCAACTATAAATTTTAAACAATACATAATACTATAGTGCACAATATATTTATTTACACACACGCATGTACTAAAGCTTCATAATAATTTTATGCACAAATTAGTTCCTTCTAAATCGATTGGCTTCTAACAATTTAAAAATTGCTTCCAGTACATATTTTAATTACCGATATATGTATTAAGCGGGCACCAAGAAACATTATACTTACACAGAAATGTTAGAATACATATTAAATAACAAAACAGTGTAGGCTACCGTATTAGCGGAGATATTATAAACTTATAAATCTGCAGTGTGTATCAAATCAATCATGCTGACAACTAATACATTAGCTATATTAGCCTTGGTAACCACTGCTGCACATAGGGTTGCCAACTCTCCCGTATTTCCCGGGAAATCCCGTTTTCCACTGTGATTTCCCGCGTCCCGTATTAACTCTACACGGGAATCAGTTTTCCCGTATTTTCACAATTTGTTTTAAAATACACATTTCGTAAACTTCCGCCTACTAATACACAGTTTTCAGCATTTGAGCATTTTGAACTTGAAGTCTAATGTTGAGACAATTGAACCATTATGATACATGATGGTACATAAATGGTTAGACAATAGAAACAGACCAACCAGCTGAGTATCAAGTTATTGGTATTTATTCTCTTTCGTGTCAAAAATGTTATAATTATTTAAAACGGGATATAAAGATTCTACGTGATGCAAAATAGCTTGACAAACATTAATTGAATGAGAAAATTACACCTGCAAAGTTAATATCAAATCCCTAAACTGATTATCTGGGACCTAACGTCTATTATAGGAAAACTTTTTTGCGCCTGCGGCAATTTGGCCTTCGGCAACTGGGACATCGCCGTCATCTTTCCCTCTACATTTCACATCAATTTTAAAATTCCCGTATTTTCATATTCAATAATTGGCAACCCTAGCTGCACATACCAACTTGCAACTAGGCAACATATTGTGTATATGTATCAATCAATCTAGACCTGTACTTGTCAACTTGAGAAGCACATACCATAATAGGTAGGACTGTTTTCTGATAAATAACTACAAACCCTGCTTAATAACAACTACTAAATATATCACTGTGTTGTAAACAGGCAACTGAATGCAATTTTAAAATTGCTGTCTATGCTAGCCCGGAGTTAACCGGACACCACATTAAACTGTACTGGGATTAACGAGGCTCTACTTCCGGTAAGTAAAATAAAACAAAGGCAAGCAATTGAGAGCAACTTTTGTTGCCATTTTGTTAAATCTCCTTTCTTTTGGCAATGATCAATTACTCAATTAGTCTTAGTTTGTGTGCACAGTATAATACTGTCCTGTTAACAATCGTTGGAGCTTTTCTAAAATGAGTTGTTGACATGGCAAACACCACAGCCACACAATCAATATGTTTTATAAGATAATATGGCTGCTGGTTGCGGGTAGGCCTAACTAGGGCTACTTTTATTTTATGAATTTAGGATATAGTACTATATATACTAGTACAGTAGGCTACCTAACTAGGTTAATTCGTGAACTACTTCATGTATAATGCGTGGTTGTTCTGGTCTACCTCCAAACATAATTTATGAAGTCTTTATATTGATACATAATGAAATATCTCCTGAGAAACTAGTATTGTAAAACAATATCATAAAGCATATTATATTATGAATGTACAGATCACTGAAATGAATTAACACATATAGCTTCTAAAGGAATTGTTTGAGACTTTGTATAAAAATGTATAAGCCTACTTAAAAGTGAGTAGCATAATTGAAGATCTACTGTGTGTACGGTATTTGCAAAGAACAAATCAAAAACTTTTCAAGTTCCAAAGTTTGTGATTTGACATTTGAAAAGAAATTTGTGTTGCCAACTTTGAAAAAGATAATATTCATGACCAACAGCATCTAGCCTAGGCCTAGTTCTCTCAGATTCGAATCCACCAACTTCGTTAATCTACGATTTAGTGATCTCACTCAGTTTGGTAACCCTGGTATTAACAAACATTACATTAAAAATACGTACATAGCAGTAGGTACGTTTGTTCGTAGCAAATCTCCGATCACCGGCTAATCAGAGATTGATAGTTTGGTGAAACCGGCCATCAGTCTCGCAACCATTTCTAATTTTAAGCAATCGGAAACGTTTTTCGAATGTCATCACTCGGCCCTTTCACACGATTCGAGCTCGGCTCAAACGAGGAAAATCTAGGATTCACTCAATTCGGGCAGTTATCAGTTATCACTAACAAACGGCATTTTGACCTTCAAGATCCGTATTTTCGAAAAATCGATAGTCTTCTCTTTCGATTCCGCCAGCGGCGGACCGGACGACGTAACCGAGGACAACACGGTGGCCCCACTCGAATTAACGTGTTGCGAGCTGGTTCGACGAACACCCGGTCTAGTGGGCTGGGTCGGAGAGCCGGCATCCGCCCGTCCACACGTACACACGTCACACGCGCTCGCCTGCGTCGTGAGCGGGTTCGAGGGCTGCGGAGTCACGAGGTAGGTGGCTGGCGGAGCGTTCAGTCGGCGGAGTTGCGCCCGCATCAGTTCCGTCTGGACGTCGAAGAACGTCTTCATGGAGGCGGCGAGGGCGTTCTCGCGGGCGTGCGCGGCCTCGTCCAGTCTGTGACGCTTCTCCATCAGCTCGATCATCTTGCGGTGGAGTTGGGCGGCCGTCGGCTCCGCCTCGTCCGAGCTGCTGCGTCGCGTTCGCTTCCTGGCGACACAAACGCTGATATTAGGAAATTAATGTTTGTGAAACACATATTTGAAGATATATTAAAAAAGATTTATATTAATGCACATATTATTTTAGCTTGTTGAAGAGTGGCGAGTAGTGCTCGAAATAACACATAACTTTTAATCTTGACAAAGAACAGCGAATTGTCCTACTAGTTGTTTTAATAGCAAATTTGAATTTAATGATCAGGATATCATTTAGTGAGTAATATAGCGTAGAGGCGCAACGCCATCGGCAGTTTGTCTACCGCGTCTTACCGTCCAACATACTTTAGTCGGGTAGTAGAGTTGGCCAAGCGTAAACAACCACAGAGCTTTCGGCTGTCTTCGCATATCTTCGGCGAAGTAGCCGACAAATCGGGCTCCTTCATCGCGTCGCTCGGTGAACCCCTACTACCCGACTATGGTATGTTGGGCAGTAAAAGACGGTAGACAAACTGCCGATGGCGTTGCGCCTCTACCCTATATTACTCACTCAATGGTAATATCATCATGGACTTACAACTATCTGGATGTGCAACACGGTTGGAGAGAACCTCATGAGAGGTCCAAGTATTATAGACAATATAGATTCCTTACCAACTGGCATGAACTGGCATGAACTGTCAGAAGAATACTGTCCCTACTAGAAAACCAGAAAAATTATGATTCCCTAACAAGCCAGAAATGTGGGTATATGAAAAGAAGCAGGCCTAGATATACGACGTACAAATCTTTGTATGTATCTCTCTTCTACGCAACTTCTCTTCCCCATATGACGGCTCCCTTTGTGCCCCACACCCGACGTCACATGACCTAGGTGTTGAGTAGAATAGAATAGAATAGAATAGAATAGAATAGAATAGAACGTTTTCTTCTTTGTAGGCTACGTCGTGGAAACAAACACCAAAGAATCAAAAGTAGGCCTAGGTACCATACCGGTAAACCTTCCTATTGTTTTGTTTGTACTTACACTTTAAATGCTGCTTCTGTCTTGGGCTTGCTGTTTATTGGTTCAGATGTGGGCCTAGGTACCATACCGGTAAACCTTCCTATTGTTTTGTTTGTACTTACACTTTAAATGCTGCTTCTGTCTTGGGCTTGCTGTCTATTGGTTCAGATGTGGGCCTAGGTACCATACCAGTACACCTTCCTATTGTTTTGTTTGTACTTACACTTTAAATGCTGCTTCTGTCTTGGGCTTGCTGTTTATTGGTTCCAATGTGGGCCTAGGTACCATACCGGTACACCTTCCTATTGTTTTGTTTGTACTTACACTTTAAATGCTGCTTCTGTCTTGGGCTTGCTGTCTATTGGTTCAGATGTGGGCCTAGGTACCATACCGGTACACCTTCCTATTGTTTTGTTTGTACTTACACTTTAAATGCTGCTTCTGTCTTGGGCTTGCTGTTTATTGGTTCCAATGTGGGCCTAGGTACCATACCAGTACACCTTCCTTGTTTTGTTTGTACTTACACTTTAAATGCTGCTTCTGTCTTGGGCTTGCTGTTTATTGGTTCCAATGTGGGCCTAGGTACCATACCAGTACACCTTCCTTGTTTTGTTTGTACTTACACTTTAAATGCTGCTTCTGTCTTGGGCTTGCTGTTTATTGGTTCCAATGTGGGCCTAGGTACCATACCAGTACACCTTCCTATTGTTTTGTTTGTACTTACACTTTAAATGCTGCTTCTGTCTTGGGCTTGCTGTCTATTGGTTCAGATGTGGGCCTAGGTACCATACCAGTACACCTTCCTATTGTTTTGTTTGTACTTACACTTTAAATGCTGCTTCTGTCTTGGGCTTGCTGTCTATTGGTTCAGATGTGGGCCTAGGTACCATACCAGTACACCTTCCTATTGTTTTGTTTGTACTTACACTTTAAATGCTGCTTCTGTCTTGGGCTTGCTGTCTATTGGTTCAGATGTGGGCCTAGGTACCATACCAGTACACCTTCCTATTGTTTTGTTTGTACTTACACTTTAAATGCTGCTTCTGTCTTGGGCTTGCTGTCTATTGGTTCAGATGTGGGCCTAGGTACCATACCGGTACACCTTCCTATTGTTTTGTTTGTACTTACACTTTAAATGCTGCTTCTGTCTTGGGCTTGCTGTCTATTGGTTCAGATGTGGGCCTAGGTACCATACCGGTAAACCTTCCTATTGTTTTGTTTGTACTTACACTTTAAATGCTGCTTCTGTCTTGGGCTTGCTGTTTATTGGTTCCAATGTGGGCCTATCATCCGGTAACGAGGCATCGCCGCCCCGCCCAGAGCTGACAGTTGCAAAACTTTTCATTGACAAAGAGTTCTCACAATGATGGTTCTCATTTAAGAGCACAATTTCTGTCTCGCCCTCAAGCTGCAGGCCTAGCCCTACATGAACGAGACTGTTATCTGAAATTAAACGATACGGTTTACAGATGCATAACATTTTTAAGGTAATAAATTTCGTATCAATTAGGTATATCATACTTTAGATTCACATTCACATACAGGTTTCACAATTTGTCATCATTTTTGTATTTTACTATTGCCTACACAGGTAGGCCTATCTATCGCTATCGCCATCGGGATAGGCCTATATTTATTACTAGTAGAGCACTACTTGCACTTTCGATTCATGGGACAGTTGATAGGACTACGACTATAGTGGAAACCACGTTTTGTTGGAAGCAAACCGGAAGCGACTTTATGATGTGGGTTGGGTTTGTCTACGCGGTTGTTTGAAAATAGTGTTTGTAAGGGCTACTTTTGAGTGCTGCACGTGGTCACTGTGGTGCGCGAAGGGTCGCGAGGGGTGAAGGGCACTGCCTGACAAGCCAATTAGGATACTTTCTTGAGCAGATGTTTTTCTTGGAAAACTGTGTTGTCGCACCTCCCTTGTAAATAGGAAGGAAGGTAGGGTGGATCGGGCAACACTGAGGACAGTTTTTAAGTCAAGCGCGTTGAATTAATGCTCCGTCTTCAGCATCTGGTTTGGTTCTGACTAAGATTGGCATCCACTATAGCTACACAGTGGAGGCACCAAAGAGTAGTTATTGGAAAAGCCCGTCCTTGGGATTATCTTGGGGACTTGCTAACTTATGGTGTTTTACAATGGCTTGCACTGATTGCACAGTGGTACGGTACATTGACCTGTTTTTTTTTTTGTTTTTTTGGGGGGGGGGGTTTGTTGGTTGTTTCAGTTGTTAACATCACACTCAGTGCAGCCCAGTGCAAAACACCATTTCAGTACACCCACAAACCATATCGTGTCCAACCAACCACAGCACTACCCTAGTGTGTGCACGCCTTGCATACATTTTTTTAAATCTCTTAATGCCAAGAAAGTCTTTTCAGGCATTCTGTTATCTCTTTTTGTATCTTTTTAGATGTGCAACCCTTAAGTTTTATACCAACTCCCTGCCCAATGACGTAAGCACTAAGCAGGCCAGAAAAGGAAGCCATTTTATATCGGATTTGGACATAGCTAGGCAAAAGAATGGCTTGCATAAATTAATAAGTAAACCAAATTAATTACTTGTTAATCCTGAATCAGTATCGACTTTACTTCATGTAAAAGAATTCATGCCGGTTGTTCGCGACAGTTATTTGTACCTATGTACAGTTCCCCTAACGCGCTTCACTCACTCCTACCCCCCCACCCCAACCCCCGATTTACTGTCTATGCTCCGTCTAGCAAACAAACGTTCTCTTTCAACACAACCTCCGTCTAATACCCATCGTCGCCTTTCATGCACTCGTCGCGAGTGTGTCGTTTTCAGTTGTCACACCGTTCAGTGTTCTATTTTTCGTGTTTATTTTTCTTAATCTTACTTCGTGTGCTTTCATTTAATTACTGTAAGTACATGTTTGTATTTTATTTACGTCTATTTCAATCACGCATTATCAATCATCACATTGCTCAAGACCAGCGGCCCCCACATTCGTCAGCCACGCTGAACTGGAGGCCCGGCAAGACAACTCAAGACAAGGTAAGACAGTAATATCGGTCCTGTCCTCACGTCTTGTCCATAGGCGTGCGCACGGACCAGGCCGGACCTAATGTGTCAACTTGGCGGTCGGGCCGCGCTGGACTCCAATTTCTTTGGACCCGGCCTGGGCCGAGAGCAGTTTAACCCTTGAGTGAGTAGTATAGGGTAGAGGACCCACGCCATTGGCAGTTTGTCTACCGCCGTTTACTGCCCAAAATACTTAAGTCGGGTAGTAGAAGTTCGCCAAGCGACGCGATGACGGAGCCTGATTGGTCGGCTACTTCACCGAAGATATACGAAGACAGCTGAAAACTCATCGCGTCGTTTTGTGAACTTCTACTACCCGACTAAAGTATGTTGGGCAGCATAAGGCGGTAGACAAACTGACGATAGCGTTGCGGCTCTACCCTATATTACTCACTCAACGGTTTAACTTTATAAACTTAACTTTCAATTAGTCTTTAACCCAACAGCTTACCCTACAGTCGAATCGACGGCCTGCGCGACTGTCCACTGGCTTACCTAGCGATCGAATCGACGGCCTGGTGCAGCGCACTGTATTATCGACTGTGAGAGTGAAATAGTTCGCATAATCAATAACAGGTTGCGTGGAATGCCTTTTCCTTGTTCCAAGCTTGCTACTAGTGGTTTCAGATCGCGTCTACGACTACAGTAGCATTTTTTTTAGTCTATTTGCCGAAACTGAATAAGTTTGTTTACAAATAATGCTGTAATGGCGGCGCGTAGGCGACTGACAGACGATTTCGTGCAGAACATTTTATTTGGCAGTGATTCTGATGAGTTTGTAGACAATTATACTACCTAAAGTTACATTGATCATTTATGGGTTGTATACAGTTTATTTAACAAGAATTAGAAGATAAGTTTAGGAGATACAATTTTTTTTCTTATAGTGATGCACTTTTCAACCACAACAGTAAATATAAATGGAATTTCAAGGGCAATTTTAGTGATTTTTAATGGTAAGCATATGGGTTAAATTAAAATGCATTGTCAGTAGCACGTTTTTACGCATAAGTACACTTCATCCGGGGCTGTGCAAATAGTTTTTAATTTATCTGTTGATGAAACGAAACATAGCTCTCTGTAGGGGCCACAAGATTCTATGGCACCGGAAAGCGTCGCGTCTTAAAATCACGTTTTAGGCCATAAAATTGATTGCATCAAACGAAAAAAATTTCGCCTCTGGCGGCTGGGGCTTCGCCCCAGACCCCAGCTGTGCCGGGTCTAATGTTAGACGCTGCGCACGCCTATGGTCTTGTCCCGTTCTCTTGTCACCAGGTCCCAACCATTTCAGGTGCTTTGTCGCAACACTGGTGAAGAAATGTGAGTGAGAGAACAAATTGTGGTTAGAGTTCTATTACTGTTGTTACTAACCTTCAAGTGTTTACATGAGAGTGCATGGTATTACGCGGTTAACCCAGAGATAGGTGGGGCCCTGGGCGTTATTACTGCGGCGTAAAATGGTAAAAATTTTGAGTAGGTCTGCATGCACAATAGAGCTGGGATAATTAAACGTTTAGGCCTAAGGATTTAATTAGAAAATTGAACGCCAAATTGTTTAATTGTTTCATTTCTTGTTTGCCATCCCGTTTTATTGAATGTTTATTGTGTCAGCACGACAGCTCGTGCAAAATTATGTTGGGTAGGCCTAGGCCCTAATCCCAGCTCCCCCTCCCCAATAAACTTATTGGTATTTAAGCAGCAATAACATATTACCCTCTTTTTAAGACGCAATGGAATATTTCAGAAAGAATGAACCACGGAACAATTTGTTGTTCTTTGTTAATCGTCACTATCGCTTAGGCCTACTTGCAATATTCGTATTTAAACGTTTAAACGCGTTTAATTTCACAGTTTGAACATTTAGGCCATCAAACGATTTATCCCACCTTTAATCCACAATAAGTGGTTTGCGCTTCACACGAACTATTCTGTCACTTTCGAGGGATGTCAGGCAGCTACAAAAAACTAAATGTAATATAAAATATGAGCCGACCCGATAACCTTCTTCCTTTCGTGGGATGTCAGGCAGCTAGGCAAAGCCACTTTCGAGCCCCATCATTGAAAGTGTTTAGAAAGTGTGCGGACGTCATTGGAATAATTACCCGTAAAATGTTATAATAATAATAATGTGTTTATTGGTCCTTTAGTTGATCATACATAGCCTAGGCCCTAGCCAAGTAGCAACCTGCCTGCGTTTATAGGCCTACACAGGAAATACACGGCAAATTTTAACTAGACCTACCCACGTAATACATGAGTGATATAAAATAGGTTAAACGCTAGGGCCTACCTAAGCAAGACCAAACAAAACAAACCAACCTTCTTCAAGAGAGTCTTGTGGATGACCTTCTTCATTAAATTGGTATCTGCGACTCATTATCTCGTGGATGTCATTGAAAAGCGGCCAATCAGATGGGGAGATACCTGAAACAGGATATACCTTACTAGGGCAGCTAGGCCTAGATGCTTTTCAAAAGAAACCGTAAGCCTGTAGGCCTCCTAGGCCTAGGCGTAGGTTAGGGACTTGGATGCACGGCTCTAGGCCTAAACTACGCTTCCCTTACCAGATTTGACTTTTTTCATTTCCTTGCTATACAGGGCCTTCACGTTAGTAATTTTATTTTTACATTCAAGCCAGTGGCGACCAGTGAAACCCATGTCTTCCAGGTCCTTCGAAATGCTCATGTACACTTTCGAATGATTGTCTAGGCCTTCAAATTTTCTTTGTAAACGATAAGCACCATAAATATTAAATAGAGTTCTGCTTTCGTCGTCGGTCCAGTTTTTGGCTCGATTAGTTAAATTATCCTTGTTACGAGGCATGACGAGGATGACAGATTTAAAAACATAACCTCAACTCATTCATGTATTTCGGGAGAACCTTGGAGAACCCGAAGAATCGGCCATTGAAGAGCGGCGACAATATTGCCAAAATAATTATGTCAACTGAAAAGTCTCCAAATATGGCAGACCCAACAACAAAAGTTAGCATTAGCACGTTATCACTCAAAGCGCTGGCCATGAAACACATGCCTCAAACGAAACTTTCAATATTAAACTAATTACGACTGTAAGTATTGATAAACGTTCTTTGAAACCAAATAAAATCTTAAATGCAAATAGTATAACAAATTGTACGTTGGTACACATTCTACGCTACAAACCTTTATTTTTCGGTGGGCGGTGATATTGTGTAAACCCAATGGCGGTGAGCTTTGACTGGATATTTTGTCAATTTTGAGCCAGAACTTGATTTTGTCGATTCATTTCCTAAATGTTGCTTCAAACACATTGTTGAAACCATTTCAAATATTACATTGATACTTTTCTCCCCTTCCTCTCTATATTTATATCTGCACTTAAATCCAATGGAAATTGGATATTGAAACTACCCAAAATTAATGTTTTTTATTATATAATGAGAATGCTTCCAAATATTGAAAAAGTGATTCTGATCCTGTCTTTGGTTTTGTATCAGCTAAACAATGGATTTAAAAAACATTCACAGTTTGTTATATTTATAATTTAATAATTAATAACAACCAAATAAATAAAATAACGATCGTAAAAATATTTCTTTTTTTAAATTTTTAAACCCATTGTGTAGATGATACAAACACAAAGGCAGGATCAGAATAACTTTGTCAATATTTGAAAGCGTTCTCATGGTGTAGTAAAAAACAATTTTGCCGCAAAATGAATGTTTTTTATTACCATCAGGGAGAAGGGGTATCGGTTCTGAACCTAGGAGGAAGGGGAAATAGAAAGAGAAGGGAGTGGAGGGAAGGTGTGCTCAGTTACAAAGTACGGTTCAAATTGTTTCAAAGTGTTTATTAGCGCCTTGTGTATTTGATATACTCCCATGTTGCAACATTATACCGCGGTATGGTGAGGGGTATCAGCCCTGGATCTAGGAGGAAGGGGTAATAGAGAGGGGAGGGGAGGTGAGCTCAGTTACAAACTACGGTTCAAAGTGTTACAGAGTGTTTATTAGAGCCTTGTGTATTTGATATACTCCCATGTTGCAACATTATACCGCGGTATGGTGAGGGGTATCAGCCCTGGATCTAGGAGGAAGGGGTAATAGAGAGGGGAGGGGAGGTGAGCTCAGTTACAAACTACTGTTCAAAGTGTTTCAGAGTGTTTATTAGAGCCTTGTGTATTTGATATACTTCCATGTTGCAGCACTTATACCGCGGTATGGTGAGGGGTATCGGTCCTGGACGTAGGAGGAAGGGGAAATAGAGAGGGGAGAGGAGGTGTGCTCAGTTACAAACTACGGTTCAAAGTGTTTCAGAGTGTTTATTAGAGCCTTGTGTATTGGATATACACCCATGTTGCAACACTTATACCGCGGTATGGAGAGGGGTATCAGTCCTGGACCTAGGAGGAAGGGGAAATAGAGAGATAGATAGATAGATAGATAATGGTCTTTATTGAAGGCGGGATTAAGGCCAGTTGGGCCTTTTCTTACATCATTTGACATTTATTGCGTGGAAATGAACTTTTCGCGCGGGAATGTGAATGAGCGAGTGACGCGTGGCGGGGGAGGGGAGGTGTGCTCAGTTACAAACTACGGTTCAAAGTGTTTCAGAGTGTTTATTAGAGCCTTGTATATTTGATATTGTTCCAAATGAACGTCTGCAGTTTCTATATTTTTGACTATATTATATATTGACGTCATTTATGTAGTGGTTAAGCACCTTCTGATGGACAACCATGCTAAAGTTCCGTCACGACCCGATACCTGGTTGTTATAGTCCACTGCAGAACATCAGTTCGGATATGCCCTAGGAACGCCTGCCAACATATGAGCTGATAGTATCACTACAATACCGGGAACAACAGAACTAGATTTAAGTTGGTAGTTCTTATACGTAACTTTACTATCATATACGCTTTGACAACACCATCTTACAAGTTGATGCGGCGAAACTTTATTTTATGCACAATCACAAAAGCAAAACAGTTTTCTTTTATGGGCGTCCTACGATTATAAATATGTGGTCCAGTATAACCAAGCATGAAGTGGAAAATTGAAAATGTACTTTGTGCTTTTTAGTTTAATGTTACATTGAATAAAATCACGTAATTTTAAATATTTATGTTAATATATTTTTATCATTAGAAAACATACAGATAATAATTTATTAATAAATATATATATAAACAGTTCTAGAGACAGCGTAAAAAACATCCCTTATTATCATAAATCGCTGGGTACACCTCAATGTTATTATGATCTACTTCAACGTCCATTTGGTGTATCAGCACTTTCAATACAGCTGTAACCTTATAATAATATAAATAGGTTATGACTGAACTTTCAAATATTACACATTACTTCTCAATGGTCTTCAAAATTTGGTTCTAAGTTTTCCGTTCTCTGTGTTTTTCCAGTTTCTTTACCATAACTGGTATGGTAAGACTAAAATATGTAAGAAGTAGTCATAAGACGGATCATTCAAAATGTACCGGAAATGTTACACATTAACATTAATAATACTTTTGGGGTTGAACTTGCAAATTGCAAAATATATGGTAATGTTTCAGAAAGTATAACCTTAATTTTCAAAAAACAATCACATCATAGTTATTCCAGGTTATTCAAAATCCATTTCTTAATTATGATTTATTTCAAAAAATATTTGTTTCCATAAAAATAATAACACGTAAATAGTATTTTGATTTTTAAAATTTCATAAGAAAGCTCTTAGACCGGAACACACCATTAGTGAGACCCTCCCCCCCCCTGCGGAATTTTGGACACCTATATATTATGATAGAGTGATGAATTTGGAGTAGAATTTGACTTGTTGGCCGCATGGCCAGTGGTGGGTGTGGCACCCAGGGGTGTCCAAAGGGTGAATTTTGCTGATTTTGTGACCACAAATTATTTTTTTACAGCCAAACCAATAAACAAAATACAAATGTGATTTTGGATGCGTGTTAAGAATCACAAAGTTAGTTTTATTCATATTTTTTGAACTCCAATTTTGCCCGGAAATCAAAATTTTGATTTTGGGGCCATGTCCCTAAAATGGTCAAAAATATCCTTTTTCAAAAAAATCTTCAATAATTAAATACTGTTGTATATTTTAAGTAAAAATTAGTTTGTTGGCCACTTCTCAAGTCCTGGGTGTGGCACCCAGGGGTGCCCAGAAGTTGCATTTTTCTGTTGATTAAATTATTACAATATTTTTTTACAGCTAAACTAATAAAGATATTGCCTATATGATTTCAGATTCATATTTAAAATTACAAAGTTAGTTTAATCCATATTTTTTGAACTCCCATATTGCCCGGAAATCAAAATTTTGATTTTGAGGTTATGTCCCTAAAATGGTCAAAAAAATCCTTTTTCTAAAAAATCTTCAATAATTAAGTACTGTTGTATATTTTAAGTAAAAATAAGGTTGTTGGCCACTTTTTAAGTAGTGGGTGTGGCATCCAGGGGTGCCCAGATTTTGCCGTTTTCTGTTTATTTTCTTTCCTATAAACTATTTTTTTTTAGAGCCTCACGGATAAATAAAACAGGGTTTTGATTCCATATCAGTGTTCAGAATGTCAAATCCACCTTTATCCGTATTTTTATAGTTTTGAAATGTGCCCGGAAATCAAAATATTGATAATGAGGTAATTGTCTCCAAAATGAAAACCAATGGCCGTTTGTACCATAAATCTACAATAAATTGTTTACAGTGCCCCCAATTGGTATTTATAAATAAATAAACTTGTTAAATTGTCGGTGTGGTTCTTATGGGTGGCTGAAGTGTGAATTTGGCTGATTTTTTTCCACTGGAAAGTTTTTATTTTGTAACCAAACTTATGAGTTTATTTTAATTCTGACTTCATATTCGTCTTTAGAAGGACAACTGAGTTTTAAGCAAATTTCATTTTCGAAATTTTGGCAAAATATTGATTATCCCAAGATCAAAATCTAAATTTTGGAATAATTTCCCCCAGACCTAGTCAAAAAGTGATGTGTTTCCTTAGATCTGGCTGGTATAGCTGGTATAAAGTACACTTAATTTATAAAAATAATTACAAGTATGTTAATTGATCTGTTACGAGAGGGTGCAGGCGGGGGATGGGGCAAATGTGATTTTGTAGATATTTATTTATTATTTGATAAATTTGATTTTGTAGATATATTTGCTTGATTATATTTGTTTGATTTTGTAGTGTATTTGCTTTTATGTAGATAGTCTACGTAAAGTCAAAGGGTGCTTCATGTGTTCAAGACGCTATTTTTAGTCTTGTCTCTTGATTGTTCTGTCGACGATAACTTTCTTGCATACTCAAACCGACTGAGATACCCTATCAAATCTTGATTTGGGATTTTCATAAATAGAAGTTTGTATTTTGGTTCGGTTGCAGCATCATGTATACTTTTTTTAATTTTACTTGTACATTGCTTTGTTACTTGTGTGTGTGGCCGTTGTAAACGTGACCAAAAAACAGGGCTTATCAAGTTATCTTATCGCCAGAAATCTGTGAAATGTTTATGGGCGTCCGCGTTTCATTGTCAGCAACATTTCTATCGCAATGTATTATGCAAAATAGGATTCTGACCAACAGTATTTTGTGCGTTTCCCGGTAATGAGTACGTGCCCAATACATTAATGGAGATAACAAGCATTTCATTTTCTCGTTTATATTCTAAACTTTTAAAATGGGCACTTAGATGTTCACATTGTTCTATCTAACTCAATTTGTTTCGATAGTTTTTTAAGCATCGATCATGATGGCTAACACATTTTCTAGATCACAAACAATTCAATTTCGCGTGTACATTAAAAAAAGTAGGCACTCACATCACATCTGGGCCCAGATTCACAAAGGTGCCTAAGTGCTAAGACGTCCTAGTTTAGGCAAATCTTAGTGATATAAATCACCAATATGTCGTTCTGCAATGTTATAAAGATAAAATATAGTAAAATATGAACCATTTAACTAATAATATTTGATTTGTGAATGTGTATTAATACCTAGACATGATTTATCTTGATTTATCTAGCTAGGATTTGCCTAACTTAGGACAACTTAGAGTTACGCATCTTTGTGAATCCAGGCCCAGGTATCAAATCGAATTGTTTTGAATAATCCTCGCCATTGTGCTATCAGGAAAATACGCCTACTTAGTACTTAATAACATTCACGTACAATAAATTTCACTTTTTAATACTCCACACAAATTGCACACTATGTAGATAAGAATATTTATTTTAGTTTACAAACAATTTTGAAACTCGCGTACTTTCGGCCTCGTTTCTTATTATCCTCCAATACACGTTTTGTAATATGATTTCAAATGTACCAGGCATACTTTAAATTATAAATTTTCGGTCTTGATTTCATATTTTAGTTACACAAACTTACATACCAAATAAGTATACATCCCTTTCAAGATAATTATATTATATTTGGATTTTGCGTTAATTTAAAACAAGTGAACGGAAATCCAGCACTCTCTGATAAAGCAAACTAGTTTACATTATGTTACGTGTTACAGTCACTTCACACCATCATGAACAAAGTTCTATAATTTATGAGAAAACATAAAGCACGAAATCTACAATGTTACTTAGTTCTCGAGTAAACCACTAGTCACTACCGACTGAAAATTGAGAGTACTCTATACCAAGTAACTAATCATCATGGCATACGCATACAATCATTCGCCTGGTAACAAGTGGGGATTTATGAAAGCGTTATTCCTATTGCCCCCTTTCCTCCAAACAGCCACCTATTTCATCTTCATATATCACCCACTCATTGTCTCGATTAGCCTCGTTGCAAAAATATGAGACGTTAAGCCCAAATAATCAAATGAAAGCGTTATGAACGCATTGTGGCATATAACCTCAAAATTAAATCTTGACAACCCCCCTCCAAAAGCTCATAACAGACAAGTTAAATGTTATAAATAAAAATATATAATGTGAAATGTAAATGCGTTTTAAATTTTTATAAAAATTAGGTGTACTTTATGCCAACTTTTGTAGATCTTGAAAAAGTTCCACTTTTTGACCAGTTCTCGAGGAAATTATAGCAACATGAAAATTTTAATTTTGGTTTTCAAATAATCAATTTGATTTTGAGGCAAATAGTATCTAAAATACAAGTAGATTAAAACTCATGTGATTCTAAACACGAACATTAAGTCAAAATTAACAAATATTAATCAATTTGTTGGCTGTAAAAAAGGAGTTTATGGTAAAAACAAAACCATCCAAATTTACCCTTTGGGGACACCTATCAACCAAACCGATCATTTAACAAATTATTTATTTTTGCACTGTATACAATTTATTGTAGATTTATGGCAATTATGACCATTGGTTTTCTTATGGAGACAGTTACCTCAAAATCAAAATTTTGATTTCCAGGCACATTTCAAAACTATAAAATAAGCTAGATTTGACATTCTTAACACTGATATGGAATCAAAACTCTGTTATATTTATCTGTGGGGCTCTAAAAAAATATTGTAATAATTAACACAACAGAAAAATGCAACTTCTGGGCACCCCTGGGTGCCACACCCTGACTTGAGAAGTGGCCAACAAACTTATTTTTACTTAAAATATATCGCGCTATCTAATTATTGGAGATTTTTTGTAAAACGGTAATATTTGACCATTTTAGGGACATAACCCCAAAATCAAAATTTTGATTTCCGGGCAATATGGGAGTTCAAAAAATATGGATTAAACTAACTTTGTAATTTTAAATATGAATCTGAAATCATATTGGCAATATGTTTATTGGTTTAGCTGTAAAGAAATATTGTAATAATTAAATCAACAGAAAAATGCAACTTCTGGGCACCCCTGGGTGCCACACCCAGGACTTGAGAAGTGGCCAACAAACTAATTTTTACTTAAAATATACAACAGTATTTAATTATTGAAGATTTTTTAGAAAAAGGATTTTTTGACCATTTTAGGGACATGGCCCCAAAATCAAAATTTTGATTTCCGGGCAAAATTGGAGTTCAAAAAATATGAATAAAACTAACTTTGTGATTCTAAACACGAATCTGAAATCATATTGGCAATATGTTTATTAGTTTAGCTGTAAACAAATCTTGTAATAATTAAATCAACAGAAAAATGCAACATCTGGGCACCCCTGGATGCCACACCCAGGACTTGAGAAGTGGCCAACAAACTAATTTTTACTTAAAATATACAACAGTATCTAATTATTGAAGATTTTTTTGAGAAAGGATATTTTTGACCATTTTAGGGACATGGCCCCAAAATAAAAATTTTGATTTCCGGGCAAAATTGGAGTTTAAAAAATATGAATATAACTAACTTTGTGATTCTGAACACGAATCTGAAATCTTATTTGTAATTTGTTTATTGGTTTGGCTGTAAAAAAATAATTTGTGGTCACCAAATCAGCAAAATTCACCCTTTGGACACCCCTGGGTGCCACACCCACCACTGGCCATGCGGCCAACAAGTCAAATTCTACTCCAAATTCATCACTCTATCATAATATATAGGTCTCCAAAATTCCGCAGGGGGGGGGAGGGTTTCCCTATGTGTGTTCCGGTCTATCTTAGAACAGCTGATTAATTTCTTGGTGGAGGTGTCGGGTGAAAACACACTGATATTTGGCCTATGCTTTTCATGTAATTTCTCCAACCTAAATTTGCTTAATCTCATACTTTATCCATACATAAAAACATGATGCAACATGTATTTCTCTCTCTGGGTTTATGAGACCTGGGCCTTGATACAAAGATTAAGTTAGGCAAATCTTAGGTAGATAAATCTAGATAAAACATCTCTGAGTATTACTACACATTCAAAAATATAATATTATTAGTTAAATTGTTTAAATTTTACAATATTTGATCTTTGTGACATTGCAGAACGACATATGAGTGATTTATATCACTAAGATTTGCCAAAACTAGGACTTCAAAGCACTTAGGCACCTTTGTGTATCTGGGCTCTATAGTCTAAGATTGGAGTTCTATTTCACAGACGAACGGAAAAGGTGCTGAGCAAGGGGTATGATC
>OX246741.1:51679038-51713223 GCA_945910005.1 Isoperla grammatica
TTACTTACTTACTTACTTACTTACTTACTTACTTACTTATTTACTTACTAACTTACTTAATTACTTACTTACATGCTCACTTACTTACCTGCGATGTTGGCTACGACGTTGATAGTGTTGTCTCCATCGCAAGAGGTCGCAGTCGTTTGTTCTACATCCAACGACCACGGGGAAGGCTTGTTTGAAGAAAGTTGACCCCCATCGTACTGCAAACCTACCTAAAAAAAAAATATCTATGTACGGCATTTTTCGAAGAAAGTGAACCTCCATCATGCTGCAAACCTGCCTTAACAATAAATATCTGTGTACGAAATTGCTGGGAGAAATTGGACCTCCATCGGGCTGCAAACCTACCTAATCAATGAAAATCTGTGCACAAACTTGTTCAGATATGTTTAAATTAAAGTAAAGCAAATATATAAATTATTATTCTAAAATGTTTACTTCACTTCCTTTTTTACCGTCTTGAATAAGTATTGAAATAATATGTATGTGCTATATTTTTAAATTATGATCTTTACATTTGTTTTCATTGATATGTCTTTAAATTGAAATTAAAAACTATTTTATTTCTGGTATGGAAACATTACGGCTGGGCCCAGATTCACAAAGGTTCTTAAATGCTAAGGTGTCCTAAGTTAGTTATAAGTCATCATAGTTCATCTCTGGTATTACACACATTTAAAAATAAAATGTTATTATTTCAATTGTTGATAATATTATACTATATATTTTTATCTTTATGATTTTACAGAACGACATATGTGTTATGTCTAGGCCTAGGCTTTAGGCCTAGAGAAGTAAGCTGTTAGGAGCCAGGATTTCAGGATTCACGACAGGCCGGTGAGAAAAGAAGACTTGTTTAGCCAGAAGCCATTACCGGAACTCCCGTACCGGGAATGCATATCTTTATTCCACCGCCTACTAGCATGAACATTCCGACAGACGTTACGTCCTGTACAAACTACAAGCGGGAACATTCAAATGGACATGACATCCCTCTCCACGAAGAAATAGCGTAAAATATCCAGTACTACGAAATTATTATTTCAATAAGTTGCAACATGTTAGCCATGAGATGAGTGGTTGACATTTAAATTGACTGCAACCTATTATGAATGGGCAACTGAATTGAATTATACAACATGATTAAATATAGAGAAATAAGGACTGGCAAGCTTTAAATCTAGGCACTTTAAACAAGTGCTTAAAAAGTAATTGTTTATGAATGAGCCGTTAAATAAGTAGTTACAAATGCAATGGAATCAGTGAGTGACGTAGTCCCGAAGGTGCCCAGGCGGTCGCCGGTCTCGTCCAGGATTGCGCCGCTCTAGAGGATTGTCGGGGCCCTCGACTCGGTCATCACCTTCTTCATTCGGCAGTGGATGATCAATCGGCTGTTCATCTGGCACTGGAAGGGAGGGGTAGTCATCCGGCCACTCACCGTCGCTGTGGTAATGATGATTGCCACCCGGAGGGACGAACTTCTTAAGGAAAGACGAATTTCGAGTGATGGACTGGCAGCCACGTCGAGCAGTCACCTGACTTCCACAAATTTTTGTTATTGTGAAAGGCACTGGATCGTATGGTGTACTGAGTTTATTTTTCTTTGGCTGACGGCAAAGCACTAGATCGCCAACACAAAACGAGTGAGGTTTAGCATTTCTCTTGACGTTAGCCCAATCGCAAGATGCTTGTTTTTTTGTCTTGTCATGTTGTCGTAGCTCTTCTCCATTATCTTCACATTCCAGGTTGGCAGGGGTAGAAGGAAGAGTGGTCTGCATCTTACGCCCAAAGAGTAGTTGGAATGGAGAACGACCAGTTGTGGAGTGGGGAGTGGCTCGATAGTTCATGAGGGCAAAATCGAGTTCGGTCCTTAAATTCTTGCCTTCCATGTATGCAGTGAGAACAGTTTTTCTTAGCGCAGCCACAGAACGCTCAGCTAACCCATTAGCTTCGGGCCACAAAGGAGTTACTTTGTGGTGCCGGAAACCCATTTCTTTTGAGAAGTCAGCAAATTCCTGGCCGTTAAAGGGGGGTCCATTGTCGGACTTAACTTGAGTAACCGTGCCGAACTGACTGAAAATATGTCTTAGGATAGGAATGACATGACGAGCACTGGTAGACGGAATTATTTCGGCAAACGGGTACCTCGAGTATTCGTCAGTTAGGACAAGTATGTACTTCCCGTCAGGGTATGGTCCATCAAAATCCATCACAACGTGTTCCCATGGTCCAGCGGGAAGTTCGGTGGGCAGCACAGGGTTACGGCTAGTTTTTGGTTTTGAAGTAGCCTGACATGGGACACATGATCGGACCGCAGCTTCTACACGCTGGTCAATGCCCGGGAACCAGAGCTTCTCGCGAATGAGTTGTTTGGTCTTCACAACCCCTCTGTGACCTCTGTGAGCTAGACGGACAGCAGTCTCTTGGAGAGAAGTTGGAAGAACCAGTCTGGACCCTCGGAGGACAGCTCCATTAGCAGTTGAGAATTCGTCCTTTAACCGACGAAACGCAGTTAGTTTGTGATGACTCCACATTTCCCAGGAATTTGTGCTGAGAGCTGAGATAAGCAGCTGCAGAGTTTCATCCTTAGCTGTTTCAGCTGCCACTTCTTCCAGGGACATAGCCACTGGACAGGATTGGGTTGTCATGAAAACCGCGTATTCCTCAGGGATCCTGTGCGTGTGCTTGCTGGAGCGAACGAAGGGCAGTGGGTGTCGGGAAATGTAATCGGAAGGATTTTCTTTGCCAATTTGGTGGATAGCGTTAAACTTGTAGAGCTGCGTGCGAAGGAGTAAACGTTCGATTCGCGCTGAGGGAAATGCTCGAGGATTGGAAAAGAAAGGTAAAAGGGGTTTATGGTCGGTGTGTAGGGTGAAGGTAGTAGCATAGAGGTAAAGATGGAAGTGTTCCATTCCGTAGACAACAGCAAGCATCTCTTTCTCAATTTGAGAATAACGTTCTTCGACAGAAGTGAGAGCTCGGCTAGCATAGCCTACTACCTTGACGTATTCTCCGTCTTGTTGCGAAAGAATCGCACCCAAACCGTACGGCCCGGCATCGACGTGTAGATGAACATCTTTGCTAGTGTCGTAATATGCCAGAGCATGGGAAGATGTTAACTGCGTCTTTAACTGGTTGAACGCCTCGTTGTGAATCTCGGTCCACGTGAATCTCGGTCCACGCCCACTCACAGTTGTTTTCGGTGAGTTTCCGAAGTGGTTTGGTAATTGAGGCAAGGTTTTTTATGAAGCGCCCACAGTAATTGAGCATGCCCAGCAAACTACGCACTTCTGTAGGAGTGGTCGGAGTGTCTAGATTTGCGATTGCTGAAATCTTGTCAGGATCAACTCTGAGACCATCCTTCGTGAAAGCGTAGCCGAAAAACTTTAGCTCTGATTGGGCAAATTTACACTTCTTGCCATTTAGTGTCAAATTTTTGTCTTGGAGTCGACGTAATACTGCAAGGAGTGCTTGGTCGTGTTCTTCTTTGGTAGTACCGTAGACGAGAATATCGTCGCTGACGTTAAGGACTCCAGGTATGTTGGATAGAACTTGTCTGATGGTATCTTGGAAGATCTCGGTTGCGGATGATATACCGAAGTTAAGACGCTTGTATCTTCGCAAGCCTAAGTGGGTCGTAAACGTTGTAATGGACCGCGACTCTTCATCCAGTTCTAGCTGGTGGTACCCGTCGTTAAGGTCTAACTTTGAAAAGTAGGCAGCGCCATTTAGAGATGAGACAATGTCTTCTATTGTAGGTGTAATGTGTCGCTCCCGAAGTATCGCTTTGTTGGGATGTCTCATATCAATACACATGCGAATGGCTGTCGGATCTCTTGGTTTTGGTACAATAACGACTGGCGAAACCCACGGAGTCGGTCCGTCAACACGTTCTATTATGTCGGCATCCTCTAGCCGTTGTACTTCGGCTTCAACCATTTTTCGAAGGTGAAACGGTATCCGCCTGTGTTTTTGGGCTACAGGTGGAGTAGATTTATCGATGTGCAGGTGAACCTGTTGTCCAGTTAATTTTCCGACACCAGAGAAGAGAGAACCGAAGGCTGCTACGTAGTATGCATCTGCAGAAGTTTCTGAAGTTGAGCATGTTATTTGAATTAAGCCTAGTTCCACGGATGCAGTACAGCTTAGAAGGGAGTCTGCGTTTCCATTGATAACAAAAATATCAGACGTGATAATTTTGTGTGAATGCTGCAGGGTAGCATTAAATTTTCCAGCCACAGAAAGGCCTTCTGTGCTATTGTATGGGAAAATTTTTGTTCCAGTTTTTTGAAATTGTGGACGGTTTTCCATCTTGGCCAAAGTGGCAGTTGATATAACGTTGACACTTGTGCCAGTGTCGATAATGAATCGAACGGGGTGACCGTTGATTTGTACAATGGCAGTAGGTAAAGTTTTCTTACCGGATTCGTAGGCTCTGTTGGTCATGTTAGCTGCATTGTCAAGGGATGCAGACATGAGGAAAGCGGATTCATCGGAAGAAGACGTTGACTGCGTTCGAGCTGGTTTATCCGTAGTGGCATGAACATCTGCGCCTCTGCTGCTTGGGGCTTGCTTGTTGCTGGAACTCGAAGACGCCTGTGCAGACTGGCAAACTTTTGCATAATGGTTTCGCTTTCCGCATTTGTTACAAACTTTGCCTTTAGCCGGACACGACTCTCTGCCGCCCTCGTGTGGCCAGCTTTCACCGCAGTTAAAACACGATTTACCTGCCTCAGCAGTGTTAAGCTGTGTGTTGCCAGGTTTTGGTCTATGCCTAGGCCTACCTCTAGAATGACTGGGCCTAGTAGCATTTGCGGTTTCCTCTTGCAAATCAACCACGTCAGATGAAAACATAGGGCTAGGCCTACTTTGTGCCTCAATGACGGCAGCACGTTTCTCTGTCAATTCATACGACCTGCCCTCATTAAGGATGTCAGTTAGTGTGACTTTGGGGTTGCGTAGAGCATACCTCCGCAATCTACCCGAGCTCATGTGCTGGATAAGCTGAGACTTTATCTCGCGAGTGACGTCATGGAATTCACAGGTTTGAGCAAGCTTTGAGAGTCTAGAATAGTATTGATCTAATGACTCATCAGGCCTCTGAATTGCAGTACGAAAAGTGTACAATTCAAATTCAAGGTTAAGTTTAGAGGTGAAGTGAAGTGACAGCTTTGCCTTGGCTAGATCATAGACGTTAGGCTGGTCGCCATTTCCTTGAACTGGAAGGTCCGGGAGATCTTTAAAAACTTCGTAGACGTCCTCACCTGCAGTTGTCAGAAGTAGAGCACGCTTTCTTACGGGATTGGTAACCTCCATCGCCTCCAACAGCAACTCGAATTTGTCCAGCCATGTGGTCCAGGAGCGTCCGTCGGGTTGAGAGGTTACAGAAAAAGGCTGCAAGAAGCCTGCACCAATTTGAAAGGTGTTCATCCTCGTCGCCAAATGTTATGTCTAGGCCTAGGCTTTAGGCCTAGAGAAGTAAGCTGTTAGGAGCCAGGATTTCAGGATTCACGACAGGCCGGTGAGAAAAGAAGACTTGTTTAGCCAGAAGCCATTACCGGAACTCCCGTACCGGGAATGCATATCTTTATTCCACCGCCTACTAGCATGAACATTCCGACAGACGTTACGTCCTGTACAAACTACAAGCGGGAACATTCAAATGGACATGACAATATGCGTCATTTATGTCACTAATATTTGCCAAAAAAAACTAGAACGTCACCTTTGTAAATCTGAGCTCAAATTCTAAATTTTAGAGAGATTCATATTTATAAACATTACTGTTACTTAAGGCTAGGCTACGCATATTTTTAATAACTTAGCAATTGTAATAAACATTGTTGAAACATTCAAAGCAAATATGCGTTCACATAACAATTCATATTTATGAAAATTATTATGTGAACGCATATGTGTTTAGTATGCTTCAACTTTGTTTATCAATAATTAATTCTTTCTTAAAAATCTACATAGCCCAGCCTTTCACTGCCACTATTACTGGCCACATGTTCAGACGGAATAGACCCATTTCAGAATTGATCTAGGACCCTTAGATAGAGCTTATCACGGCCCTCTAGATCTTCAGTGACAACAATGAAAAATGCACCTTAAAATAACTATCAAGGACCCTTAGAAAGAGCTAATCACGGCTTTCTAGATCAATTCTGAAAATCACCTTTTAATGTTTCTTACCTGCGACATCCACTGTCCAGTTTCATTGCGATAACTGATGTACGAAAACTTAATCTTCGATATTTTCGTAGGACCACATCTAGGACCTGACATGGTCGGTGACTGGCCCGATGTTAGACATAGGACGCTTGAAGCGACGAGCAATACAAGTACAGACATGTTTATTGTCAACGAGCTCTGATCAAAACAAGTGTTTTCAATAGAGGCGTGTGTATTTATATGGCGGGTATTCACCCACGAGAGTAGTGGAATAGTGTGGGGAAGGGGGAGGGGGAGGGTGAAAGTGGGTGTGTGTTATCACAGCCAGCTATCTAGTCACTTACAGTTGTTTCCGACAATACATGTGTCAATTATAATTTTAATGAAAAAAAATCATGGACACAATGGCTATCGCATCGGAGCGGATGCTTTTCCTAGCTTGCTTCGTGCACAGAGCTAATTCAGATTATCTCTAAACCATAGTTAATACTATCCTGTAGTACAGATAATCAGTTATTAATAACGTTTTCGTAGGGATATATACTATTTCAATTAATTAAGATGGAGGTTCTTTCTTAAACATTAATTTGGACTAAAGCCCGGTATTATCAATTTCGGATGAACATTAAGTAATTACTAAATTGTTTTAACAATGACAACCAGGCTTATCATTTTTGTTGCAATGTTAAAAACAAGTTATAGTAGCCTTGTGGGTATTTATTTGAGGTCTATAATACCCGGCCTAGACTAGTTCATAATACCCGGCCTAGACTGTAGCTCATCAAACACTATTTGCTAATTGCTTTGTGTACATACTTGCTTATTTGTATTTTGCTGATTTTTGCAGAGATAACATCGTGCGATATAAACACTAGCGCCACCGGGGTTGGAATAAATGATCTTCAGAATTCATCTAGAAAGCAGTGATTTGCTCTATCTAAGGGTCCTTGGTAGTTATGTTTAGGTGAACTTTTCACTGTTGTGCATTGTTTTCATTGAAGATTTGCAAGGCCGTGATTAGCTCTATCTATGGGTCCTAGATCAAACTAATGTATTTGATCAAACCTGAAAAAGATCTGTAGAGCGGCCGTGGGGTGAACTACAAATGGAGAATACGCAATAAATGATAGGGCGGGTCACAGTCGCGGCGTGGAGATGGATCGAGAAGGTTTTTGCACAATCGAGTTGAGCATAGGATTTGTTTGTGGTTGCAATGGAGTTTGTTCTTCTTATGGAAAATAACACGAAATAAAACAAACCCAATACTAAACTTGACCGTTGACTGTGCATCTGATAGATGAGTAGTGTAACCTACTCGAACCGTCAGCATTCAAAGATATAAAAGCAATCCACTCTGCTACATCCGAAAGTTAAGTTAAGCTTTCTGGTTCGACACTTGTCAATATTAAAGAAAACAAAAGTTTATTGCTTCCTGTTACAATACAGATAATCTATTTTAATTTTATAATAGACTAGCAAACCCGGAATCCGTTGCAATGCCACTGAATGAAATAAGGTGTTTATATTTGAAATATGTTTATTGAAGTGCTTTTTGAGACACAATATATTTTTTCGTCTGGAGGTACACAAAGGGGGGGGGGGGGGGGTTGTACTCATTCAGAAACCTTTGCGGGCGTGCGCACAATAACTCACCAAAGTTTTATTCCAATCGGATGAATAATAATAGAACGCATTATTGCATGTTAATGGCTCAGTGGGAGGGGGCTGGGGGGGGGGGTTATTCTGAAACCTTAGCTTGCGGGCATACACTAACTCACCAAAATTTTATCGCAGGCGGATGAATGGTTTAGGAAAGCATTATTGCTTGTTGGTTCCTTAGTGGGGTGGGAGTTGGGGGGGGGGGGTTGTATTCATTCAGAAACCTTAGCAGGCTTAAAAACACTAACTCACCAAAATTGTATCTAGATTGGATGAATTGTTTAGGAATTGTTAAGAAAAGCATTATTGCATGTAGGTGTGTCAGAGTGGGAGGTGGTTGGGGGGGGGGGGGGGATGGTTATCATTCAGAAACCCTAGCGGGTGTGCATAAACTAACTCACCAAAATTTTATCACAGTCGGATGAATGGTTTAGGAAAGAATTATTGCATGTTGGTGTCTCAGTGGAGGTGGGTGATGAGGGGGGATTACGGGGGGTGGGGGTTGTTATCATCCACAAACCATCGCGGGCGTGCGCACAACAACTGTCCAAAGTTTTATCTCATTAGGGTGAATGGTGTAGTAATGTATGAAGGACATACATACATACATACACTGTACACACACATTCGTATTTATATATACCCATATAATAATAATATATGTAGATAGATAACAATTTGCAAATAATCTCTCCTTCTTATCGTAGTAGTACGCCTAGTGATTCTGGCTGACTGTTTTCAAGTCTTCTTACCTCTGTTCTCACCGAGGATAGACCGCGGACGGTGGACGGTGAGTTAAAATTAGTTGGGAAGCCATTTAGACGGAATGAAGCACTGGGCCTGGATTCACGAAAGTGCCTAACTGCTAAGACGTTCTAACTAAGGACTTCTTGAAGAAAACGTCAGGTGGTTGATATTTTGGAAAAATTTTAGCCGCTATTTTTCAAAGTGCTCAGTGCAACATTGCAAAGTGCCTAAGTCAGGACACGCCTAGGTCTGTCTTAGCGAATCCTAAGAGATGTACTTACAATTCTAAAACTGTATTTAAAAGAGTTTTTAAATATAAATTGCAATAAATGGGGTATGGACCGGGAAAGACAGCAGGATGACATTCATGAATTATTAGGCAATATTTTGTTTTCCGAGAGAAATGACTAACTTAACCTCACATTTGACACCTGGCAGACGACCTGCTTGAGCCCTAGGCCTAGCCTAGGGCCTACTTGCTTCGAAATATCACCTTGCAATCTATTTGTAATCCTCAACGTACACTTTGTTGTGTTCGTACCGTCGAAGAATATATTAACGTGCATACAAGGTAGGCCCTACCCATTTAAATTGAAATAAGAACTGCTTTGAATGAAGGCACTGTGGATTGTGGCTTATGTTCAGGTCTCTGGGGCATAGGCCTATGCCAGGCGCCCATACGTGTGGGTCTAGGGCCTAGCTAAGCCTTCGTGCGGTGCCCAGGCCCTAGCATGATATATGCCCCTTCCCTACGATCATAATGGGTGAGACCCAGTTAATGTGGCTCTACAGAGGCAGTCTGTATCCTACTGGCTACTTCAGAGTCATAGACCTAAACGTGCGCTAAAAAATATTTATTTATTTATTTATTTCACCGAATGATTTGTACATAGTACAAATATTGGTATAAACTATACAAAATAACTATGCATACAAAATAAAATATACATACAAATCTATAACACTACAAAATACATTAAGAAATAACAATAAGGACGGGTAAGAGAAACAGGAATTTAAGTTGTGAGTTATAAAAGATTCTTTTAAAGTGTAAAATGGTTTAATTGAGAGGAAAGTTTTTAGTCGATGTTTAAAAAGTGGAAGAGATGTAGAGTTTTTTACTGATTGGGGGAGTTTGTTATAAATTTTACTACAAAGGTGGGTAGGACAATGGTTGTATTAAAGATGGTTGGAAGTGGGGATGAAAATGTTAGCGTTACATCGTGTAAGATGAGAGTTATTGCCATTATTGACAGGGAAAAGGTGACGGTTAGAGAAAGCAAAAGAAGCAGCTGTAATTATAAGAATTGATGGAAATGTGAGAATGTGTAATATAATAAAATGTGGTTTACATGACTGCCTACTGTTAGGATGTCGGGCAATCACACAAAAACTTCTCAACTCTCGTTTTTATTAATACTATTTGATAAAAGATGACAATTGCAAACTTGGGAACAATGCTAAAAACCACCATTACAGTTCTTCTTTATTTTGCGGCTACCAGAGCGCATCACAGAGCGCACATTTTTCACCGCCCTGCATACAGTCCGCGGCAATTAAAAAATGTAGTCGTTGTTATTGTTGTTAAACATTACAATTCTTTATATTTATAACAGCACTTAAACCATATCCGCACTTAAACCAATGGAAATTGGGTATTAAACTACCCATAATTAATGTTTTTTTATTATATCATGGGAATCATTCCAAATATTGAAAAAGCGATTCTGATCCTGTCTTTGGTTTTGTATCATCTAAACAATGGATTTAAAAACATTCAGAGATTGTTATCTTAACGATTGTTATTATATTTATAATTTAATAATTAATAAATACCAAATAAATAAAATAACGATCGTAAAAATGTTTCTTTTTTTAAATTATTAAACCCATTGTGTAGCTGATACAAACCCAAAGGCAGGATCAGAATAATTTTGTCAATATTTGAAAGCTTTCTCATGGTATAATAAAAAACAATTTTGCCGCAAAATTAATGTTTTTTTTATACCATGGGGGAGAAGGGGTATCGGTCCGGGACCTAGGAGGAAGGGGAAATAGGGAGGGGAGGGTAGGTGGGCTCAGTTACAAACTACGGTTCAAAGTGTTTCAGAGTGTTTATTAGAGCCTTGTGTATTTGATATACTCCCATGTTGCAACACTTATACCGCGGTATGGTGAGGAGTATCGGTTCTGGGCCTTGATTCTCTAAATCTGTGGTAAATTTCTCACCGGTTTCTGACGTAACGGAAGGCGAATGGATGGCTGTGATTGGGTCACAGCCTTCTCATAACGACCAAAACCGGTGATCACCTTATCGTTGACCATAGAGAAAAGTGCAACATCAATCTAAAAACAAAAGTCAAATCATAGTTTTGACCTAGGAGGAAGGGGAAATTGAGAGGGGAGGGGAGGTGAGCTCAGTTACAAACTACTGTTCAAAGTGTTTCAGAGTGTTTATTAGAGCGTTGTGTATTTGATATTGTTCCAAATGAACGTCTGCTGTTTCTTAATTTGTGACTATATGTAACTATATAATGACGTCATTTATGAAGTGGTTAAGCACCTTCTGATGGACAACCATGCTTAAGTTCCGTCACGACCCGATACCTGCTTGTTATAGTCAACTGCAGAACATCAGTTCGGATATGCCCTAGGAACGCCTGCCAACATATGAGCTGATAGTATCACTACAATATCGGGGACATGAGAACAAGATGTAACTAGATTTAAGTTGGTAGTTCTTATATACGTAACTTTATTATCATATACTCTTCGACGACACCATCTTACAAGTTGATGCGGCGAAACTATATTTTACACACTATCACTAATAGCAAACCAGTTTTTTTATGGGCATCCTACGACTTTATATGTAGAGCAGTATAACTAAGCATGTAGTGGAAAATTGAAAATGTACCTTATGCTTTTTAGTTTAATGTTACATTGAATAAAATCACATTATTTTAAATATTTATGTTAATATATTTTCATCATATGAAAACATACAGATAATAATTATAAATAAAAATATGGAAACAGTTTTAGAGACAGCGAAAAAAACATCCCTCTTTATCATATATCGCTGAGTTCACCTCAATGTTATTATGATCTACTTTTTTCCGTCCATTTTTTGCATTTCAGGTGCAACCTTATAATCATATGGCAATTGTAGAATTGGTACAAGCCTGACTTTCAAATATTGCACATTGACTTCTCAATGGTATTCAAAATTGTATTCTTACTTTTCCGTTTTCTCTATTTGTTCGGTTTCTTTACCAACATGTATCTTTTGTACTGGGTCAAAGCATTGAAAATAAATAATAATAATAATAATAAAAGTAAGACTGAAATATGTACGAGGTTGACATAACACGGATCATTTAAAATGTACCGGAAATGTTGTACATTAACATTAATAATACTTCCGGGGTTGAACTTCAAATTTGCAATAGAATATGATAATTTGTCAGAAAGTATAACATTAATTTTCAAAAAACAATCACATCATAGTTATTCAAAATCCATTTCTTAATTACGATTTATTTCGAAAAATATTAGTTTCACAAAAATAAAAACACGTACATAGTAGGCTATTTTGATTTTTTAAATTTCATAAGTTAGGGTTAAGAACAGCTGATTAATTTCTTGGTGGAGGTGTCGGGTGAAAACACACTGATATTTAAACTATGCTTTTAATGTAATTTATCCAACCTAAATTTGCTTAATCTCTTACTTTATCCATACATTGAAACATGATGCAACATGTATTTCTCTCTCTGGGTTTTTGAGACCTGGGCCTTGATACAAAGATTAAGTAAGGCAAATCTCAGCTAGACAAATCTAGATAAAACATCTCAGGGTATTACTACACATTCAAAAATATAATATTATTAGTTAAAATGTTTACATTTTACAATATTTGGTCTTAGTGACATTGCAGAACGACATATGCGTGATTTATATCACTAAGAGTTGCCCTAACTAAGGAAGTCTTAGCCCTTAGACACCTTGTGTATCTGGGCTCTGTAGTCTAAGATTAGAGTTCTATTTCACAGACAAACGGAAAAGGTGTAGAGCAAGGGGTGAAGTCAGCCAAGCCGGCGTTGCCCTCAAACAGCCAGATACAAGCGTCGCTTCCAGAGTTGTTTGGATCACCGGGAGACCAGCGAGAAAAACCAGTTGACTCAAGTGATTCACCTGAAACATATTCGCATTTATTGTTGATTTTTGATTCAGAATTGCATACACATAATTTTCATGGATTTAATCAAACTTTATAACAACTTTGGGGGTTATTGGAAGTAATATAAGTGATTGAGTCAAGATGTGGGATGTGCTTTTATATCTCAAATGTTATCAATATTATGGTCGGTGCACAATAGCCCGGTAAGGAGCTTCCCGTTACCGTTAACGTTAACGGGCAATGTTAAATTATACCGAACTTTCCCGTAACCGTTACCGGAGCTCCTTCCCGGGCTATTGTGCACCGACAATTATGGTGAGCCTATAGTAAATTCTGCAATGCAAAAATAAATATAATGAGGCAAATCTGTTATTTGTTAGGTAAAGCTTCATTGACTACCTACTTGTCGTGGAAAACATGGATCTATAATAGGCCTACATAGATTGATTTCTGTACACGATATTTTGGTCCGACGTTACTGGTTACATATTAATTATCTAGTTTGAGGCGGGGGAATAAAAATGTTGGCAACAAAGCAAATATATACAGACAGACCGATGTAAACGAATCAAGTTCACAAAACTGTTGTTTGCATGCAGAAAATAAGAAGCATAATTTAATAACAAATTACTGTAGCCCTACAGAAATGGTTTAATTATTTCCAAAATTCTTTTTTTTAAATGTTAATTTTGCGTTTTGGCGTTGTTATTGTTATAAGACCCATAACAAGCAACAAAAAACATATACTCAATTCAGGAATATTACTCAAATACAAAAATACTAAAGACGAGAAATTCGTGTGTGTAAACAGTACCTTCATTTTTTCCATTATATTTTAAAATCTTTTGCCTCTTTTATCCACACCAACACTTATTTTTGGCCAATATTTAACACTTTTAAGTTATTTCGGTCTCATTTCGCGAACACAGATATTTTGTGGATTTCGTAGTTAAAGCTCCAAATCGATGAGTTATTTTGCGATTCCAAATTTGTTAAGCGAGCGAGGCGAGCGTCTCCGCGAGACTCTTATGGCACTTCGTTATGTTTTTTGATATATTTGTTGTTTTTTGTTTTGTTTTTACGTCTGTCGATAGCGGTCGAACGAAAAGTCCGATCAACTTGAAATTTGAACCATCCACAAGCCTCGATGTGGATTGAAGGTTTATAGTTTTGAGGCAAAATCGTTTGCAAAATTACAAATTTACACCATATTCACTGCAAAATATTTTTCTGAAACAAAATGGCAGCAAAATGTGAGATAGCCAAAATTTTTTAAAGCTTTTTCCGGTTACAAATATGTCATTTTATGGCGATCTGATATATATTGGCAAAGTTACACAAAAGTTACTCGAAAATATTTTTCTGAAACACAGTAACAGCAAAATGAGAGGTGGCTTTCTTATAGTAAATTGTTGTCCGGTCACGAATATACTAATGTAATTGCGATCTGATACGTATTAGTGGCAGAAATTACATTTCTATTGCTGTCAATAACTGTTAGTAACGGTGGCGGACCGCGGCGAAAACCTGACAACGAAAATTCTTAGCAACGCACATTGCACTGCATTCAACAATGTCGGTAAGTATAATATCCATGCTAATTAGAAAAATGTTTGCAATGCGCATTCTTGAATTGTTGTGAATTGTTGTTTTTATTAGCTTTGAGAACTTTTCGCCACAAAGTTCGTAGATATGGACGCGCTCGCTTATCAATGCCTCAAACAGAGAGTTTTCCTGGTATAATTATCATGCTGACAAGATGTCTTGTTCTCAACATTCATTTTTAGGGTTATAACTACTGTTTCGTTGTATTTTGTAACGCGAATTTTACTTAGCTCAACAAATTAGTGACATAGTATAGAGACTCTGACATGTGTGATTAGCTGACTTCAATGGCCAATTTAATTTAACAAGCTTGATTGTATCAGGTACAATCAAGTATGTTGAGAGGTTTATATATATATATATATATATGTATAGTTTGATTGTTGTCTTACCGAAGATCGTGAAATATGTTTTAGTGCCTTTAGGCTCCACGATCCCCACCCAAATAGCGTCCTTTCTGTCACCGGTCAAGGAGTTTTTAGGCGTCTTGTTCAGCAAGTCCTTCATGGCCTTGGCTTCGTTCTCCGAGTTGATGATGACGAGGTGCGCACCCTCGTCTGCGCAGGTCTGACGCGCTGTTGCCCACGACGTTCCCTTGGTGTGCAACTTGTAGTGACCCATGCTAGGTATCAGCTCGTAGTCTACGGGCACCGTCTTTTTGGGCGGCAAGGTGGCTGGGCCTGAAGGGAACACTCGAGTCAGTATACGAAGGTAAATAAATAAATAAATGAAATAAACAAATAATTAAATACATAAATAAAAAATGAATATATATATATAAATAGCAATAAAATAAATAAATTAATTAATGATTATACGCTTAATAAAATGATGTAATTAATACAAAATTACTTACAAGGAAGGTAACCAAGCTTTCATATTTTATAAAGTACAGTTGTTATTTAGTAGCTATGACAGTAAGAACCCACATAATATGCCTGTGTCATCATGTTAAAGGATAAGTCAGGTGATAAACTAAAAAATCACTAATGAGTCATATGTGCATGAAATTCAGTTATGTGTAAAATAAAATTGATAAAACTTGCTTCAATGCAAGAAAAAAAATAGTGAACATTTAGCTATTCTATAAGATTCACTTCGCAAGCTCTGCTGCATTTTTCTTCTTAAGCTTGTACAGCTGTATCGGTTCCGAGGTCGCTAACGCCTGCCTGATAGACAGATCACTCATTGAGTCATTGTGTAATAGGAGTCCAGCCAGCGCTCCGCGAAACACTCGGCGACTGCGGACAATGCCGCTAAAAACAGATTGCAACTTTTCTACACATCAAGTCACAAGAAAATTAATTGCAGGGTATTTTGTAGAAGTACACGTTCGTACTAAGAAGCATGTTATCGATGAGGAAACGATGCACATTAAAGTCGATCGATGAAGTGAACTACCCATTCAATACAACAACTAAACTATTCAAATTAAATGGACATGAAAAAATACTTTTTTTTATTCTAAATTATGAATTTCAAGAATTATTACATGTGAGTAGCATTTAATACTGAACGTCTTGAAATTATATATTTTTTTTTATTAATAAAGTATATTTAAAGTTTCTAATATGAGTAGATTTGATGTAAAATTGACACACCAACGCGAATATCTCGAAAACGGATCGCGTTCGACCATCTTTTTCAAACGTATTCATGTTAGTCATGAAGTTATCTACATTTAGGACGAAAATTTGTTACAATATATTACTTTTTGAAGGTGCTACGCAAAGTTATACGATTGAAAGTGTAGGTTTTTGTTCAGTTACAATGTATAACATAGGGAATTCCAACGCATTTCAACACTCAATAAATAAAAAACTTATAGCGGTAGGTGCATATGTTTTTCTACAATATTCACAAGCTTAATCTCAACTTGCAGTACACACAATTTGAATGATTTATATTACATGTGCAGTTATCATCGATCGACTTTAAACCCTCTGATCGATTTTTGATAAGTGCTTTATTTTAGCGGTGGTTTTACTATCTCGAGGCAACATTTTTTCAATATGAGAATTACCATGAGAAGAGTTGCTAGGTGCTACTTAGTAGCAACAAGCCAAAAAATTTCGTTTTCTTTAATTTTTCAACCGCCTGCTTTTAAAGTATGGTATGTTTTAGTCATGTTTTCCATATTTGAGGGTGGACATATACAAATGACAGTTTTTTAGGTTTTCATCTGACTTACCCTTACTTGCATTGTTCACATTACTTTTCCTATTGTTGTCTTTTTTTGTTTTTTTAGTTTAGTTTAGTTAAGGTTAGTTTAGTTTAGTTTAGTCTAGTGTAATCGTAATCTGTCAATGTAAAGAGCGGAAGCTCATTCTGACAAATAAAGATTATAAAGATTAATATCGGAAAGTGTTGGAAAAGCCTTATCTTGTATACACTTTTTCTGCATCAGTTTACCAATTTTCTCATTTACTCATTTACCCATTTATACCTACCTACTTACTTACTTACTTACATACCTGCGATGTTGGCTACGACGTTGATAGTCTTGTCTCCATTGCAAGAGGTCGCAGTCGTTTGTTCTACCTCCAACGACCACGGAGAAGTCTTGTTCGAAGAAAGTTGATCCCCATCGTGCTGCAATCCTACCTAAACAATAAATATCTATTTACAAATTTTTTCGAAGAAAGTGGACCTCCATCGGGCTGCAAATCTACCTAAACAATGAATATCTGTGTACGAACTTATTTAGAGGTGTTAAAAATTAAGTAGATATATATTAAAAAATTTACCGTAATAAAATAATAATTATTATTCTGAAATGTATACTTCACTACATACCCCGTCTTGAATAAGTATTAAAATAATATGTATGTGCCATATTTTTAAATTATAATCTATACATTTGTTTTCATTGATATGTCTTAAAATTGAAATTTAAAAAATATTTTATTATATCTGAGATGGAAAAATTACAGCTGGGCCAAGATTCACAAAGATGCCTAAGTACTAAGATGTCTTATGTGAACAAATTCTAGCTTAATAAATCCTGATGGTCATCTCTGAGTATTACTCACATTTACAAATAAAATATTATTATTTCAATTGTTGATATTATACTTCATTTTATCTTTATGACATTACAGAACGACATATGCGTGATTTATATCACTAAGATTTGCCTAAAAAACCAGGACGTCTCAGCAGCTAGGTAGGCACCTTTGTGCATCTGGCCCCTGCTTCACTCAAAAACTAAAATTTATAGACATTCATACTTATAAACACTACTGTTACTAAAGGTTGGGCTACGCACATTTTTAATAACTTAGCTATTGTGATTAACATTGTTGAAACATACAAAGCAAATATGCGTTCACATAACAATTCATATTCATGAAAATTATTATGTGAACGCATATGTGATTTGTATGCTTCAACTATGTTTATCACAAAATCTAAGTTCTTAAAATCTACATAGTCCAGCCTCTAACTGCCACTATTACTGGCCACATGTTTGGACGGATTTAATGTTTCTCACCTGCGATATTCACTGTCCAGTTTCATTGCGATAACTGGTGTACGAAAACTTAATCTTCGATATTTTCGTAGGACCACATCTAGGACCTGACATTGTCGGTGACTGGCCCGATGTTAGACATAGGACGCTTGAAGCGACGAGCAATACAAGTACAAACATGTTTATTGTCAACGAGGTCTGATCAAAACTAGTGTTTTCAATAGAGGCGTGTGTATTTATATGGCGGCTATGCACCAACGAGAGTAGTGGAATAGTGAGGGGGAGGGGGAGGGTGAAAGTGGGTGTGTGTTATCAAAGCCAGCTATCTAAGTCACTCACAGTTGTTTCCGACCATACATGTATCAATTATAATTATAATGAAATAAAATAATGGATACAATGGCTATCAGCGTCGGAGCGGATGCTTTTCCTAGCTTGCCTCGTGCTTAGGACTAATTCAGATTATCTCGAAACCATAGTTTTTACCATCCTGTGGTGGAAATAGTCAGTTATTAATAACTTCTTCGTAGAGTATTGGGATATCTTCCATTTCAATTAATTAAGATCGAAGTTATTTCTTAAACATTAATTTGGACTAAGGCCGGTATCATCAATTTCGGATAAACATTTAGTAATTACTAAATTGTGTTCACAATGGCAACCAGGCTTACCATTTTTATCGCAATGTTGAAAAGAAGTAAAAGTTGCCTTGTAAGTATTTATCCGAAGTTTTCATTATACCCGGCCTAGACTGTGGCTCATCAGAAACGTTTTGCTAATTGCTTTATGTACAAACTTGCTAATTTGTTTTTAGCTGATTTTTGCAGAGATAACATCTTGCGATACAAACACTAGCGCCACCGGGATCAACTGTAGAGCGGCCGTGGGGTGAACTACAAATGGAGAATACGCAATAAATGATAGGGCGGGTCACAGTCGCGGCGTGGAGATGGATCGAGAAGGTTTTTGCACAGAAGACTTGTTTTTGGTTGCTAAGGAGTTTGTTCTTCTTATGGAAAATTACAAACAAATAAACAAATCCAATACTTAATATGACCGTTGACTGTGCATCTCATAGATGAGTAATGTAACCTACTCGAACCGTCACCATTTTAAGATTTAAAAGCAATCCACTCTGCTACAGGACGTCTGGACTAAACTGTTTTTTCACTGCGTGTACAAACTGTTGTAAAACGACGAACGTAAAAGAAATCATTCTAATCCGTCTCTTGGTTTGGAAGATATGCGCCGGTGAAGTTGACGGGACTGAGATCGTGACGTCACCGCCCCCACCGAGGCTAGCCTGTATCTTGACTGCACATGTGTGACGGGACTGAGATCGTGACGTCACAGCCCCCACCGAGGCTAGCCGCGTCGGCCGAGCCTGTATCTTGACTGCACATGTGTGACGGGACTGAGATCGTGACGTCACAGCCCCCACCGAGGCTAGCCGCGTCGGCCGAGCCTGTATCTTGACTGCACATGTGTGACGGGACTGAGATCGTGACGTCACCGCCCCCACCGAGGCTAGCCTGTATCTTGACTGCACATGTGTGACGGGACTGAGATCGTGACGTCACCGCCCCCACCGAGGCTAGCCTGTATCTTGACTGCACATGTGTGACGGGACTGTGATCGTGACGTCACCGCCCCCACCGAGGCTAGCCGCGTCGGCCGAGCCTGTATCTTGACTGCACATGTGTGACGGGACTGAGATCGTGACGTCACCGCCCCCACCGAGGCTAGCCTGTATCTTGACTGCACATGTGTGACGGGACTGAGATCGTGACGTCACAGCCCCCACCGAGGCTAGCCGCGTCGGCCGAGCCTGTATCTTGACTGCACATGTGTGACGGGACTGAGATCGTGACGTCACCGCCCCCACCGAGGCTAGCCGCGTCGGCCGAGCCTGTATCTTGACTGCACATGTGTGACGGGACTGAGATCGTGACGTCACCGCCCCCACCGAGGCTAGCCTGTATCTTGACTGCACATGTGTGACGGGACTGAGATCGTGACGTCACAGCCCCCACCGAGGCTAGCCGCGTCGGCCGAGCCTGTATCTTGACTGCACATGTGTGACGGGACTGAGATCGTGACGTCACCGCCCCCACCGAGGCTAGCCTGTATCTTGACTGCACATGTGTGACGGGACTGAGATCGTGACGTCACAGCCCCCACCGAGGCTAGCCGCGTCGGCCGAGCCTGTATCTTGACTTCACATGTGTGACGGGACTGAGATCGTGACGTCACCGCCCCCACCGAGGCTAGCCGCGTCGGCCGAGCCTGTATCTTGACTGCACATGTGTGACGGGACTGTGATCGTGACGTCACAGCCCCCACCGAGGCTAGCCGCGTCGGCCGAGCCTGTATCTTGACTGCACATGTGTGACGGGACTGAGATCGTGACGTCACCGCCCCCACCGAGGCTAGCCGCGTCGGCCGAGCCTGTATCTTGACTGCACATGTGTGACGGGACTGAGATCGTGACGTCACCGCCCCCACCGAGGCTAGCCTGTATCTTGACTGCACATGTGTGACGGGACTGAGATCGTGACGTCACCGCCCCCACCGAGGCTAGCCGCGTCGGCCGAGCCTGTATCTTGACTGCACATGTGTGACGGGACTGAGATCGTGACGTCACAGCCCCCACCGAGGCTAGCCGCGTCGGCCGAGCCTGTATCTTGACTGCACATGTGCGCCCAACGTGATCAATCGTTGTGGTTTCTTCTGTGAAGCGAGTCGTACTTTGTTTGTAGATCGGCAATGTTAAGAACTAAAAGTATAGTAGTTATTTTTTAATAGTAGCCCAATAATAATAGTAGTAGTAACAGACGTAATTATTTAGATAGTGGTGAAACAGTATTTGTTGTTGTTTGAGTTGAAGGTATGGTTGCACGTGTGCGAGTCATGTTTCATATGATCATCGAGTAGAAACTGGGCATAACACTACATTCTGCGTGTGTTTGCGTATGATCAGTGTCGATTTTCGTTGTTATGTAGAATAAGCCTAGCTGATAACTGGTCTTTAGTTGCCGACAATAATAAATGAAATGAAAATTAGTTTTCAAAAATTCCCACATCGTGACAATTCACCTGTTCGGCACCGGCGTAGAAAATTAAAATTAGTCGTACCTCCCAGTAAACATTCTGTTTCTGTATAGTTTGCTCTGCTCACTTTGTCAACGATGACTTTGAGCCCTCCTCACATTTAAAAACCCATGTTCTGTACCCACACAGAAACTAAATGGCACGTCGAAATCCCCCCCCCCCCCCCCCCCCCCAAACAAGAGGCGACGGGACACGACGTATCTCATGGTTGATTAATATTGTGAAGAAATAGGGTTGGACTGAGCCCTGCTAGCATGGGGTGCGTAGCCGATGTTTTTGCTTTGCAGCTCAGTCCTTCCCTAGTTCTGACCAGGACCAGATTTGTAGGGATGGATCATGCGGAAAATACAAAGAAATACACTAAATTCAATTAGCAAGGGTTACGTATATTTGTTATCAAATGTACCCTATTTGTCTTGAACCAACGATAACGTTGTGAGCGCGAGTGCGTGGTCAAGAACCGTTTTCCTACCCTTTTTCTCAGCGGCCTGGCACAGTGACTGGGTCAATCCTCCGATCCGTCTTTCCTTGGTTTGATCCCTG
This sequence comes from Isoperla grammatica, assembly GCA_945910005.1. Lineage (NCBI taxonomy): Eukaryota > Metazoa > Arthropoda > Insecta > Plecoptera > Perlodidae > Isoperla > Isoperla grammatica. The sequence goes on from OX246741.1 coordinate 51,700,539, forward strand.
TCGGCCGTTATCCGTCTTCTTGACGCGAACGAAAATGTCCCGAGCTCGTCGACCACTACACGTCTAGCTTCTTGTTCCTCTCTCCCTTGGTAACCCAAACTCTAACATCAACAACCTTCCTTTCTCTCTCTCCTCCATTGTTTTGGACCCACCGCCTGGCCAAGCGTGATTTAAAATAAACATTAAGAATCCAAATAAACACCAAGAATCCAACAACAACACACCATGACCTGGTCCCATTCTTCACATGCCCGGCCCCCCATTGAACGATGACCTCATCGTTCGTAGAATCTCTTCATCATCGTCATCATCATCATTGTTGCCTCCAAAGCATCGGACCAAAGCATCATCATCATCATTATTGTCTCCAAAGCATCGGACCCTCTCGGCATCTCCTCAACACAGCAGGTCCATCAGTATGATGGTCTTGCATGATCTCGCAACGTCCCAGGTAGTTTCGTCGTCGTTCCGGACCAGTATCATAACCCAATCACTGTACCAAGCCCCCCTAAACGCAATACCCTACACCCCGCGCTCTCAATGTTATCGCTTACCTCAGACGCGTACAGGCCGCTAAAATCCTATCAAAAAAAAAAAAAAAAAAGACTCTTCCTACATAAGGTCCACCTGAAGGGCAGAAACCCTAACGGCGACAAATGCCTCTGATATAGTTAACGAACTTGCACACAGGTGATAGCAAAGAAAACAACTGAAAAATATCAACACCAAGACCAGTGTGAGAAACCAAAAATATAAAACAATGTATCCTACCTACTGAGTCTTTGTCCGAACCAATATCAAAATAAATTTATTACGTAACCCTCGTGATGTACAATTGAGCTCGCCCCGACAATTTTCAGCTGGCGGCTCATCCACAGGCATGTACTGCGTACAAGACAGCATGTTAATGAATTGTGCCTGTAACAGAAAACAACCTTGCGGCAGTCACAATTCAAGGTTGCTTTTACACACAACACACAGCGAATTCCGCTAACGCCAGAAAGAACCACTAGGCCACGCACGTGGTACAACCAGACACATGCTAATAGATGCAAAGAAGAGTATTGTCAACATATCCGGCGAACGCATTCCACATAAGTCAAGCAAAGACATACCACGAAAACTATTGCCAATAATGTGACTTTACAGCCAGCAGATAGCCTCCGTCATAATAATGACATCACATCGTCATACAGCCCCCCCCGCATGACGTCACTATAATTAACACCAACTGTCACTATAGAGTCATCAACCAACCAACATCATAACATTGACATACCTCCTTCAGTATAATGTCCACAATTCCCAATGTATCCCTCATTGTGACTATACAGCCACTCACAAAACAACAGCCAAATTATGACCATATCTCCGTTAACCTGCGTTTCTTAAGCGCATCAACTCACAATAACTGTGACTATAGAGCCAACCATAAATATGTCAAATTAACGACAAAATGTCACCTTCCAACACCAATTCAAATAAGTCATCAATCCTCCAATATCGTAACCGGAAAGTCACCAAATAATAGTCGTCTCAATAACGACATCATAACGCCGTCACAAATACATCACGTGTATCTCCGTACCTCGGCCGATAATTTCATCTATCAACGACCAAATCAGCGACCACAACGTCGAAACACTACCTTAACCAGAAGTTCCTATCAGTCTTTCCAGAACGAATGCACCACAGGTACCAACAATAACTAAACAATCAAGTTATACACAAAATGTACTTTCATATCAAGCATCCAAACGACATATATACATCAATAATTACAATCGTAAGAATACAGTTCATTCCTAATAATCTAATCGATCTACATTTTACATAAATTATTCACATAACATCATCAATCAGTTCGAATCCAGCTCAACACAGTAGAATGACGTCACGCCTGCTATCCGTGCAGCGATAAACGTTATCATTCCGTTAGCCCGAGAGTCGAACCAAATGTCCCTCGCTCTTCGTCCACACCTTCCAAGTGATCGCACACTGGCCCTTAAGAGCATTCAGGGTGTAAACCCCTACGTTCAGTGTACAATACACCCTTCCAGTGCAAACGCAGACCGTACCCACAATTCATGCTACAATCCGAAACAAGCTAGCTACTAAACTGCAATCAAACATACCATCAATCCACAAACGTACCAACCAGTCACGTTTCTGGCCATGGTGCACGCCACTCTTCAGGGTCATACCACGGTTTAAGTCGAGACACATGTACGATATCCTCCGACCATTTATTATTCAATTTTAGTTTCATTCTATAGTTCAAGTCGGACAACTTTTCCACAATAGGGAAAGGGCCCAACCACCTATGAATAAACTTTTCCACTTTGCCAACCTTACGAATTGGGAAATAAACTTTTACATAATCACCAACTGCAAAGTCAACATGTCTACGTCCTTTATCATATCGCAGCTTCTGCTTATTCTGTTCGATCTTTATCACATCCAGAACTTTCTGTCTGGCTTCTCGAAGCATAGCAATGCGTGCTGTACTATCCACTCCCAGTTGCAATTCCGGTTGAACCCCCGCATCGATAGGAAGGGTGGGCTCCCTCCCGTATACTAAATAAAATGGAGTACGTTTCGTTGTAGCCTGCACCGAGACATTATATGAAAACGTGCATAAAGCGACATATTCGTCCCAATTATCATGATGAGAGTTAACAAAGAATGACAAGAGAGTGCCTAAAGTCCCGTTGAAGTGTTCATCCAAGCCATTCGTGCTAGGTCTGTACGAGGAGGTGTACATAGAACGAACCCCCAATCCACGTACAATTTCTGAAACTAGACTTCCCCGAAAGACTGCTCCCCTATCACTCAGAATGACTCTCGGACAAGAGTGTTGACATATGACGTGTTCAACAATGAAGTTAGCGACATCATCAGCACCTCCCGAAGGAATAGCTTTAGCTATGGCCCATTTCGTAGCGTAATCCGTCGCTGTGACAATATATTTCATATGGTTCTTGGTGAGCTTGAGAGGGCCCATTAAATCCACCCCTATCATATCGAATGGAGTGCCTACCGGGATTGGCTGCAACAACCCCGGCGGTTTGAGTCTAGGGCTTTTCTTCGATTGACAATCACCACAACTTTTCACGTAACTCGCAACCTCCGTACACATATTATCCCAGTAAAATCGTGCCTTCAACTTGGCATAAGTTTTCATAAAACCAAGATGACTACCCCCTCCCGGACTGTCATGGCAATCATACAGCACTTCAACCTTCAAATTATCAGGAACAACAAGCAGCTTCGTCGGTCCGTTGGGAACAAAGTTCTTCTTGAAAAGCACCCCATTCTCTAGTACGTAACTACGCGACTGACGCCGGACCCTAGAAGTAGCCTGATCGGGATCCAATATGGCGTCCATCAACTCAGCTAGCTTAGGATCCTGCCTCTGAGCGATAGCCATCTCATCCATTTGAATCGGCAATGTCATAATTTCCATTGCTCCCTCGATATCCTCCGGCTCAGGACCCTTTTCAGGTAGTAACCGTGACAAACAGTCCGCATCTAGATGTTGCTTGCCAGACTTATACACGATTTCCATGTCATAGTCCATCAGAAAGATAGTCCATCTGGCCAGCCGACCACTCCTTGCACTGCTCGTACGCAAGTAACACAGTCCACAATGATCTGTGACGACTTGGAATCGTCGACCATAAATAAAATGACGAAACTGCTTAAGGGCATAAATAACCCCTAACAATTCGAGTTCGGAGACCCCATAGTTCGCTTCCGCAGCCGTAACACGGCGTGAGCTATAACTGATCGGGTGCCACTCCGACTCAAACTGCTGAAGAATAATGGCCCCCAACCCCTCTCTTGATGCGTCTGTCCTGATCTGAGTAGGAGCATCGCCTGAATAGTGTCTTAACACAGGGGCTGAGACCAACTTCGATTGTAAAGTCCTAAAGGCCGTCTCCTGCTCGTCATCCCAAGCGAACCGAACATTTTTCTTAGTCAAATTCGTGAGGGGCGCACAAATACGGGCATAGTCCTGTATAAACTTCCTGTAATATGAAGATAGCCCAATAAAAGATCTTACCTGTCTCACCGTTGTAGGGACTGGAAAATCCAGAACCGCCTGAACAGTGTCAGGGTTAGGAGAAACTCCCATAGCATTAACCACGTGCCCTAGGATCGGAATTTCCCCAAATCCGAAAGAACACTTTTCCGGATTCAACGTCATGTTAGCATTCCTGAATCTCTCAAGGACTACCCTTAGTCTGTTTAAATGGTCATCAAAGCTCTCGCCCGGGACTAAGATGTCATCAAGATATACTAGACAATGAGTATATAAGAGACCCCTTAGCACTTTATCCATTGCGCTCTGGAATAGAGCTGGCGCCGTAGAGATTCCGAATGGCAGTCGCTCAAACGAGAACAAACCCACACAGGTAGAAAAACTACATATTTCCCTAGCCCGAGGCGTAAGTCCCAGCTGCCAAAACCCCGATTGAAGATCTAAAGAGGTGAATACAGTACATCCATTAAGACAGGCTAACAGACTGTCAGCATTAGCACTAGGGTAACTATAACCCTTAATCTGCAAATTGACCTTCCTGAAATCCACCACAAGTCGTAGTTTACCGTTCTTCTTTTTCACCAAGCAAATAGGGCTCGCCCACTCAGACATGGAGGGAGAGATGATACCAGCCCTAAGCATGTCATTAATGTGTTCAACAATGGCCTCCCTCTCTGCCGCACTCACACGATAGGGCTGCAGACGTACAGGCTTGGGATCTTTCAATTCAATATCACAATTTCCAATATTAGCCCTTCCAATCAACTCCGACGACCAGCCAAAAACATCATGAAATGACGTCAACAGTTCTAGCAACTTGTCACGTTCAATGTCCGGCATGTCCCCATTCACATTAAGTGATGCAATATCAGCCGGAACATTCCGTTGAGATAACCGAGTGCGCCTATCGTAATTCATAATATCTGTTTCTATAGTCAGCATATCGGCGGCACTCGTCTCCAGGTTGTCTACGCTCGTTATCTGCTGAGGCAAAATGGCCGTTACACTCGCATCACATGAGTCTGGGACCTCCAGCGCATGTTTCTTATTCATAGCAACTAATTCTGCGTCTTCAACCTCCCCTAATACCGAACCCTTGTACACACATACTGGGAGCGATGAAAAATTAGCTACCGGTAAGACTCCACACATGGTAAATGACAGCATCATTGGGGGAATAATCAACCCCTTACGTTCCATCCAAGTCACCTTAGGTTCAAAGACCCCGACCTCATACGGAAGACCTCCTTCTACTGTGAATTCAATCTGTCCCATCATGCCTGGATCAATAACCACTTCCTTGGCAGCCTTCAGCAGCAAGGGTTCAGTCTCCGTGAGATCTATAGAGAATAAATAATCGTTTGACTCCCGCTCCCCCGAAAAGGCGAATAGTGGAGCCTGATCGACCACGTTTGGTATATCTAATCCACTAAAGTTGACAGCGACGTCAACATCCATTCCGTGCATTGACACGGTATCATTAGAATAATCTATAATTACTTTATATCGGACACAAAAATCACAGCCAAGCAAACATTTTACAGACAGTCCCTCGACCGCAATAAAATCCATCGGGAAAACAGCGCCTGCTATCATCAAATCAACACCACAGGCGCGACCAACTACCCTTAAAATTGAGTTATCCGCCGTACGCAACAACAACCCGTTTACCGGGCTTAACTTCAAATGCCGGACCAAATCCGCGCTAATGCAGGAAACCCCTGCCCCTGAGTCAACTAAAGAAGAAAAAACTTCAACCCCCAAACTCACAGGAATCCTTAAAGATCCCAACGTACGATTCACCATAACATCAACTATCTGGGTAGCCGTCTCCACCTCACAATCAGCAACAATAACGCCCTCAGCCATCACCTCAGAACTATCCTCATTATTCATAGCAATTACAACCCCCTCTTCAACCGCAACAATCTCCTCCTTAACAGTAATCTCTGGTTGTATATGATCAACAGTTTCCCGTAAAATAACAGCCATAATTCCCGGGATACGACGCAAAACTTGCGCCCTATGCCGGACAGCCGCCCTCCTAATAAAACACTTTCGCTTCTTGTGCCCCACACGAAAACACGAGAAACACGTACCCGTAAAACGGAAATCTTGAACACATTTCCCTTCATCATGCAAAGAGACCCTATCGTTAACCACCGGAGACGTCTCACACCCCGGCGTGTAACTCAGTTTCCCGCAGGAGGGGTGGAATTTGGGGGTGGCTGTGACCCAGCTGCTGGGCCATTCTGCGCCTGCAGAGCCTTCAATTGAAAACAGTCCCTCATAAAGTGGCCAGGCTTCTTACAGAAATAGCACACCACTCTTCCATCCACCCCACGTTGATTACCACGTGCATATCCACGCTGATAACCCCCATAACCTTGAAGCATACCCTGCTGTTGTTGGCAGTGATGTTGCTGTTGCTGTGCCTGTTGCTGTGGCTGCTGCTGCTGCTGCATACAATATCCACACTGCTGTCCACACCCCCCCGTAGGCTGAGGCGCACACATCGCCTGCTGCTCCCGAGCGCTGTTCTGCTCCTTATCCGCTATTTGCCTCTTCTCCATTGAATCGACCTTGGCCATCAAGGCTGTCATCGCCTTCACCAACTCAGCAACAGCGCCATCTCCTGCAAACACAGGTCTACTCGACGTCCCCTGCCCCCTTGTATGCTCAACGTGGACAGGCGCAACCACCGGCTGCTTATTCCCCCACTCGGCTGCACTCTTCCTGAACTCTTCGATATCACCAAGCTCATCTAAAAGTTTATCCACATTAACAAAAGTCATGTGCCGTATCGCCTCCGCCAAGTCAGGGCGCAACCCCCGAATAACCCATTGAACCCGCTCTCCGTTGGACATCGAAGGGTTCACTTTATTCATCAATTTAACCCTGGCAAAAGCGTAATCATACACACTTTCCCCCATGCGTTGAAGTCGTGCACACAACAACCCCATCCAATACTGTATATCCCCCTTCTTGACTCCCCAAGTCTTAACGAAGTGGGTCTTTACATCTGACCAGAGCAATGGTTGAACAGTTCCGTCGTCTCGTACAAGAGCTTCCGCCAACCATCTCGCATCCAACGCCGAATACCAATCTGCCTGCCCCCCTGACAAGTAGGACGGCAAAGCCTTCAATTTTTTATCATCCGACCACGAGTTCACATCACCAGCCCTATCAAAATCTGCAATCCATAATTCCGCATCATCCTCACCTGGCCGAAACTTATCTAAACGCACAAATACGCCCCCACCGCCCTGTGGCTGAGTCATACTAGAAGTAATATGCTCCTCAACTCTCAAGTCTGCCTCGTCTTCAAAACTGTCCTCAGGAAGGGGTGTCAATAACGCCTCATCCGTTAGATCCCCACTGTCGAGTCTTTGCTGACGACGACGCCACTCTAACAACCTTTCCGCAGGAGAAAGCCTTTCACTAGTATTAGGCACACCCAAATTACGAAGAGACGCCCGTAACGCACGATCAGATGGAACCCCACTCATATGTGAAAAAAAAAACGGCAGCAAGACAAACTAACCCTGCTTACAATATAACCCTGTAGAAGCAACACTCACCTCATCACACAACTTGCCTATCTTTGCAAAAACACAGAGTAGCCTACAAGTTGACCCACGCAACCTCGCAACACAGTCCGAAACACACACACGTAACCCTTGCTAATAATCAAAATTTAAAATTTACGTCTGCCATGATCCATAATACCTACGGTATTACAACCCATACAAAACCGGCGACCTCCACCATGTGAAGAAATAGGGTTGGACTGAGCCCTGCTAGCATGGGGTGCGTAGCCGATGTTTTTGCTTTGCAGCTCAGTCCTTCCCTAGTTCTGACCAGGACCAGATTTGTAGGGATGGATCATGCGGAAAATACAAAGAAATACACTAAATTCAATTAGCAAGGGTTACGTATATTTGTTATCAAATGTACCCTATTTGTCTTGAACCAACGATAACGTTGTGAGCGCGAGTGCGTGGTCAAGAACCGTTTTCCTACCCTTTTTCTCAGCGGCCTGGCACAGTGAATGGGTCAATCCTCCGATCCGTCTTTCCTTGGTTTGATCCCTGTCGGCCGTTATCCGTCTTCTTGACGCGAACGAAAATGTTCCGAGCTCGTCGACCACTACACGTCTAGCTTCTTGTTCCTCTCTCCCTTGGTAACCCAAACTCTAACATCAACAACCTTCCTTTCTCTCTCTCCTCCATTGTTTTGGACCCACCGCCTGGCCAAGCGTGATTTAAAATAAACATTAAGAATCCAAATAAACACCAAGAATCCAACAACAACACACCATGACCTGGTCCCATTCTTCACAATATACACGCTACCTTAGTTATATTTTATAATTTTTGTGGTTTCATATTTGGTTAAGAGGCACATTTAAACATGACTTATTTTGCTACTGCACTCAAAATATTTCAAGATTTATTTTTAATCTGTTTATTATTGTGATGGATGATGATGATCATGACCATATTTGGGCTTCACGTAGTCTCATTTTGGCGACGATGCGTATCAAGAAAATGTTTGCTTACAATTAACACAAATTTCTAGTCAAAACAAGCAACAAATATGTAGTTTCATTCATTCATTCATTCAATCGTTTAATTTCTTTTCATATCTGGTTTCTTTGTACTAGGGTTTTCAGTAACATAAAACGTGTATTTACAAAATTATTTCATTTAAATTTAATTATGTAGAATTGCTCGCTTAATAAAACGCGTGGAAGTTAATACACTTTTGTGGCTGTTTTACTGATACCACATAATGGTGATTATTCGTGTCATGAACCTTGCACCAATAATGCCTAACTAACACTCAGATTTTGCCTATGTAAATCTGCTGATGTGTCAAGAACTAATTTAATTAACGTTTCTATCATTTGGCCAATCGTATTTTCTGTACGTTTTTTGTGCGCTTAGAATTAGAATGTTTGCAATCACATCATAAGATACCGTTTACTTTCGATTGTATACGATATTAATGATGTACGATATTGATTGATCAAAGCACGATCATTCTTGCGCCCGAAATAGCCATCACAGATATCTCTAGGTCAGCTCATTATTAAATATTGGAACCCATAATTTCAGCGTGGAAATCACTTTAATATGCAAACTTTCTTTCTTTTTCATTTCCATCTTCCTGTCTTGGACTATTAACTGTTTATAATTCATGAACATCTTATATCATTAGTACATGACGGGACCTCAAATGTAAGCTTTTAGTGGCTTTTAAAATTAGGTATCTTCTAGTTTTAAATAAACATGAGTTTGATAAGGGACAGGATACGTGGTAGCCCAAGGGTACCGCAAAACATCATAATTAAAACACTAAATAAGGACTGACCATGGTAATATTTTCACCTGATGATACATAGGAATTACTATAAAAGTATTAACATGTTTGATATGTTATTTGTATCCAGTTGAGTTAGTTTTATTGACTGATATTATGTAAATACTAAATATACAATGAACTGTACGACCTGCTAATGCTAATGTAGCCAACAAAACAATTTTTTGTATCAGAAATAAAATATTTCCTCTTAACGTTTCAAGGACGCTTTTGATCTTAAGGGGGAAGAATTTTCTTCTCCTATGAAGACTTCGACAATTAAATTTTAAACAGTTGTAGATAAAATATCAAGTACGATTTTTATTCTTGTATTTTGACTAAATAGCTGAAAAATCAATTTAAAAAATATGTTTGACAGTATATTTGTTTCTCATTTTACAAATTCGTGAACGTAATAACTGCGATTATTTTTAATTTAATACTTGACGTGGCGTAGCTTTTTATGTACAAGCTCAAGCATCGATCACTTTATTTGTACATCCTTCACAAACTTCGCAACATTAGATACGTATGTTCACTGATAACGACGCAAAACACCAATAGACCTTTTTCAGAATTGATCTAGGACCCTTAGATAGAATTAATCACGGTTCTCTATAATCTAGATCTTCAATGACAACAATGCACAACGGTGAAAAGTGCACCTTAACATAACATTTGAAAACCCTTAGAAGTAATCACGGCCCTCTAGATCAATTGTGAAAATTATCTATTTCTAAAAAAAAAAATCCTTTTCTGGACATATATTAAAACATTCAAAGAGATGCGAAGAATAGAACTTCAATTAAACACATCAGTTGACTGGTTTATTCTCACTCAGAAAACCATGAAAGTAATTTGTATATTTCAATCTATGGATAAACTGAATTCAGAACGTTCCTCAAAAATGGAAAAAAAGTTCAAAACCTATCCCACAGGTTAAATACATTTCATGGGTCTGAAATTTATAGACAAATAATTACATGCACAAAGTTCATGGTAATTTTTCACACACCATTAATATTAAACATCTTTAATAATTAAGAAATAGCTTCCGGCATTTTAATTCAGACGCAGTTATTCACGAGTTTAATATCTTCCTGTTGAAAGTTAATTCATTGTATTTAAAAACAAAACAATCATTATTATATTTATATGTTAGCTAGCTAGACCATGGCAACTAAATATATTCGTCTTTTACTGACTTAAAAAATAATTTTCTTGATGACTTATGTTATTATTTGAGTTAGTATACGGAACTTATGGAATACAGTTTTTATTCGCAAATTAAAACGTTGCATTCGATCTTATTCGGTTATTTCACGACAGCTTAAAAAACTCACCTCAAATGTTTAATAAATTCACATTTAGAGTCTACCCACTCAGTAACGAAACTGATTTTCAGTGGGGGACTTTAATTTAAAGTGACTAAACCAACCCTGTAGGCTCCAAACACCATCGACGAGTGAGCGATAACCAATCAAAGATCGTTATTTCAAATACGAAACATATGAATCAGTGATTGGACAGTGCGAACACCTGCGGACAAATGTCAGAATCAACAAGGCCGATTCAGAACAACTTTGAATTTATTGAGTGCTTTGTTGCTAGGACGGCTCCAAAGTCACCGTTTCCTAAGACAAGAAGTAAAACTTCTTCCTGAACTGGGATTTAAACGACCAACCTTAAAACACTCCACAAACTCTTCCGACAAAGTCGTCCTCAAAGTTAAATCCGCAACATCACAACATCGCCGTCGATAAGGATCTTACCAACTTATTCCGTCACGACGTTACCGATGCAATGTTTTGACGTGGCTACCAGCTGGTCCGCACGATCTGCTCTCGACTTTTGATCTTGGCGCTCCGGCCTGTGATGTATTGTAGAGCAGCGTGGAGGCTGGATATGAATCAACCTGCATCAACGGGAACCTAACTTTGTTCGGTCACGTCTTCTAGCTCACATTCTCAGGAGCTGCACAGGATGGCCATTCTCAGACGGTTATTAACTTTCATGAATCTCTTAAAATGCCAAGAACAGCATTTTCATGATTTAAACAAAACGATTTGATAAATATCTAATCAAAATCTACACGCATCGAAATATTTCTTTTTGTTTCAACTATAACCATGCAAACGTTCAGTTGTGCCACCGACTTAAATTGATCAGTACAAAGTAAGTTATAAAGAAAAAACGAATGCTGTAGGAGTTGAGTTTTGTATTGTTATGTTCATAAGTTTATGGGCCTAGGCCTAGTCTGAAATGATGGGTAAATACATAACTAATAAGAATGCACCTCGTGCTCAAGGTTTTCCAAGGGCAATGCAGTTTATACGATTTCTGACCAAAGTCACACGGTCTCCGACTCAAAAGATACTATTACTATTCCAATGTCTTTGCCCGATATGATTCCTCGGTTGTTTCCCCTCTACTAGGTTATTTCCTAAACCGAGCACCGCCGCACGAACGGTAACCGCCGTGCCCGTGCGAGCAGTTAAGTAGGCGGTGCATTTCAATATAATAAAAAACGTTCGAATTTTCTAAGGGAGCAAAACTTAATCATAACAATTTCAGATCACTTCCTTGAGGGATTCTTATTAATTTAAGGGTTCTCTACAATATTGCGGTATGTTATTACGGAAATTGATTATGGTGGAACCAGTTGTTGAAAGTTGTGAAATACGTATCGCGCCTTACATTTATTTACAACGGAAGCATATTATCAGTAATATGCATTCTTGTACATCAGTCATCAAGGATGAGGCGGCTTCTTGTAGGCACGCACGTAGTCTCTTCCTGACGAAAACCTCCAAACACTGTGTTTTGTTCCTCATCATTTGATAAAACACTTGTGATGTATTGTGTGTATGATTCACTGTGCTGGTTTTTACATGTGACATGATTGTACCGATGGTCGGTGTAGCGTAACGCGCCTCGTTATGTAACGTTTAGTTAAACTAATAATGTATGCACAGTATGTTGAGTCACTGGTATCACATGGCACTATAATAAACCAATTTGTCTAACTTTACGTCCCCAGTTATTCAAATGATTGAAATATTACGACAAAGCATTTTTACTCCAGATCAAAATATTCTTATGAATGATACTGTTGTGTATTTTCTGTCAAAACTCAAAGATAATAGTTCTTTTTTAGTACTTTATTTTTTAATTTATGCTTCTTTGTCCAATGACAAAAACTACTCAAATTTGTATATAAAATATTGGATTATCACATATGTTCCTAGGGGAAAGTTAGTTCATGTAGGTATGCAA
>OX246741.1:51718423-51847046 GCA_945910005.1 Isoperla grammatica
TTTTCATAGAATATCAGTAAATATTGGGTGTTGTTATTCATTTAAAGCTAACTTGACAACGTCTTGAGTAAAAATTTTGACAAGGTTAGCTTGATGACCTTGAAAATTTGATTGTTTCGTCTAGGAGGCGGTGACAAAGTCCAAGGAGGTTATATGCAAAGTCATTCATATAAGCAGTGATTTTCATGGATTGTGACGTCACATACCGTTTAAAAATAAAAGTGCGGGAAACAAATAATCATCATGTTTGAACATTTATAGAAGTATAATGAGTTAATTTTTAAACTTTTAAACTATGTTTCTGATGTCTTTAGATGAATAACTATATATTCCACGTACTTTCAGAGCTGTAGAAAGTTAATGCACATTCTCTATTGTGATTATCATTGTTGAAACATACAAAGCAAATATGCGTTTACATAACAATTCATATTAATTAATTTTATTATGTGAACGCATAAATGTGTTTTGTATGCTTCAACTTTGTATATCACAGATTCTATGTTCTTAAAAATCTACATAGCCCAGCCTTAAACTGCCACTATTACTGGCCACATGTTCAGACGGAATTAATGATTCTTACCTGCGACATCCACTGTCCAGATTCATTGCGATAACTGGTGTACGAAAACTTAATCTTCGAAATTTTCGTAGGACCACATCTAGGACCTGACATTGTCGGTGACTGGCCCGATGTTAGACATAGGACGCTTGAAGCGACGAGCAATACAAGTACAAACATGTTTACTGTCAACGAGCTCTGATCAAAACTAGTGTTTTCAATAGAGGCGTGTGTATTTATATGGCGGGTATTCACCCACGAGAGTAGTGGAATAGTGAGGGGAAGGGGGGGTTAAAGTGGGTGTGTGTTATCAAAGCCAGCTATCTGAGTCACTCACAGTTGTTTCCGACCATACATGTATCAATTATAATTATAATGAAATAAAATCATGGACACAATGGCTATCAGCATTGGAGCGGATGCTTTTCCTAGCTTGCCTCGTGCTTAGGACTAATTCAGATTATATCTAAACCGTAGTTTTAACCATCCTGTAGTTGAAATAATCAGTTATTAATAACGTTTTCGTAGGGATATCTATTATTTCAATTAATTTAGATCGGGGTTATTTCTTAAACATTAATTTGGACTAAGGCCCGTTATCATCAATTTCGGGTAAACATTTAGTAAGTTACTAAATTGTTTTTCACAATGGCAACCAGTCTTACCATTTTTGTTGCAATGTTGAAAACAAGTAAAAGAAGCCTTGTAGGTATATATCCGAAGTTCTTAATACCCGGCCTAGACTAGTTCATAATACCCGGCCTAGACTAGTTCATAATACCCGGCCTAGACTAGTTCATAATACCCGGCCAAGACTAGTTCATAATACCCGGCCAAGACTGTGGCTTATCAAAAACTATTTGCTAATTGCTTTATGTTCATACGTGCTAATTGGTTTTTTGCTGATTTTTGCAGAGATAACATCGTGCGATACAAACACTAGCGCCACCGAGATCGAACCTGTAGAGCGGCCGTAGGGTGAACTACAAATGGAGAATACGCAATAAATGATAGCGCGGGTCACAGTCGCGGCGTGGAGTTGGATCGAGAAGGTTTTTGCACAGTCGAGTAGAGTATAGGATGTGTTTGTGGTTGCTATGGAGTTTTGTCATCTCATGAAAAGTAACATGAAATAAAACAAATCCTTTACTTAACTTGGCCGTTGACTGTGCATCTCATAGATGAGTTGTGTAACCTACTCGAAACGTCACCATTTTAAGACTTAAAAACAATCCATTCTGCTATACCAAGAAGTCAAGTTTAGCTATGTACTGGTTCACCACTTGTACATTGCTTCATGTTGCAATAGAGATAACCCACTTTAATTATATAAACGAAAACAATTTGCTAATAATCTCTCTTTCTTATCGTAGTAGTACGCCTAGTGATTCTGGCTGACTGTTTTCAAGAGTCTTCTTACCTCTGTTCTCGCCGAGGATAGACCGTTGAGACGACGAGTGCATTGGCGGACGGTGAGTAAATAGTTGGGAAGCAATTCAGACGGAGTGAAGCAGGATGCCAGGGCCTGGATTCACAAAGATGCGTAACTCTAAGTTGTCCTAAGTTAGGCAAATCCTAGCTAGATAAATCAAGATAAATCATGTCTAGGTATTAATACACATTCACAAATCAAATATTATTAGTTAAATTGTTCATATTTTACTATATTTTATCTTTATTACATTGCAGAACGACATATTGGTGATTTATATCACTAAGATTTGCCTAAACTAGGACGTCTTAGCACTTAGGCACCTTTGTGAATCTGGGCCCGAATCCAGCAAACACTCAACTCAGTATAAGATTAATTCTAATAATTGAATAGTCAATGCATTTATTACAGATATGCACTTTAGGTTTTGTAGTTAAGCACAATGTAAATATAGGTACTATTCTCCTTTAGAGACTCTGGAAATTATTTACTCTCTTTCATCCACCTATGTCTAAATACTAGTTCAATAGCAGTCACTACTATTCGAAATGAGTTTTACCCACACTAGTTATATAAATACTCTTCCAGTATGAAGGAACACGGTATGAGCTGAAGCATTGGCCAAAACGCATCAAAACTAGAACAAGAATAAACAAAGAGAAATTATTGATTCATGGTACAATTGTGTTGACTAACCACTTACCTCTGTATTCCGACCTACCATAAAGAACTTCCGATTTCTGACGTGAGAATTTACTTTAAAATAATTCAAATTGGTTGATTGATGCTTAAATGTACATATCATCAAGGTTATCAGTGCTTATCTGGTTAGGTGAATGTAGTTATCTTGTTATTCAAATCCTGTTAATCAGTTTAGCTGCATGAGGGAACTTTAAAAAGTTATCGATGGCTTCTTCAGTTGATCTAATAAGATTTCTTGCTGAATGTTAGATTGTATTGTAATCGTTTGGCTAAATACCTTGAACAGTCTTGTATTGTGTTTGACAATCAACATCACATGACATTAAAGTCTAACACTGGCTGGGGTCATCTTTTAACAGATAGTTTTGAGTAAATTTGTGTGGCCGATTCGGATGCGAGTTCCAACAACTTCACGTGACGACACAAGAGCTTCAAGGACAACCATGGAATCCAGTCTTTTGTGCCCCTCGGTGTGTTGTTTACTATGTTATGCCACTTATAACGCCATATTGTCTTTAACATGTTAAGCGAGCATAGCAAGCGTCTATATTCTACTATTATGGCACTAGTTCTGTTTTTGATTTTATTCTTTTGCTGTCTCACGATAGCGGTTGAATGTAGAATCCGATCAAATTAAAATTTGAACCATCCCCAAGCCTCGATGTGGATTGAATGCCATTAGTTTTGTGGAAAAAAACGGTACAGAAGTTAATTAGTTTCTCGAGTTATTAAGACAATAAATGGTGGTTATAAATCAGTGACCTATTTTGTACTAAATGTTCGTCCCGTTCTCAAATTATAAGGAAAATTTATAATCCCAAAATGTCTAATTTAACTAGATATATTTTGTTAGGATAATTTTCACGATGGAGCCCAAACGGTAAAGCTTTTACTAAGACACAGCAACTCGTGTGTAATTGTAGCTGATATTGCGATGTTGGCGTGAATAACAAAGTATCTAAAACAAGGATCACCAAAATAATAATAACAATTATACAAGAATACATTTCACAGACAGAATGACTCATATATAGATGTATTTACTTATTCAATCGTTCTGGGAATAATCAAACGTCCAATATAAAGGTGCATTAATACGTGAGGTGGTGGCTCGATTAACAAATCACTATAAATATTTAAGAAGAAATTCGAAATGGCGATGTTTTATGTTTAATATAAGTGATAAGTATATGATATCAACCCGACTTGTCCGATCTATTAGGAAAGCATGATTATCCATTGCTCATAATCTGTTTATCATGATATTATTATCAGCAATTGCTTCTTGCTTGGTAATACTGGTCGTAGCATTGTCTATAACTTTATTCGCACTCTCAAGGACGTTTGAGAGTGACATCACTTTTCAATGTGGCGGCCGTGCCGGGTTATCTTCTCAGCGTGACATTGGTGGTATCACTGGAACGTTGATCACTTATCTCGTTCTAGCTGTTATACTATTCATTCTGATGAAACACTAATAGGAAAGCGTATTTAGTGTATATGCCAATAGGTATCATAAAGGATAGTTTAAAAATAAAATTCATTAAAAAATTAAAGTTCAAAAAATTATAGACAAAATTAAATAGTTAACTTGTTGCGACAATTCACGCAAAGCATCGGAAAATGGGAATATTCCTTATTGTTCTCAACTTCAATTGTCGAAAAACTAATGATCGGACTTCGACGAGAGTTTATTAAAAATGTGTTTCAATAATGTGGAATTATAAACAAAAAACTTTCTAGATAGAAACTGCCCAAACGAAAATTTATAGCATGCACTAATATGCCGGGTTCAGTTGGACCTCAAAAGCAATGGTTGGGGCCGTGAAACTACGCACCCTGCGAGTTAGTGCATGCTATGAATTTTCATTCGGGGAATTTCCTATCAAGAAAGTATTTTTGTTTATTATCTCACATTGTTGGTTCATATTGTTTAGGAAACCTCATCAAAATCCGATTATTAGTTTTTCGGCAATTGAAGTTGAGTGAACAATCAGAATTCGACTCATTTCACGATTCTTTGCTTGAATTGTTACAACAAGAAAAATACTGGGTCTATGATTCTAAAATAACCTTTATGATGACTATTGGCATATAAACTAAATACAGTCTCCTTTAAGTTTTTCCTTCAAAATGTATAGTATAACAGCTAGATCGAAATTAGTACCGTGTGGTTGTGCGAGAATCCGCAGACAGAGCGCTAGACCCGTTAGCTCAGGGACAAGGTTGTCCGCTAGCGCTAGTGGCGTATCGAAGTTTTGCGATCGCGAATAGTCAGTAATCTACAAAAACTCAATTTTAGTTTCAATTTTCAGAGAGAACATTTTAATTTTGTTTGTTAACCTAATTATCAGCGTTCCAGTCAATTGCTGAGTGATACACTCGTCGTAAAGTTTGAAAAAGGTTGTTACATTTTCTTGGATATATTGTTCGAAGTGTTTTTCTAAAACTAATGTAACTTTGGTCTTCTTTACCCTGCTAGTTATAGCAAGAGTCAGGCCCTTGATAGCCAATTGTTTATCAAACCTACATATATTATTATTATGCCTGCCTCCTATCTATATTATCAGTGAATATTAGAGACGTTCTTCGAAAAATGCTTTTTGAAATGTGTATTAATACGAATAGCTATGAAAATTAACAAAGAAACTTACCCGACATAAAAATTTCAATCGTTAAACATGAAATTACCAATTTTATGCCAAACCCAATTATCGGAAAAAGTGGGCTGGACTAAAACAATGTAAAACAAAGTGGGTATATTAGTTTTACGTCTGAGATACGGTACGTTATCTATACCATGGCCAGCTGTGCATGTGCTGTACTAAAATATTAGAGCAATGGTGAGTAGCACAGACTAACCGCAATGAACCCTGGTTACAGACAGCAGCCGCAGGGATGGACGGAAGATCGAGAGGCGAGAGTTGTTCGCCCCTCCCGGCATAACACATGGCGGCCACAACACATGGGTCATTAAACATGGCGGACACAACACATGGGTGAGTAGTGGTTGTTGTTGTTCGTGTGGCTTCTTTCACGACCTCACCCAGATTTAAAATAGCTTGATGAATACTTTTTTCTAAATAATATTATTTGTATTATTTTCTGCATATTTCCATTTCCACATAAGAAATCATGACATTGTCTAGTGGAAGAATAAAGACATCAAAAATAAATATCTTGGCCAATACTTATTCAATTTATAAAGAAATTATTCTATGTGAACCAAAACGGGGATTCAAAATTTCCAAATGCTGTCATACGAAGGTTTTTTTGGAAAACAGCCAAATAATTACACATTTTTTTTTATTGACTGATTGGCTTTTCAACCGATCTTAGATGGAACCTCAATATAAGGCATTATATTTTCGCAATCCCTTAACTTCCGACCAACATTGCAACCATTCTTGAACACAATTCGTGATTTGTAGCATTTTGCCGATTTTTATTGAGGCACAGCCTTCTTAAACGTCGGTTCAAACTGAGATTCTATCCCGGATTGACTCGTTGAGAAAGCTGTGCATTGAGGAAGTAGAAAAGTTATAATGGCGGACGTCAAAGATGTCAGCGCCCACTTAAATGTGCTTCAAAATGCCTATACCATGTTTATGGTTTCATTTTCTAGCGTCGCCGCTTCAACCCCGATCACCTACGCTAAGACGAAGGGTCACGTAACAGATTCTGGCCCAAATTTTGAAATAACATTCCTCGCTTTACTATTCTTGCGCCTCAAGAACAGCAAGATCGTCACCGAGTTCCACCTGGCGTCGAATGTGGACAAGGTTGGGGCCTGGGACGACGTGTTTGTGAAGTATAAGACCGAGGACAATCCCCATGTGTGGCAGACGTGCTTTATACAATTAAAGCACAAGAAGTCTGCCATGCTTGGTATTGATCATCTAAAGGGTAAACATGACTTCTCACTAAGGAAATACTTAAAATCGTACGTTGAAATAAAGGAGCTAATAAAAACCGCTTCCAGTCAATCCTTATTCGAAGGCTGTGCATTACAAGACAGTACATTTTGTTTGTACACAAACGCGAAAACGCACGATGATTTGTCCAAAAGAGCTAAGAAGCGCCAGAAACCTTTCGACAGTAGCAAAATAGACACCTTGTTCAAGTCCAACCTAAAAACAGGTTTAATATTTAGTTTTAATTACAAAGAAAATTGCGATGAAGATATTTTTGAACATCTAACGCGTAAGCACGAAGACGTTGAGGAGGTCAAAGAATTTATGGATGCCTGCATATTGTTTACTAGGCAAGACTCCTTGGAGCAAATGAAAGAACTTATAAAAAGTGAACTGTTGATGTGTAATGCCATGGTTAACTCAGATATTGACCAATTATATCAGAGTTACATAGACTCAATCAGTAAATGGTGGCGTAAGAGTAAGGAGAGTTTAACTAAAGACAGCGACCTATTGGATCAAATATTGAATGATTTCCGAATAACCTCACTCGCAACGGAAGATGCAAAACGATTCTATATAAACACCATACAATTTCAAAATTCACATCTTTTCGATATGAAAACCATTGATGAGTATGCCCTTGTGCATATTAGTCCCTTGCCGATGTGCATAAATCTATGTTGCACAAAACTTGTGCAGTCGTTTCAGAAAGTCAAAGACCATTACACAATAGTTCTTGATTTGGATTCTTTATTGAAAGTACCCGATGACCGGTTGTCGCCGTGGAGAAGGAATAGAAACAAGAGGCTGGTGATCGTCAGTGACTCCAGTGATGAGCATCAAGCAATGTGCACAACTTTAAGTCAACAATTCGAGAACGACAGTAAACAAAAAATTGTTATTGTGTCTGCTACAAACGATGCATTTACAGTAAATCTAAAGAAATGTGTGCCGAAATCTGTTGAGTGTTTGGAGATTCAAGACACGATTACAAAATCACACCTGGACACCGAATGTCAAGAACGGTTGGAAAACACGGACGTTTCATTCCAAGATAAATTAGTTAAAATGAGCGACCTGCTGGAGAAGGAAACTGATTTAGTTTCTGCTGTTTTCAATGACGATTTTGTTAAGAAATGTTTCTCCACAGGACCCGTGTCGCTTGGACCTCCACTCGAGGAACCAATTTCCTACTACATTCCTCGAACTCTGGAGAAGCGAACGCGGTTAAACAAAGACATTCTTAAAGAAAAGAACTCAGATAAGTACTTCGTACGTAACATAACGGAGCAGGAATTGCAGAAATTAGTTCTAGCAGATGCAGAGGTCGATAATGTTACAGACTTCAGTAGAAACTCTCCTTGTCGACACTTTGTGGTATGATCAGATTGTACCAACGATGATATCAGGAATTTGGTTAAACATGAAGGGAACTTGCATGAGCTGAGGATGTGTTCCGATGGAAATCTCGAGTGGTTGAGCACTAAAGGCAGCGTCGAAAGTATCAACAAATTCATAATACAACACAATCCGACCCCGTACAACCCCGTCTCCGCACTTGACCTGGAGGGTAGAGTGATTATCATCTGTGCCGAGGCCGGAATGGGGAAGAGTACATTCGTCACTCACCTTGCCTGGGAGACCAAGAAGGCCCATCCTTCGCTCTGGGTCATCCGAGTCGACCTGAGGGATCACATCGACAAGCTGGACAAGTTTAGTGATGACGCTGTCAAGTTTTTGTCTTTGGCTGTTAACATCAGCGAGACTGCAATGGAGGGTTGTTTGTTTCGATTCATGATGGGGAAGGGGGAGTGCGTTGTGCTTCTCGACGGGATGGACGAGATAGCGCCGGATTACACAGAAAAGGCTATGAACTTGGTCACTAGCTTGCTCAAAACTAAAGCATGCAAGATTTACATAACATCACGGCACGCACTTAAACACCGCCTGGAAACACACTTACAAACGCTCACTTTTACTATAAGAAAATTCAATGAAAATGATCAAAAAATGTTCTTAAAGAAATTTTTGACAAAAGATATATCAACCTCAAAGACAAAAAATCAACTGGGAGAACTTATAAAAAAACTCATAAATTTAATAGCTGATTCTTTAGATGACATTGACAGAGAATTCATGGGAACTCCACTTTTGACAATGATGGTAGCAGAGATTTACTCGGATGTCTTCAAAGAACAAAAAACAACAGCTGATATACCTGACAAACTCGATATTGTCACAATGTTTGAACAGGTTGTGTCCAAGAAATTTAGAATTTATTTAGATAAAATGGGTTTGAGCAAACTACGTAATAATAACTATGAACTAAATTTTACTTTGAACAACTTTTCCAAACGCCATATGCTGGCTTCCATCATGCTTCTGTTCGACGTTGAGGAGTTACGCAACAGTCTAAAAATCAAAGCGCAACAAGTGGAGATACTGGACGACAATAGTACCTATGCGTACAAGGCCGGTATTATTGCAAACATTGTAAATGGTAAACCAATCTTCTTACACAGAGCCTTCGCGGAATATTTCGCGGCACTATGGATATCTCAGAATTACGCAGAAAACCAAGATTTCCTTCGAAAGAACTTGTTTAGTGATGAATTCAAATTGATTCGCCGACTTTTGGATTTGATGCTTGCAAGGAATTCCGATCTGCTCACGGCTGTGGTCAACACGGATCTAGAGACGGTGACGTCATTGTTGTCTGCAGAGAAAGAAGACGTCAACGTCACAGACCTGGGCGGTCGCACCGCATTGCATCTGGCAGCGTCTGTCAACAACGCTAGGACACGCACGGACATTCCGAGCATGGTGCAGGTACTATTGGAGCACGGGGCGACATTTTACCAGGACGACAAAGTATTGGGCTTGAGTGCGCTGGAGTACGCTACCCACAGTGGGTCTTGGCAAGCCTTCGAACTCTTACATGCGCAGCTGGCAAAAGAACGTGACGACAAAGATATCAAGAAAATGAGATCGACAAAAGAACGTCTGTTGCGTGTTCTCAGAAACAAAAATACAATGCCTACATCAGGTACCTGGTTGCACATCGCATATAAACATGACATGGTTAAAGACGCTCAACGTCTCATCGAAAGTATTGAAGCACTCATTTCCGGAATCAACGTTCAATCTCCACCATCGCACGAGGTATCGACTTCTCGTCAACCCGGGCTTTCAACTCTTGAGCGTGTTACAGATACGATTGCTAGATACATCAACGCACGCAACTCTAATGGTGATTCTGCCCTACACCTCGCTGCCAAGATGACTGAGAACATCGAACAAGCAATAACTCTTCTCGTTTCCAAAGGTGGGAACATACAGGCTCGTACAAACAACTATCAAACACCGCTTCATAAACTGTGTGATAGTCGACATGCCAGTGTAGATGCCGTCAAGGCTCTGATTGTAAGGCTGGAGGGCAAACTTTTATCTGACTACATTAACACAAAAGGCTCTAATGGTTGGTCGGCCTTACATTATGCATATGCAAACGATAAAACTGACTTCATGAAACTCCTCCTATCTAAGGGCGGGGACATACATGCTCGTACAAACAACGATCAAACACCGCTTCATATCCTGTGTGGCTACAGATATGCAAGTGTGAATGCCGTAAGATCTCTCGTTGGTAGGCTGGAGGGCAAACCATTATCTGACTACATTAACACAAAGGACTCCAGCGGTTGGTCGGCCTTACATAATAATTGTGAAAAAAGAAACACTATGGTCATGAAACTTCTTATATCTATGGGCGGGGACATACAGGCTCGTACAAACAATGGTCAAACACCGCTTCATATCCTGTGTTATAATAAATATGTCAGTGTGAATGCCGTTAGGTCTCTTATTGTGAGGCTGAAAGACAAACCTTTATCTGAATACATTAACACAAAAGACTCCAATAGTTGTTCGGCCCTACATTATGCTTGTTACAAGGATAACACTGAGATCTTGAACCTCCTCATAGCAAATGGCGGAGACATTCAGGCTTGTACAAAGATCGCTCAAACACCGCTTCATATCCTGTGTTATAGTAAATATGTCAGTGTGAATGCCGTTAGGGCTCTCATTGTGCGGCTGGAGGGCAAACATTTATCTGACTACATTAACACAAAAGAGTCCAATGGTTGGTCGGCCTTACATTATGCTTGTAAACACGATAACACTGAGATCATAAAACTCCTCATATCTAAGGGCGGGGACATACAGGCTCGTACACACTTTGATAAAACACCGCTTCATATCCTGTGTGAGTATAAATTTACCGGTGTAAGTGCCGTTAGGTCTCTTATTGTAGGGCTAGACGGCAAACCTTTATCTGACTACATTAACACCCAAGACTCCAATGGTTGGTCGGCCACACATTATGTCTGTAAAAAAGGTAACTTTATGGTCATGAAACTCCTCATGTCTAAGGGCGGGGACACACAGGCTCGTACAAACAACGATCAAACTCCGCTACATATCCTGTGTGAGTATGAATTTACAAGTGTACATGCCGTTACGTCTCTCATTGTAAGGCTTAAGGGCAACCATTTATTTGACTATATTAACACAAAAGACTCCAGCGGTTGGTCGGCTTTACATTATGCTATTAAAAACGATAACTCTGAGGTCATAAAACTTCTCATATCTAAGGGCGGGGACACAGCCTACAGGCTCGTACAAACAAGGATATATAACACCGCCTGATATCCTGTGTGGTCCGATGAGATATGAGAAAGTCACTGCCAAAACCTACAATCTCCAATTTTCACTAACTTATTAAGCTAGATATATGGTTGGTTACCTATTTTTTCAAAAATTTTCCACGTCAATCCATTTTGGTACAAAATCGACCATATTCTCCAATGCTATTCTAGGGAGAATTCTTGCATTAGGTTCAAAACATACATTCTCCAAACCACGCCATCTCCACGAACCAATCAGGAAGAAACTATTAAAAGTGGATCTATAAAAACTGCAACAATGAAACGCATATTCTCATGTTGTGAAGGAGTAATCATGCACTTTTAACTAACCCCTGCAAATAGAAAACATGTGAGACAGTACGGATAAATGAAAACATGATAAAATGAAATGAAAATAAAAGAAAACAAACCCTCAGCTAGCTCAACTTTGGGTTGTTGGTAGAGCACAAAAAATATATGAAAAGTTGTTGTTGCTTAAATAAAATATGAGATTATGGTTGTAGGATAATAGGAATTAAAAAATAGAATAGTATAAAATATAAATCTTAATGTTTAATTAATAACACAAATGACACAAAAGATACACAAAAATGAAAATGAAATACATAATTAAACAAAATGAATGAATGAAAACAAAAGTCTGAAATAAATATCGTTAATACTAATCTACCTCCCTATGGCCATAGTATAGGTAAAAAAAGTAATAACGATACCTGTTGTAGCGCTGGCTGGAGATGGCTTGATGTACGGATGGCGATGGTGATATTGATGATGTTGACGATTAGGTTGATGCAGCCGGAGAGCGTGGGTGTTTATAACTGTCTATGGGTTGGAGTTGTGGTGGTCTCTTGTTGTTGTATTGTTATTATTGTGTCCCGTTCGTTGTCTCATACGTTGTTACTTAATACTTATTAATTTATATTTACTGATTACTTATTATGATGATTACTTAGTACTAAAAACTACACTTCACTCACACCCGACCACGTTCGGCCAACCCGGCCATTGTCTCTCCTTACACCTTGGCCCGCGGCCGTCGTACGCCTAAAAAACCGACCTACTCGGCCAAAGGCCGTCTTCCTTCTGCCCACACGTCCCTCAGGACTCCGGCTACAAACTTGCCCCTGTGTTCTTAGGGCGACCAATCAGAAGGCTCATAATTAGTGACGTCATGGAAGATTTTGAATTTGGTTTACCCTAACTAGGGGGTGTAGTGGCCTAAAAATGGACTAGCCTGGTACTTAGCCTTGAAGTGGAAGTTCTCACCCTCGGCGTGGTAACAAACTCTGACCTCCCCTCCAAGACAAATACCAGACCGTCATTAAAAATGTCAAATAATTTAGAAAACTGATACTCTTCTGAGTGGTTTCCCTTGACTTGGAGCACATGTGGCTTTTTAGAACACCCAAGCCGTGTGGGACAAGCCTGTACCGTCTCAATACCCCTCGAATATAATTAAATACTACAACGTGTAATTAATTATATTCCATTTAAATGAAAAACATTAAAAATTACAAAAATTTGAAGTTAAAATAATTCATATCGATTACAAGTTAATTATGAATGAATACAAGAATGATACTTAAAATTATTATAATATTTGCTGAATTGCATAATGCTAAGTTTGATTACAATTAAAAGTTGGAGCTGCAAACTCCTTACTACGATCGCACTATACATCTAGCTCTTTAAACGGCACGTGGCTGTTCAGACAGGGTCGTCGTAAAATGCTAACAACTACCCCTCCTCTAGACCCTCCTTTTTTTTTGTGGTCTCACACCCCAAAACCTTTCCACATTCTTTCTTACATCTGTTTTTCAACACTTGCCCAAATTATTTCCACATGTGACAACAGTTTGAAACCCTCTTGTATGAACAACAAATAAATGAATGGCTCAGGCAATAATCGTTCCAGTTTACAACATGACTCCACAACAAAGTTACTTATTTACCTCTGCTCTGAGTACACTATGATAGCACCTGTAAGCGGTACTCACGAAGAAAAACACCACCAAACGTACGCTATTCCAATTAATTAATTACGACACAACAGATTGTTCATAAAAACTAAATCTCAGTACGGCCTCTCTACCGGTGAGTGCAAGAAAAGAATCTGTTGGCACAAAAATAAAAAACGCACGCTATACTAACCACCACTCAACAGTCTACCCATCGTTACCCACGAACAGTCAAAAACAATTACAACACTTACTTGCAGACTTGACGTTAAATGAACAAAACTCAACTACTACCAATTATAACTGAAATGACCTTCACAACTATCACCCTAACTCATCCGCCAATTTATTTATATTTCGCACAAAACGAATTCATTTAATTTTTAAATTACTTTTATTGAATTGAAATGAAAAATTAAACTTCCATTTATAACACGTCATTCTACTTAATCCACCCCTCATCAACCTTACCGCACAACCGAAATGAACTCCTCTTAAAACAATGAAACTTGACACACAAAACCTTACACTTCTCTCAAAACTACAAAACTTCCATATGACACACTTTAAAACCCACTTCTTAGCGCGAACGAACTCTACATCCCCAAATACTTCCTACATCCCCCTCGTGAAGAAACCGTAACACCAACAAAAAAAAAAACATCTGTTTGCGAGCTGAAGGCTCTGACCTTGAACGACCCCTCCAAGACCGACCCCCCGAAACCAAGCTCACTGCCCGCTGTTTACTGAACATCTTACATAACACAAAATACGTAAACTAAAATTAACAAAATTACCAACGTTATTCTACCTATTGTTAATCGGCCTAAACTCTAATTGATCGCTACGTTCGTCATAATAACTCGCTCGTCTCTTATGGAGCACATCCTCGCAAATTATTTGTCACATCCGGGATTTTATTTATTTTAACGTACCACCTTTAAAAGTTAACGGGTTGAATTTCATCTTACTCCGACAAATAGACACATTCTCACTACTCCTTCCCCGCCTTTCCTTATTCCTTTTTACCTCTACTTTCTTGAATTTAACACTTCTCTTTCTTAGCTCTCTCTTTCTACTTCTTTTCTTACTTGATCCGCACTTCTTTAACTTACGCAACTTCTTACCTTTCCTCA
Source organism: Isoperla grammatica (assembly GCA_945910005.1). Classification (NCBI taxonomy): domain Eukaryota; kingdom Metazoa; phylum Arthropoda; class Insecta; order Plecoptera; family Perlodidae; genus Isoperla; species Isoperla grammatica. The sequence goes on from OX246741.1 coordinate 51,732,840, forward strand.
ACCTCTTTACTTTCCTTAAACTGAAGTTACTTTTCTTTTCCTTATCTACGTTTACTTTCTTCCCCAACACATTAACACTTCAATCTACTTCGCTTATCTTTGACTCTAATTCGCCACTCACTATCTCAACACTTTTATTCTTACCTTCCTTACTTCCATAGATTACTTTATGCATCTCATTCTTACACTCTACTATTACTTCTTTTAACTCTTCCTTAAACTTCTTCCTATCGTTTCTTAACTCCTCAATTAATTGTTTCATATCTTTGTTTACCTGTTCTGCGTTGTCATTCATATCCTTCATATCTTTCTTTAACTGTTCTGTGTTGTCATTTATATTCTTTAACTGTTCTGCGTTGTCATCCCCCTTACTTTCTAACCTTTGCGTGTTATCCTTCATATCCTTCCTTATCTGCTTATTATCGTTTCTTAACTGTTCTACGCTGTCCTTTATTTCCTTTAAGAGCACCAACAGCTCACTTTTTTCCACTGCCATTGTTTCAAATTATCTTTACTTAATATAAAAAAAAATCAATTATTAAACTACAGTTACTTATTCAATCGTTACCAACTTATATGACAAAGACATTACAAGGCTCGTTAAATACAATTATTAATCTTAACACAATCACAATTCGTTACAATATTTATGTTTAATATATCACTACAACCTTTTTATAAAAAATTACCGCAACAACGAAATACAAAATTAACAAGATAACATAAATCTTGGGCGGTGAATCGGACCCCATACGTTTTTACGATTCACGCCACACGTTGCAAGGCGCCATTTGAGACAGTACGGATAAATGAACATGATAAAATGAAATGAAAATAAAAGAAAACAAACCCTCAGCTAGCTCAACTTTGGGTTGTTGGTAGAGCACAAAAAATATATGAAAAGTTGTTGTTGCTTAAATAAAATATGAGATTATGGTTGTAGGATAATAGGAATTAAAAAATAGAATAGTATAAAATATAAATCTTAATGTTTAATTAATAACACAAATGACACAAAAGATACACAAAAATGAAAATGAAATACATAATTAAACAAAATGAATGAATGAAAACAAAAGTCTGAAATAAATATCGTTAATACTAATCTACCTCCCTATGGCCATAGTATAGGTAAAAAAAGTAATAACGATACCTGTTGTAGCGCTGGCTGGAGATGGCTTGATGTACGGATGGCGATGGTGATATTGATGATGTTGACGATTAGGTTGATGCAGCCGGAGAGCGTGGGTGTTTATAACTGTCTATGGGTTGGAGTTGTGGTGGTCTCTTGTTGTTGTATTGTTATTATTGTGTCCCGTTCGTTGTCTCATACGTTGTTACTTAATACTTATTAATTTATATTTACTGATTACTTATTATGATGATTACTTAGTACTAAAAACTACACTTCACTCACACCCGACCACGTTCGGCCAACCCGGCCATTGTCTCTCCTTACACCTTGGCCCGCGGCCGTCGTACGCCTAAAAAACCGACCTATTCGGCCAAAGGCCGTCTTCCTTCTGCCCACACGTCCCTCAGGACTCCGGCTACAAACTTGCCCCTGTGTTCTTAGGGCGACCAATCAGAAGGCTCATAATTAGTGACGTCATGGAAGATTTTGAATTTGGTTTACCCTAACTAGGGGGTGTAGTGGCCTAAAAATGGACTAGCCTGGTACTTAGCCTTGAAGTGGAAGTTCTCACCCTCGGCGTGGTAACAAACTCTGACCTCCCCTCCAAGACAAATACCAGACCGTCATTAAAAATGTCAAATAATTTAGAAAACTGATACTCTTCTGAGTGGTTTCCCTTGACTTGGAGCACATGTGGCTTTTTAGAACACCCAAGCCGTGTGGGACAAGCCTGTACCGTCTCACATGTTCGTACTTGAAAACGCGTTCATGTGACAGAAACACATTTCCTTGATTTCCCACAAATAAGTCATCTTGGACATGGTAGATTTTGCTAATGACTAACTCATATGTAAGTGTACATGCCGTTAGGTCTCTCATTGTAAGGCTGGAGGGCAAGCATTTATCTGACTACATTAACACAAAAGACTTCAGTGGTTGGTCGGCCTTACATTATGCTTGTAAATATGATAACACTGAGATCATGAAACTCCTCATATCTAGGGGCGGGGACTTACAGGCTCGTACAAACTCCGATCAAACTCCGCTTCATAACCTGTGTGAGAGTGAATATGCCAGTGTATATGTCGTTATGGCTCTTATTGTTAGGCTGGAGAGGAAACCTTATCTATCATACAAGACTGCAGTGGTTTAACATTATGCTTGTGTAAGCAATAACTCTGAGGTCGTTAATGCCCTCATATCTAAAGAAACTCACCTTCTTCCGTCTGACCGCTGGGCCATGCCAGGGTACCAGATCTTTTGCTTTGACCGACAATCTTCTTCTCGCCGCGTGCGCGGTTGAGGCACGGCCATCCTTACGCGCTCCACGGCATAGTGGCCCAGGAGGCCACTCCTCCACTAACTACGATAGAGGCCACAATTGCAGGGTTCACAACGTCCCACGGCCTCCGCCGTTGTATATCCATCTAAAGCAGCCTCCAGCAAGACCGACATGGGCCTCCTCTTCGCTCATTTAAGTACCCCAACAGTGCTGGCTGGTGATCTGAACGATAAGCATCCCCTATGAAACTCAGCGGTTTCTAATGCGAGAGGAGATTCTCTCCTCAACTACGTCACCACCACCGATCTCCACCTGACCGTTGTGGGCCCAGTTGAACCCACCTGTCACCACTGTCTTGCAACCACAACCCCGGACGTTCTGGATATTGCTATTCTGCGTAATTACCGTATCGTCCATCATTCTACATGACCTCACCTGCGACCATGACCCAATTCTCATTCTACTAGGTGATTCACTTTCTCATTCCAACCCACCACAACCTTTTCATACCACCACGCCGACTGGCAGCGTTTTCGTACACATCCACCACCGACTCGAGGCGCACCCACTCCCGATCCCGGATTCGCAAGAGAGTATTGCCACAACGATCTCCTTCCTGCTGCTCTGATTCGTCAAGCAGCAGGCGCTGCAATACCCAGAACCTGTCCACGACACTCCACTCATCTTGCACTTCCTCCGGCTCTCGTCGCTTGCGTGAGGGCCCAGAACAAAGCGACAGGAATTGAGTACACCTGAGACCCTGGCCACATACAATCGCCTGGCCTAGTGTTCCTTATCCTCAGGGCGTCGAACTGAAACTGATGGCTGCCTGGGAGTGATGGGAGATGGGAGACATCAGTTGGAGTTCGACGCCCTGAGGATAGGGAACACAAGGGCCCTGAAGCGTCGGCACAATATAGAGCTAGGACGTGGCGGAATAACCTGTACATATTTTAATTTTTTTGACTATATAAATGTAGATATTGTGACGTATATTTTACCCCAAAACAGGTATTATCATATACATACCCAATAGGATAGTTTGTTAAGAACCACTCTTCTATATCAGCATAATATATCTTATACTAACGGCCACCTATCATTAGTTTTTTTTTTATTATTGTATATTTTATTTTATATTATCTATATTTTAAGTATTTTACGGTTAGATGGAAGAATAAACAGCGGCTGATTGTACCTAGCTATATTTTGTTATACCTATATTAGTCTATACCCATGCATATATGTATTGTTTTGTATTAAAACAAATAAATATACCATTATGTTTTACTTACCTCTGTCTCAATCGAATTCAAAACACCTTTCAACACATTTGAGGACGAAATATTGTATTCCTTGATATTCAAGACATTTCCACAGTTACGTACAAATCAATGTAGAGCCTTGCAATATTGACTACTACACAATACACAATGTAAAACACAATCTGCACACACGCACACGCACACGCACACGCACACACAGTAGCTCTTTCTGTAATGATTTTGTGGGCTTTAAGTTTCTTTCCATGTACATTACTTTAATTTAACACTTTTATATTCTTATAATTACTCTGTATACTTAACAAGACAAATTGTAAGCAAAACAATACCAGTATACGAATAAAATAAAATGTATTGAATTGAATTGAATTGAATTGAATTGAATTGAATTGAATTGAATTGAATTGAATTGAAGAGACGTCAAGAGGCTACAAGTACAAATAAATCTCTCTCGACATCCCTTTCTCTTCTGTTCGCTCGTAAATACTTCGGAAGCAGCTACTGATAAGTTACAAACACCCGTAGTGAAACGGGGACGATACTGGAAATTATCACCTCAATTATACAATTATTACCTATTAAAACAACAAAAAAATAAAATTGTAATCGAAATATTTTTCTTGATCATCATTCATATAAATGTGCATACGTAACGATAATAAGTCTCATCCAAATAGTAAACTAAGCTACCGTATAGTTTTATTTTAACCCCGACTACAAAGTTGTCTCCGTGGGGGGGGGGGGGGGGGGGGGAAGGAGGGGCCTTCTGGCCACTTTGCTACGCCTCATGGATTATGGCACTTCGTTCCGTTTTTTTTTGTTTTTTTTTGTTTTTATGTCTGTCGATAGCGGTTGAACGAAAAGTCCGATCAACTTGAAATTTGGACCATCCAAAGAGCTCGATGTGGATTGAAGGTGTATAGTTTTGAGGAAAAATCGTTACAAAGCAAAAAAGTTACAAAGTTACACCATAGTTACTGCAAAGTATATTTCTGTAGCAAAATGGTGGCAAAATTTGAGAAAGCCATATTTTATAAAGGATTTTCCGGCCACGATTATGTTGTACTATGGTGATCTGATCTGATAAATATTGGCAAAGATACACAAAAGTTACTCGAAAATATTTTTCTGAAACACAGAAACAGCAAAATGTGAGGAGGCTATCTTATAGTAAATTGTTGTCCGTTCACGAATATACTAATTTAAACGCAATCGGATGCGTATTAGAGGCAAAAACTACATTTCTATTGCTGTCATTAAGTGTTAGTAACGGTGGTGGACCGTGTTGAAAACACTAAAAAGAATGACAACGAAAATTTTTAAGAAACGCACATTGCACTGCCTTCAACAATGTCGGGAAGTATAAAAGCTATGGAAATTAGAGCAATTTTGCAATGCGCATTTTGAATTGTTGTTTATTGTTGTTTTTATTAGCTTTGAGTTCTTTTCGCCAGAAAGTTCGTAGATATGGACGCCCTCGCTTATCAACGCGTCAAACAGAGCGTTTTCCTAGTTTATAACACAGTGACAATATTTAATTAATGCTATTTTACGCTAAGACAAAGTCTTGAATTGAGGTGTTCTTATTATGACTTTCAAGGTGACAATACTGACAAAAAAAAATGCGTTCTATCCACAGATGACAATGCTGACACAATAATTGCGTTCTATCCACAGATGACAATGCTGACACAATAATTGCGTTCAATCCACATCGGAAAGTCTGAATGATCCAAATTTAAACATAATCGGAATCTCCGTTCGACCGCTATCGCATATATTTAATTTGGATCTACAGCCGGTCACCCAACGGTTTAAACACACAGCATCGCACCGATAACACAAGAACAATAGGCAGGGTTCCTTCAACCCAACTTAATTTCCTTGTTTTATATATAGATTAATATGCCGGAGTATATAAGCGATATATAGAACTGTTCCCATAGGAAATTTTAAAATGCAAGCAGCTATTGAAGTGTGACGATGAACGAAGCCAGCAGTGGGAATGACTTATTCCCTAAATGAGCTCATCAACTCTTCCCCCCCCTACCCCTCCCCCTCCCGTCACGCAGCCTCTCCTCAAATGTAAACTCTAACAACAGATGACTAAAATTTAGTCACGAAGACACCGTTTTAGACACTTTAGTCATCTTTGTGTGCAGTGTTTAAATTTTAGTCACTTGAAGTAAAAATTAGACACCAAATTTATATTTTAAACATTCTGTTAGCAAACAGTCGGTTTTTAGTGTCTAAAAGAGTGACTATTTAGAAGTGACTAATTTGGTTAAACCAAAAGCGTCTAATTTTAGTCATATTTATATTTAAGCAATAAATTAGACACTTGACTGTCAAAATAGACATTTTACTTTAGTCACAGCTTTAGTCATTTAGTCGCATCCAGCATTGCTGAAGTTTATCGATGTGTCAATAGGGAAGTCTCACGCATTTTTTTTATTTGCTTACTGGTTACCTTAAGTTAAAATAAACGGGAACTAATTACTTTCGGCTCGAAAGGTGCATTAACATCGCTTTAACAGCAAGTCAAAGATATTGCTGTCAAAACACGCTCAGAAACGAACCCGCGCCATCTTGCTCGTGACTAAAAAGTTCTGACGTCATATGTCAGTAAACAGTCATTTTATATCATACAAATAGTACTGAAATCCCACCCTTTAGTAGATTATTGCTCTCATAAGACTTTAACTGAACCAACATTTATTTCTTGTTAGTAAATGAACACTTCTCAACATTAATTAACAACAATATGTTAAATAATTGCATTATTTTAAACACGTTTTGGTAAATACTGTATCAAAATGTATTTTCTGAAGAAAACAGTGGTATAAAAGGCATTGTTGTAAAGTCACTGTATCCTAGATATTGTAAAATATCCAACTTAATATCGTTGATATTATTAACAATACTTCAAGGAGGCAGTTGTTTACATGAGATATGACGTCAAGAGCTGTTTTTCAATTACGGAAAGGGGAGGTTCCAAATTTCAAACTTAAAATGCTAATAGAATTGAAAATACACGCTTTTCAGATATAAAAATCATACCGCCCGTATTTTTAAATAATGATCTTCCATTTTTAAGTACTTTGAGGAATATTTATTTTTGATGAGACTTCCCTATTCGTTGATTTGTGAAGGTATGGTATTTTTTAAATCTACCAACTTTATGGTTTTTGATGTGTTTTATTTATTAAATTTTAAGAAGTGGAATAATATAAAATTAAAATAAATAGCTCCTTCTTCAAATTGGAAATATAAAAAAAAAACATCAAAAATTATAAAGCTCGTCATCTACAAATCCGTGCAAAGCAGTAGCCAAAACTACATATTTAAACTGGTTTAAAAATTAAAACATAATTAGGAAATATTTATAACAGGTAACATAAACAGTGACTTTTGTAAAAATTTTATTAAAAAAATATAAAGCGGGTAGATTTAAGAAAGACCTATAATTTTGAAGAAGCTATAATTAATGCATAGTATGCACATTATATATAAGCCGCGTCCTCTTCTTTCCATTATCCAAAACGTCTTTAATCTTTGCAAATTTGAACATGATCTTTGAATACGCGCGGGTATCAAAGCGGCAGACGGAAACGGAACAGTGTTCAGTGGTCAAGGTCAAGTGCGAACTGCGTCACTAGTCTCCGCTGCCTCGGCTCGGCCTCGGCCACGTGTTAGTATCTTTGTCCTCGGCCCTCGCGGAGTGCGTACTGCGTAGTTGACCATGCCTGCCTCGAGATCTAACCGTCGATGGCCTGATATTTCGGTAAGTACAACGTTCAATTATTGTTAATATAATAATAACGTAATTGAATTGTTCTGGGCCAAGCTTTGTTTTAGTGGAATTCTATACAATAACCTCTAGACTCGAGCTAGGAGGTTAACCTAACCTTACCTTTTGCCTAGTGGCAGGCGCTGCCGCACGTTTGGTAGTCTCTTCTCTGTGTTCATCAAAAGACACGTAGGCCTAGGCCCCCCTAGACCCTTAACAACAATGCAGGCACAGTGTAGTCTGTACTGTAATTATCAGGAGCTAATCCACCTAGGCCTAGAACCTAGGCCTATTTGTAAAATGTAGGCCTAGGCCTAGTGCATGATTGTAGGTCTTACTGTAGGCCTACCCTAGCCCTAGGTACGGTAGGGCCTAGGCTAGGCCTAGGCCTAGGCCTCTCATTCGGGGCATTTACCAAATCCATTTCATAATCAATATTTTCTCAAGCTTGACGTAGGCCTAGGCCTAGCAGGTCTGCCTAGGCATAGCCTGCCTGTTTGTATAACAGAGCCCAATCACAACCCATCATTTTGATTCATATCATGAAGTTTAGGGCATGTTTATGTTTCAAGTTAGGGCCTAGGCCTACCATTTTTTAAAGTGTGTAAAAATTCACAATAAATCACAATCATAATCAGCTAGCCTATGCCTACCCAGTCAGTGTGGTGTGTAGGCAACCTCCCACCCCGGGATTTCAACAGGTGTATTGGATTAAAATTGTGAATTCCGTTGTTGTAGTGTACCTAATACCTAGTGTCCTTGCTTAAAGGTTAATACAAAGGGCCTACTACAATATAGGCCTACCATCAGTTTATTGTGAACGAGGAACATTTCCTTTATGTTACGTTGCATCTCGATGCCGATACTTTGAGTCCCGGGTAACAGTATCAATAGGTCTAACTGTTATTACCCCTGCAATTGTAAGCATAATGCAAATTTACTTGTTAAGCATAGGCCTCTATCTTACGATGAGAATGCACAATACCATTCCATAGGCCTGATGGAGTTTATTTTTCCTGGTAACTGTAAGGAAGGGAGTGGTCTCTAGTAGGCCTATCGAACTTGTCGTTCAGGCCCGGTTTTTCAATCGGTTAACGGGTCGTCAATGGGGCCGTTAGCTGACGATCCTTACTCTGTAACCCAAGAAACCCTAAGCAGATAACGGACCGTCAGCTAACGGCCCCGTTAAACACCGATTGAAAAACCGAGCCTAAGACTGCAAATTACACACACTGATAATATTTTACTAGTACTATCACGTATTGACTATCTGGACCTGTTATTTCATTGCACATTAGTGCTTACCATTAGGCATATAAAAGTTATCATTAGACCTACTGGAACATAAACCTACCATTGGCCTACAAGCCTTTCAGGGTAGGCCTACCAGTAGGCCTTCTTTAGACCTTCACAAAGTTAGATTTAGACGTAGGCCTACCTTGCTAAAAAAGAAAAAAATAGAAAAGTATGTCTAGTTACGAATTATGGAAAATAACTTAATCCTAAAACTTTATAGACCTATCAAGTTCCATACACAGCAATCAATATGTAGGTACTAAAAAAAAATATATTAGTTAGCAGTTAGTTTATCAGTTAGCATGATACTAAGTCAGTGCGTTAATGGAACAACATATTATTATGTAATCCACCGTTCAATGTTGACATTCTGTGCGGGTGAGGTAGGTCTATGTGAGTAACTTACGTATTTGATTGACTCAGAAGGTCTAGTCCAGGCCTTCCCAATTGGCGGCCCACGGGCCACATCCGGCCCGCGGCGTTCTCTTGCCTGGCTCGCACTCTAATTTAAGTTCTGTGGAAACTTTGATTTGGAATTTAGCAGTTTGTAAAATCGTGATAAAATTCTGGTGCATACTGTACCTGTGCGGTCAATGTTGTCTTCACGCATATTGTTTCGCTCAAGACCCATCCTGTCCCGGGCGTAGAGCAAATCTTTTCAATAGAGAATATAACAGTAAACGACAAGCCTACCCCCACTACCACCCCCTTCGGTCATTCATGTCACTGTGACAGCTTGGCGTGCAAGAATGCCACAAACAGGGTTGTTCTTCAGTAGTCAGTTTACTGTACATTCAGAAGGTTGTGTGTGCTATTCGCAAAGAAATAAAGAAGACAGTGTGTGAAAGTGTGAGTTGTGTGAGACGTTGTGCGTGACTGTACATTGATTTCAAATTTTAAATAGTTCTGTGAATCATTGGAAGGATTTTTTCGTGTGCAAGATGAACTCGGGAGTGAAAAAACGTAAAGTGGACAATGAAAACAGGGCTTTTAATAGTGCGTGGACTTATGATTTTTGTTTTATTATGCCTGCACGGCCCAACAGCAAACCCATGTGTTTGATATGCAACGATACTGTTGCTGTTGTCAAAAGCAGCAACCTTAAACGACACTACGAGTCCAAACACAAAGGGTTTGAGACAAATTATCCGAAAGATTCCAACAATAGGAATAGAAAGATAGATAATATGGTTGCTAGTTATAACCAGAGCACTAATGTTATGACCCACTCAAGTTCACAACAAGACAAATGTACGGAAGCTTCATTGCGCGTGTCTTGGATTATAGCAAAAAAGATGCTACCTTTTACAATGACATAAGTTGTGAAAGAATGTATGACTGCAACTTGTGAAGTTTTATTTGACAGTCCCAAAGAAAAGATAATAGATGATCAATTCAAACAAATTCCGTTATCTAACAACACATCCACTCGTCGATGTGAAATTATGTCTAAAAATATCTTTGCTCAATTATCGGAGGACTTGTTGAAAGCCGACGCCTTTTCAATCGCTCTCGATGAGTCAACTGATGTAAGTGACACGGCCCAATTGTCGGTATTTGTTCGTTTTTTTAATGGGACGTCTATGGTTGAAGAACTATTAGGCCTTATTCCGCTCAAGGGCCAAACGAGAGGGGAAGACGTAACAAACGCCTTGGTTAAATTTTTTGAAGATAATAACATTGATTTGACGAAAGTTGTGGCAATTACCACCGATGGCGCGCCGGCCATGTTAAGCAAAAACAAAGGGTTTGTTGGTCGAATCCGACAAATGGTACCACGTGTGTTATCGTACCACTGCATCATTCATCAAACCGCCCTGTGTGCAAAACTAAGTCAGGAACTCACGCATTCGATGGGTATTTTGACCAAGTTGGTTAATTACCTGAGATCGAAATCGGCATTATTGCATCGTGAGTTAAAAAAATACCTAAAAGAAATTGATGCAGAATATGGCGACCTTATTCAACACAATAATATTCGGTGGCTAAGTAAGGGACATGTTGTGCTAAGATTCTGGGCCATAAAGAATGAAGTTGCTGCATTTTTGGTTTCTAGCAATGCAAAGGGGGCTGAAGAATTTGTCGACTTTATACAAAACGCGGAGCAAATGCTTGTTGCATTTCTAGCCGACATACTTTAACTGATTAACAACCTAAACTTGACGCTGCAAGGGAAAAACAAGCTAATAGGCGATTTGTACGAGTCGATCGCCTCATTTCAAGACCTACTTACCGTTCTTCAATCGGACATTGAAGATGGAAACTTCTTTCATTTTCCCACCGTAAAATCGTTTGCAGACACCGATCCCGATACAAGCTACGATCATGATCCGTTCATTTCTTTCATCAAAATGTTGGCAAAAGAATTCGAAGACAGATTTGAAGAGTTTCGCGGGAAAGAAGACATATTTCGCATCGTGACAAATCCCACATTACTATTGCCAACTGGAGACATGATAAAGAGCGTTAAGAACATGTTTCCGTCGACGAATGAGGGGGAACTGCAAATTGAGTTCTGCAAGTTGAAGAACGATTTCGAATTCAATGAAAAACTAAAAGAAGCCAAAAGTAACGATACAGCACACGGTATCGTAGACTTTTGGATAAATGATGTAAACGACATCAAATATCGTGAATTACGATGTCCGCCTGAAGACGGAACGTGCAATCGGCCCGAAACGTCAAGATGTTTTTAACGATGGACGCGGCAAAACCCGACAGCCAAGTTTTAAAAAGTCAATATTAACTTAACTTCTAATGCTTCAAAGTATAACGATTTTCTTGTAATTGCATGCAAAGGAATTAAGTACTAGGGATGACATCGGGTAATAAAATTCGGAACCGGTTCCAGCTCTCATATTACCCGGGTACCCGGATCCTGAAAACGTATTTTTCGATGTGTAGGCTTGATTTGAAGGTCGTCGCTAGGCCTTGTGAAGGGCGCGGGGCTGAAGACGAGGGACGAATGACATGCATGCCGCCTGCTCGAAGAGCCCCTTGGAATACGCCTGCAGTAATCACGTCAAGTAAAAAAAAAACATTTCGCAATACACAACTGAAGCACGTACATAAAACATGCTATTTCAAGTAAAATAAATTGTAATAGAACAAGTGTTAGCCAGAATGTTTGACCAGAATATTAAACAATGAACAAATAGTAACGAATGCAAGTCGGTTCGCGTCTGTTCTGTTCCCCGTCGGGTCACGTGTTGTGGAAGGGTATAGTAGCCGTCATTTTCGTAGAGCGCTAGCGGTTCCTTTCAGTTCTTCTTGAATAAAGCTCGCTGTCATGTACTCGTCACAGCTACAATAAGGCAGACGATTGCTTTGACACCGGTCAAGAATTTGTTTTGTAAATTTGTGTTTTTGCCCCTTTTGGTGACAGTAGTAGCATCTTTGACAGTGCGCCCGCCCGCGGAGAAGCTCATTGTGCTAAGTTAAACGGGCATGTAACCCTTCGTGAATAGAGCTCGAGAAAGCGCTCCACAGAAATGACGGCTACTATAGGCTCGCGCCGTACCTGCTGGCTCCATCGAAATCAACCGCAGCAATACTGGCGCGTAAATATAGCCTAGAAACGGACTAAAATTACCCGGACCCGAAAAATGGCTCCGGGTAATACTTTGGAGCCGGGTACGCGGGTTACCCGGGTACCCGATGTCATCCCTATTAAGTACCCACATGGCCGCCAAGCACATCGTTGTAAGGTTCCTGCAAACCATCAACAGTAATGTGAGCGTATCGCAGTCGTCAGCAGTCCAATTAATGCAGTCAAATCCATATTACTTTTACCGGACACTTTGAGTTTAATAGCAAAGTGAAATGGAGGTTATGTTGACTAATAACTATGTTTGTTTATTAGCCCACTGCCTTTGAAACTCACCCTTCATGAGAACCTAAGGTTTAGGTGCCTGGATTAACATAGGCATTCCTGGGCCCTGATTCTCTATGGTCAACGATAAGGTGATCACCGGTTTTGGTCGTTATGAGAAGGCTGTGACCCAATCACAGCCATCCATTCGCCTTCCGTAACGACAGAAACCGGTGAGAAATTTACCACGGATTTAGAGAATCGGGCTCCTGTTGGAACGTAGATAGAATATGGATTTATAGGGACCGTGTGTTAGTACATACACTGCTATATGTGGCCAAATTTAGCAACTTACTGGTGAAGATTTCATTTCGCAGTTAAAAATAGTGCTGGATATTATTATGAAATATCATGTTTTTTGTTTTGTGTTTTTTTTTTCTTGCCGATGTGTATATTTTTTGTTTTGTTGTTATGTTTTGTGTTTTTTTGTTTTTTATTGTCTTGTTGTGTTTGTGTATGTTGTGTGTTATTTGTTGTTTGTACGTCTTAAACGTGTCTTCATTAAATTGGCGGCTTACCTTTTTAAGATTTACTGATGGAATTCAGAATCTGCCCAAAAATTTTAAAAGCCGTATTTAATCAAGCAATTTTCAAAAAATTTCCATTATCGACGTAGGAAGAACGACGCTGCTTCATCAGGAAGTTGCGTGACATTGCCACTTTGAGCGCTTCATTCGTTTTTACTAGCGCCTTCGGTGCCTATAATAGTTACTTAAAGGTGCATTCACAATCTTTACTAGTACTATGGTCTAATGATTAAGACCTAGACAAACCTTAGTCACAGCCAATCAGAGCGCAGTATTCTCCCTCCCAGCCAATGAAAGAAGCCTGTGGCTTAGTCTTAATCATTAAACCTTAGTACTAGTAAAGATTGTGAACGCACCTTAATAGAGTACTCTGGTACGATGGTAATTAATGTGCCGCGTGAACGCTCGTGGCTTCCCCTGGTATTATTTCTCCAAGTATAGCAACTTAATTAGGATCAAATTTGTAATTTGTGTAATTTGTGAGCTGACTTCTCTTGAGGCAAACATCAGACTAACTGTGACGTAATGCACAACGATTACCGTAGAAAGAATGAACGTCAAAAGGCGTTTTTTTTTGCGGTTACCTTCCGTTGGTTACCTGGAACGGTGGGCGTGGCTATTAGGCTTGTGCACTTTACTCGGCGGAAGACTGCATTCACGAATGTGCGAAAGAACGCCAGGACTATGCTGATTTATACCAAGCATGAAAGGGGCAGTAAACAAGCATGTGATGTCGGTATGCGAATACTTATGTTAAAACGTTAGAGTTATTGAAGGAAACTTACATCTCGTTGGCAGTAAGGGAATCAACTATTTCACTTTACATCAACGTTGGCAGTAAGGGAATCAACTATTGCCCTTTACACCAACGTTGGCAGTAAGGGAATCAACTATTTCCCTTTACACCAACGTTGGCAGTAAGGGAATCAACTATTTCCCTTTACACCAACGTTGGCAGTAAGGGAATCAACTATTGCCCTTTACACCAACGTTGGCAGTAAGGGAATCAACTATTTCCCTTTACACCAACGTTGGCAGTAAGGGAATCAACTATTTCCCTTTACACCAACGTTGGCAGTAAGGGAATCAACTATTTCCCTTTACACCAACGTTGGCAGTAAGGGAATCGACTATTGCCCTTTACACCAACGTTGGCAGTAAGGGAATCAACTATTGCCCTTTACACCAACGTTGGCAGTAAGGGAATCAACTATTGCCCTTTACACCAACGTTGGCAGTAAGGGAATCAACTATTGCCCTTTACACCAACGTTGGCAGTAAGGGAATCAACTATTACCCTTACACCAACGTTGGCAGTATGGGAATCAACTATTTCCCTTTACACCAACGTTGGCAGTAAGGGAATCAACTATTACCCTTTACACCAACGTTGACAGTAAGGGAATTAGGCAATAAGGGACCGCTCCATTAGTTAGGTTTGATGAGTAAAAACACTGTATTGATACTTTCTGTCCGTTAGATAAAACTGACTGGGTAAACATTTCCATCAATATCGTGTGATAGGCTTAGTCATTGTCAGCTAATTCATAAATGAGATCACATTTGGTACGATTAGCAGGGCGATGACACTGACACAGTTTATCATAGATTCAACTAAGTAGTAAGAAATTCTGCAGCTAACAATGAGTCTTTCTGTACGTTCGTTTCATATAGTTCCGTTTGTTTGATTATAAATACAGTGGATTTATTTATCTTGCATCTGTCAGATTTGGGTTTCATGAAAAGCGATGAGATTATTTTTTATCGAGTCAATGAACTCACGGCGATATGAACTGCAAACCTCCACTTTGCCTTTCACGCAGTTTTGATAAAGGTTGACTTGATGGACCTCAAAATGTTTTGAAAACTATTATTAGTTATTAAGTAAGCGTAGCGGGCGTCTCATTCTACTTCTATGTCACTCATTCTGTTTGTTTTCTTTCTGTCTTGCGATAGCGGTCGAACGGAAAGTCCGATCAAGTTGAAATGTGGAACATCAATGTGAATTGAACGCCATTAGTTGTGGCAAAATCGTTCGGAAAGTTACAGTTACAATACAATTCTTGAAACATATTCTTCTGAAACAAAATGGCAGCAAAATAAGAAATAGCATGTTTAATAAAGATTGTGATTGTAGTGACAAACAACAGCTGGAGCTTAATCAACTTTCCCTAAGACAAGAAGTAATGAAATTGAATCTTATTTAAAGTAAAACACTTCTGCCTGAACCGGGATTTGAACCCGGGACATTATGCACTGGATGCAGGGATGTTAACCACTGGTATTGCGATAGCGGTTGAACGGAGAGTCCGATAAAGTTTAAATTGAAACATCCACAAGCCTCGATGTGGATTGAATGTAAATGGTTTTGTGGTAAAATCGTTTCTAAAGTTAAAAAGTTACACCATACTGAGAAATATTTTTATGAAACAGAATGGTGGCAAACTGTGAGATAGCCATATTTTTTTAAAATGATTTTTCCCGTCGAGAATGTACAATTTATGGCGATCTGATAAGACTTGGCTAAGTTACACAAACGTTACTCGAATTTGTTTTTCTGAAAGACAGTAACGGCCAAACGTGAGCCAGCTTACATTTTTGTTCAGTCACGAATAAACTAATTTAAAGACAATCTGATACGTATTAGAACCAGAAAATACATTTGAATGACTGTCAATTAGTGTGAGTAACGGTGGCGGACCTTATAGAAAACATCAACAAAAATCTTACAAAAGCACATTGCACGACATTCAACAATGTCGGGAAGCATTATAGCTATGGAAATGGGAAAAAAAATTGCAATGCGCATTCTTGTATTGTTCTTATTGCTGTTTATACGCTGTTATCTTATCTCAGTGAACAATGACGATAGCTTTGAAAACTTTTCGCCAGAAAGTTTGTAGACAGACATGTTCGCGCTCGCTTATCAACGCGTCACACAGAGCGTTTTCCTAGTGTACTAATACCACAATGAAACAAAACGTGTACGTAAACAATAATTTATTCAGGTGTTTTAGATGTTATTCTGTGATGGAAATTGTTGAAAACCTTAATAGGTTGAAACTCTTTCTTTAAACGGGCTGCGTCCTTATTTTTGTCCCGTCCCTTTTTTGTACAACAACAAAAAACAACAACAACAACAACCCCAGTCGATCTGTTGTCCTGCCATTGAGGTTAATGCGGTCTGACAAGTTGAAGCTGTTTCATATGGACAAGCAAGAATGTCTTCACACTCTGCCGTCTAGACTTACATTATCGGATGGATCCAGGACTAGTTCAGTGTTGTTTGTCTATATTGTGCCCTGTTGTTGGCTGGGCCCTTGACCGTGGCAAACCTAGGCCTGCCATGACCCAAGGAAGTAAATTACAAAATAACGTAAGTTGTTATTCTAGAATATGGGATGGAGTGGAGATAAACCTATTATACCAAATAACCAAGGCCTACCCTAGGTCTAGGTCGCTGCATGTTTCTGCTAACTGTCTAGGTCCCACTTTGCGCTTCGATATTACTCCGCTAGGAGTAAATCCAGTAGACCTTGGCTAGGTCCTAGCTAGACGATTTTACCGAGTAGGTCTCTAATAGAGCGAGTACAACATGTAACGTGTGTTGTGTTGCGCACCTAAATTCTCATTGATGAAAGCCGCGAGAAGATAACAGAGTGTTATCTGAGGTACTTCCACTAGAGTAGTTAAAGGAGAGAACTTCTCTATCGGCTCTTCTCCGTCATATGTCTTTCAAACAATGATCGTTTCAATACTATTGCAACAGGTGGTAGCACCCAACCGAAAACATTTTGAAAATGTTTTCAGAAAATGATTCCCGTGTCGCGACATATTTAGCTTGGGCCACCGATAGTCTGTACTCTGAAAATTATAATGATAAGAAGCACAATGCTTTAAAAAGTTAAAAAAGTTGTTTCCAAACTTCAAATATAATATAAAATGTCGTAAATGTAACTTAAGTATTGAAGAAACACTGGGATGACGTACGAATGTTTACTGGTTTTTAGTAGAAATGAATCCCAGCATTTACTAATGAATGAGAATATCGTGGTTGACTGAAGAAACCACCGTTACAAGATTTTTAAAATATGCGAAGCAAACAAGTTTAATTTTGGAAATAAGCACATTGATTTCTAAAAGTACCAACATTATTTTAATCTTCATTTTTAAGCCGCCGGTACCGGCAATATTGATACTATAATTCACAATCACGTCAAACTTAGTTTTGTAAAAAATACTTTATTTGATCAACAATTTTTAAAGCGGTTCAAGAACATAATTTGTGTACAGTCTTGTTAACTGCGAAATCTTATGACGGTGTTTTCTTAAATAAGTATTTTAATCGACCGGTACAAATAGACTCGGCGTACCGGTAGATTAAAACAATGACACAAAAAAAACACCAATACAAGTTATGCAACTAAATATACTTTAGACTGTAGACCAACGGTCTCGAACCCAAATATAAATTGTTTAATCATTACGTGTTTTTTTTTTTTTTTTTTCAAAATTTAGTTAGACGTAAAGTGAATTAAAGTCGCAATTATAATGGTAACGGCGTCGGAAAAGTTAAGAACATTATGTTGGTATTTTCACAGGTCAATATTTCAATTTCAATGAAATACTTTTTTATGTTATACGCATATTTAAGAATAGTGCAAACGTTGGAATGATCAACCTTTAGTCAGTATTGACGAAGCCTAGCCTTATCAACATGGGAGCGGCATTTACACTCGAAGGAGAAGAAGAAGATTAGTTAAACACTCCACACCTTGTTGGTTGCTACGCAGATACATTTTATAATAGATAACAACTTGGATAATATGATCTCATTTCCTGCCGAAGTGGCAGTGATCAAGCAGCAATCGAGCAATTCGGACGATGCGGACGATTCGTCCATTGGCGTGAGGTGAGTTTTCTAGTGGAGAACTAAATCAGACGATGCTTCTATTGGCGTAAGTGAGTTTTCTAGTTGGGGAACCAAATCAGACGATGCTTTTGAAGGCCCCACTTTTCTTGTCGTCACTCTATTTTATCTACTTTTTGAATTCTGTTTCTCTGGAATAAAATTGTAGATTCTGGTAATATCTAGCCCCAAAATATTGATATTGAATGTCATTTTTAACACATGACCACTCAATTTTTACGCTTTTCGAGACTTTCGGTAGCACACTCGTACATTTCAAGTTAAGACAATTGACGATTATTGATTAATTAAAAGAATTTGTTTAACTCTTAAACAAAGTAATGACATACATACAATTACAGTGTTTCAGTATTTTCGCGCTATTACTTGAAATAAAATAAAACAATATCATCAAATGATATTATCAGGAGATGAAAGCAAGATAGATAAAAAATATAAGATTACACCGAATTTAGCGTTCTATGCAACCATCACTTAAATAAATCCACACAGGATGAAACATATCCTTGATTGGCTAAAATACTGTCTTTCGTTTCAACCGGATTCAACGTGGTTCTCCTCTATTTGTATTGAGTGATTCCAGTTTCATTTAGATGCTGTTATCCAAGCATACGCTATTGATTTAGGCCTAGAAATCATATAATCAACACCGATATGTTGAAAAAGCTTTATACTGTAGTGACTGTACATATGTCATTACTTTACAATCAAAGGTAAGTAATTTTTTTATAAAGTCAGAATATTGTTTGTTTTTGAAAGATTTTTCACTGTACTTTGAATGCCAGCAAGGTATGTGTTTAATATTTAATATTTAGTAAAGATAAGACAAGATTGTGTTTATTTAGCTTCACCTTCTATTAGTGTCGTACATAGGGCCTACATTTGCCACTTATTATTTATTACTATCAATTAAATATACATATAATTCAATTTATTTTATGTTTACGATCTAATATTATTTCTCATTGTACAATTGATGTTCAAATACATATTTTATAACTTCTGACATGTATCAAAAAGTTTATTATTTAAATATGTTTTTTATATGTCTAGGTCATTTGTCAGACATTCTTAATCCTAGTATATTTGTGAAACCTTGCGTTTTAGTCACTTGATAATTCCAGGGTTCATCACGTTTTAGTGCAGAGCACATTATTATATTATTATCATACTATTATTATATTATTATTTTAAAAATATATTAAATTATTAGTTATTATTATATAATTTACCAAAAGCAAACAAATCTCGACAAAACTTCGCAAATGAGAATACATAATCACACATTTCTTGTGAGCATCGTCTTCTGTTGACAACTCAAATGTCAACACAGTTTTCCCCCTACATTATAGCCGTTGTGACGTCATCAAACACTACCTGTAATATATGCATTGTTACTGATACTAACACATAAATTAACAAAAAAAATTATATATTATATTGATGTTAAACAAATAATGTATGGATGCCTTGTCTAACAAAAAAAAAAAAAAGATCTTCATGACAAAGTTGCCGCTGTATCATAATATTCACACAAAGCGGATAGTTCTGGACAATACTGTAACCACATTGTGGAATGAACTAATAATTACTGATCGAAGCGTAAGGTACCTCCTAACTAACAATTTCTTGTCACAAGAAACGAACTTAAGTGTCATTGGAGTATTATTGATGTTACCATCCTGAAGAATTTACATACATACATACAAACATACAGCTAGAAACCTATTTATAAAGCCAGCAGGCAGAATACGCAAATTATATGTAATCGAAGTGAATGATAATAAAAATAATAATAATAATAATAATAATAGTAAAAATAATAATAATAATAATAATAATAATAATAATAATAATAATAATAATAATAATAATAATAATAATAATAATAATAATAATTTTTTTTTATTTTTATTGAGAGTTATATTGACACATAAGTATACATAGGACATGTATTGTTATCCCCCTAAGCCCTTAGGCTTGACTGTGGGGTTCTCCCCAAAAGAAACAAAATACACAAAAACCACAAATAATTCCATATTAACATAATTAATTTAAAAATGAAAATAAAAAAATTATTAAAATAATTGTGAAGAAAATGAAGATTTACAAACATTAACATACACATTATAAGCTACCAAAGCAAAGAGAACACAACGGAGACTAAACTTAACTGTGTCAATAATTATTTTTATTTATATAGAAATCTTTAACTTCTCTTTTAAGTTGACTAAGTGAGGGAAGCGCAGTTATATACAGAGGCAAATCATTAAAAATACTAGGAATTATTACTTTGAGAGTCCTGGCGCCCTGCTTATTGTTATAAGTCGGCACATAATAAAAAGCTGTATTTTGAGAACGCGTTGCGATGGAACGATGGATGGGTGTTTTAAAGTTAGATTTAAAATTGAATTGTATTGCAATCCTGTACATGTATAATTGATTAACCGGTAACACATCTCCTTTTAAATAAATATTATCTCCGGTCTCATTTTCAACTGAGTTAGTGAACAAACGAATCAGTCGATTCTGTAAGCTTATTAATTTATTCAAATTAGATTGCGACGCGTTACCCCATGCTAAAATACCATACATTAATACGGATTCTGCCAGAGATTGATAAATTGTTTTAAGAACGTTAGCCGGAAACATGCTTTTGATCGAATACATTTGGCTAAGGCATGACCGTAATTGACTGCACATTTTGGCTATATGTGGTGACCAACTAAGTCGGTTGTCAATTATTATTCCTAGGTACATATGGCTATCCACACATTGAACGACCGATTTACAACTACATGCTTCACCATGCAAACAATTATAAGAGTGAGAGATGACCTTAACAATAGAGTGACGATCTTGGTTTAAGGGGTTACATATATGAACAATTTTTGTTTTATCTACGTTAATAACCAGCTTATTATCGTGAGCCCACAATAATAATCTGTTGAAGTCTATTTGTAAATATTGTATGGCAATTGATAAGTTTTTGTGTACAGCTATTATTGCTGTGTCATCTGCATATAAATAGATATTGCATTTACGCATGTAATTGATAATATTGTTCACATAAATCAGGTAGAGAATTGGTCCTAAAATTGAACCCTGAGGTACCCCGGTATTGACAGGTAATTTTTTACTGGTTGTTTTACGAACTTTGACCGATACTTCTCTATCACTTAAATAGCTCTTAAACCATTTAAGCATATTGCCTCTTATTCCTATTTGTTCCAGATTATCTAATAGTATATGTTATGGTTGAGAGTATCGAAAGCTTTGCTAAAATCAATAAACATAGCTACAATATGCATATTATCGTCTAGTTTTGAATTAACGAAATCCGTAAATTGTAACAATAAATCTGACGTGCTTCTCCCTTTCTGGAAGCCATATTGTTGATTAGTTATAATGTTGAAATTAGCCAAATATTTTGATAGCGCATTTTCCACACAACGTTCTAATATTTTTTCAATTACTGGCAGTAACGCGATAGGTCTGTAGTTACTATAATCAAGATGATCTCCTTTTTTGTAGATAGGTCTAATTATAGAAATTTTCAACTCTTTAGGCACCACACCTTCTTCAATTGATAAGTTTATAAAGTTAGCAATATAGGGGCTTATCTCATCGCACACATTCTGTAAATCTTTCACTCGAATACCGTCAATACCCGGCTGTTTACGTTCCATACTATTGATAATTGCTGCGACTTCCCTTGCTGACACTTCCGGCATATAGAACGATTGATTTTGACCCCTCTCTATATATGGAGTGCAGACCTTTTTGTCACAAGTATGCTGTAATTTAGTCACACCCTCAACAAAAGAGTTCACAAAGCAATCTACAATTTCCGCGTGCGAATTTTTTTGCCCTAAGTATCTGTCAATAATATCATCGACAGAATCTTTCGGCTTTCTTCCCATTGCATTATTAATAGTTTGCCACGTTTTTTTAATGTCATTTTTATAATGTTCAAATTTATTCTGAAAATAATGTTTTTTTGTTCTTCTTATAAGGCTGTTAACTCTATTCCTTATCTGTTTATACTGTTGGAAATAAAAATCCTTTAAAGGATTTAAAAGATTAGCGCTTTTCCATTTTTGAAAACATTTGTCCCTACATTTAGTCAACTCACGTATCTCGTCTGTTACCCATTCTTGATTTACTCGTTTATTTTTCCTCGTTTTGGTATGGACGTTGACAGTACATGATTCATAAGCTTTGGCAAATATCTCTTCTATGGCATTGTATATGTCAGTACAATTGCGATAATCTCCCAGATCACCCCAGTGAACGGCCTTCAGCATGTTGTATAGTTTTACTTCATCCAAAACAAACTCGGTCTCTGACCGGGTACGATGCATAGGCCTACCTGAGTTCAAGTCCAAGGCTAACATAAGCATATAATGATCACTAACCTATACTAATAATAATAATAATAATAACAATAATAATAATAATAATAATAATAATAATAATAATAATAATAATAATAATAATAATAATAATAATAATAATAGTAATAATAATAATAATAACAATAATATTTATACTAATAATAATAATGGTAAAAAAAATAATAATAAATAATAATGATTATAATAATAATTTTTTATTGCATGATTACAGGTTTACATCTTTCCAAGAAACTAAATAAATTCGTTGACCACAAAGCCATACAAGTGGCTTGTCTGTGGATCAGTACACAAAAAGAAAGTTATGGATCGGATAGACATTATACCTAAGTTTGAAACACTGGTAGCTACTGTACAAACAAAAAAAACCCAAAAGAGAAAAAAATTCTTGTATAAGTAAAAATTCTAGTATTATAATTGTATTATATACTTATATTCTATTTCTATAATATCGAAAACTAATATAATATTATATAATTTTTATACATAAATAATAATAATAATAAATAAAAATAATAATAAAAATAATAATAATAATATTAATAATAATAATAATAATAATAATAATAAAAACACAATTGAATGGTAAAAACAAGATCAAAGCAATTAACACTTATGCTATACCGGTACTAACATATTCATTTGGAATTATTAACTGGACACAGACAGAACTTCATGCCCTAGAAATTCTCACCCGCACAACATTCACCAAATACAGAAGTCATCACCCTAAGTCAGCAATAGAACGAGTGACTCTACCTAGAGAAAAGGGGGGAAGAGGCTTGATTGATTTAAACAATTTATATTATAAACAAATTGAAATTCTGAGAAAGTACTTTTATACAAAATGTCCACATTCACAACTTCATAGAGCTATAGTATCGGCAGACAAGTCGCTTTCTCCCCTCAATTTAAATGACGGAAATTTAAACTTGCTTCAAAAACTAAATTCTGACACAGCAAAAGAGATCAGAATATCAGAAAAGACGTTACATAGCAGACATTATAAAGAACTTCTTAAGGATAGCGTCGATAGGGTAGCATCGAACAAATGGTTAACGTCCGGGGACATTTTCAGCGAAACAGAGGGATTTATGATCGCTATTCAAGATAAAGTAATCAAGACTAACAATTACAAAAAATACATACTGAAAGACGTCACAGTGGAAGATAAATGTAGAAAATGTAATTTGAACGGCGAAACAATTGAACATATCGTATCTGGGTGCAAAATGCTTTGTCAAACAGATTATCTTCATAGGCATAACCAAGTTGCAAACATTGTACATCAAAAATTAGCCATGAAGTATAAACTTATAAACACAACCACTGCGTATTACAAATACAAGCCTGAAAAGGTATTAGATAGTAAAGACTACAAATTATATTACGACCGGGCAGTTATTACAGACCAAACCATACATCACAATAGACCGGATATTATATTTATTGACAAGAAGAAACAAGAAACGATTTTAATTGATGTTGCCGTCCCTTTATGCCACAATGTAGAGACAACTTGGCGGGAAAAGATAAACAGATATAAGGAATTATCAATTGAAATAAAAAGGTTGTGGAAGCAGAATAATGTAACTGTTTTACCGTTAATTATATCAGCAAATGGCATTGTTCCACGTAAACTCCATGACAGTATTAAACTAATTGGTCTCCAACCGAACATATACATCGAGATGCAAAAAGCAATTATTTTGAACACGTGTAGGATAGTGCGAAAATTTTTGAACTAAGAAGAATGAAGACTTCAAGAAGTTCTCCATCCCGATGGTGGTTTTCGTGGTTTCCACCGTACAAAGAGCGAATGCTGGGATGAGTACAAATCGGCCACGACCGTACATAGCATCCACAGTTCGGTTTGGAAAAAATAATGTGGACAATGATATATTAAGTAGTATAGCCAAATGTGGGCATTTGAGAAGCAGAAGAAGAAGAAGAAGAAGAAGAAGAAGAAGAAGAAGAAGAAGATATATTAAGTAGTTCTAAGTAGATTTTAATAAGGTAAACACATGGAAATACTTGACATTTGTGTCCGTACAACATGTTTATGCCGGTTTTGACCGAGTTTGTATGTATTGCAACAATAAAATAATAATAATAATAATCATGATAATAATAATATATATAAAATAATAATAATAATAATAACAAAAATAATAAAAATAATAATAATAATAATAATAATAATAATAATAATAATAATAATAATAATAATACTAATAATAATAATAATATCATAATAAAAATAATATTAAAAACAATAAAAATATTCTATTTTTATTTTTTATTATAACAGTTATCATTTGAACAAAAGCACACAACATTTTTACATCTTTATAAAATCCACAAAGCCCTTGAAAGGGCTTACCTGTGGCATAATTATATAATAATAATAATAATAATAATAATAATAATAATAATAATAATAATAATAATAATAATAATAATAATAATAATAATAATAATAATAATAATGATAATAATAATAATAATAACAATAATAATAATAAAAATAATAATAATATTTATAATAATACTTATAAAAATACTAATTATAATAAAATAACTATAATAATTATAATAATAAAAATAATAATAATAATAATAATAATAATAATAATGATAATAATAAAATTGTTAGAAACAATTTGGTGGAGGTGCCGAGTAAATTAGAACGAAATAAAATCCAGCTGCGATTTCATTATAAATAATTCCCCGGCCCTGAGAAAAACTTTCTACATCATTATAAAGCTGTGTTTACAGTCACGCGTTCTGACGAAACTTTTGAACTTACCCGAGGGACCTTATTCCGTACAAGAGGTTGTGTTAATTATGTATGATTCATATTCTTTTAAAAGTCTTTAAAAGGGTGTTTGTTAACTTCTTTGGAGGGTTATTCAACCACTTTGACAAATTGAAATCTTTGTTCGGTATGGCCATACCAACAAGTCCAACCAACAATGACACAACTGTGTCATTGTTATCAAGCCGAATTCAAAAGAATTGCACGCATAGTTAAATTACATGTTAAATGCTCTACTAACTGAAGTTATAAACACACTAACTGTCAAACCGCATTGTTCGTATTTAACTACGTTCATAAAACGATACGGCTTGGTGTAAGCTTTTAATATTCTTTTACTTTTATCAAATGTTAAAAATAAAAATAATAATAAAGACATATTTTTTGTTTAATCCACGCACACAATATTACATCTTACATTCACGTTCCGGAAAACTACTTGCTAGCTGTAAAAATGTACGTGTGAACAGTTACAGTTTAACACGCATTCGTTATTGTGATGAAATTTATTTAAAAAGAAAACTATAACTTCAACAGACTGTTTTTGTGTAAGAATATATTAATTTGAAAAATAAAATACTGATGCTAAATCGTTTAATTTTAATCAATCGTAAACATGTACGTGGGGTTCTGCCGTTCTATAACTCTAAATATATAATGGTTTCAATAAAAGCTAATGCTTATATTTTGTTTTACTCTTCTTCCTTTACAGCTAAACGTCTTCAGAGGATGTGTTAAGTGCTGAACAATCTGTTGCACGGACGAGTACCGAGTCAAGACTAAGACTATCCGCGGACAGTCTCGAGGTGACACACTAGCGGATCAACCACGCGGCAGCAGCAAGGTAACTAACAAGTCTGTATAACGCTGGTTAATGTAAGAACATATTCTATGGTCTTCTTGCCAGTTGAAATAAAGCAACAATCAGTCAATCAATCAATCAATCTCTCTCTCTCTCTCTCTCTCTCTCTCTCTCTCTCTCTCTCTCTCTCTCTCTCTCTCTCTCTCTCTCTCTCTCTCTCTCCGCTCTAAGTTTCTCTCTTATTGGTACCTGTTTATTATAATTGCCATTGTTTTTTACTTTGGTAATATCCACGAGAGAAATACACAACAGTCATATAGTTAAAGGAGAACATATTTGAATCTTGAAGCCAATAAGGTGGGGTGTATTCACGTATTGCGCATGGTGGCCACATTGGAGGTTACAATGGCATGTGATTGGTAGTTTATTGTTACTATGTTTCAGCTGGCGTTTGATGCAAATTCAACTGTTCTCTAACTTTGGTTTGCTATTATTACTTAAAATAAACATTAACAAACTCTTTTGTCTCGATTACTCTTTTAATCGTTTACGAAGGCTTACAGTAATCATTTTCGTACAATTTATCGAGGAATATATGTCTTCAAACTTGTCATACTTCCCCGCAGTGACGACACTAGGGGGGGCTAGGGGGGGCCGGTGTCCCCCCCTAAAATCCCTCGGCCCCCCAGCGGCTCCCCAAGCCAAAATAAATCACCACTGATACACTATACGTTGGTGCCGCCGCATGCACGTCAACAAACAAATAATTCGCGTTCAAATAGCCGCGCTTCTAGCTAGTTCTTGTAGTTTTAATTGACTACAGCAATCCGCAACACTACTAAATATTTATCAAACTGGAGTTCGTAGCATTTTGATTATTTACTTTCAAGTTTTTCACTGCTTGCACATGGTAACTGAAGCCAGAAGTTTCAAACGCCATTGGAAGGTTGTATGCCCCTTCTTGCTTTCAATGAAGCTTACAAACTGTGCACTATTAGCCTAACAATATCTTCATCAAGTGCTGCTTGTGAAAGAAAATTTTCGTGCACGTGCCGTATCAAGAGTTATTTACGAAATCGAATGGGAAACAATCGATTAAGACTAAGACTAATCGACTATCTGTCCTATCAGTGAAAAAAGACATTGCCAAAGGCCTCAACATGCGCAAGGTGGCTCGCAAAGCTCATCACAACTTGAGGATAAGCTTGAATTAATTAGGTAAGAATGGAATGCATATTTTCATGCCCGCGAGTGCAAGTAGCCTGCTCCCCCCCCCCCCCCCCCTGGGGGGGTTGCCCCAACTCTGATTGAAAACCAGTCTGGAATCTGCATGGCCCCCAATACATTCGTAGGATCCCCGTTGGCCCCCCAATGGATAATTCCTGGCGTCGTCACTGCTTCCCCGTAAACAATATTATTCGTTTTCTATTTACAGCTAAATAAAACTTGAAATAGTAGTATAGGTGGCCTCCAATATGGCCGATGTGACATCACGTGAATACTCCCTATAATTAAGACATAATTTTTATAACTTATACCAATCTTATTTTTATCAGTTGAATAGTAACTCTCCCATTCCGGGTACATCTCACAAGAAATGTCTTGCCATGCCGTTATTTATATTTCCCTTCCCGATCGCTATAGCTTTTCGAAGACAATTTCCATAAACACTCCCTAACCTCCATCTCGCAAATAAATTTCTCTGAATCGAACATCTCCCCTTGCTGTCATGATGTGAAGTGAACAAAATCACTTGGAACCCTGTGTCTTGAAATGAAGTGAACAAAATTCACAGAAACCCTGTGCGGGAGAACCGCCAGTGTGTCACCCCTCATAAAAGACAATGCTCCACGTTCCTCGGGGGCGGACGATCCGCGCGGACCGAACGCTGCATGTCGCGGTCGCTCGCGGTTGAAAGCGGACGAACCGCCAAGTGTGGCAGGGCCCATAAGAATACATGCTTTACGTTATCAGCGGTCGAAATGCAAATGTGGCGTCGACCTAAATTAGCTTTGTTTTCCTACTCAGTGAACCGTCATCGTTTCGAGGTTTTACCGAAGTTTATTAAGGAATTTTATGTGACTGACGTTGTTATTACGATATTTATATAAATATTTAGCTTTAAAGATATAAGATATGTATGTCCACTGTTTTCAATTTTCTAAAGTAGGTATTCATGACATACAAATGTGTAAATTTGAAACATTTTTGTTTTAATTTTTAACGGATCGTACTGTCAATATTGCTACTTTAATACGCTACGGTTTTGCAACAATTTGCAAGAAATACTGCTGCTGGTCATAAACAATGGTTCGTTGCGGTTAACACTTAGCGCGCGGCCGGCGTACTAATACTCCGCGCGATGTAGTGCCAGGTTGGCGGGCTGCGTAGTATTACGTCGGGCATATATCAAACGTTCTAGTGACTGCCAACGTTTTTTTCTACGCTGCTCGGATTTTGCGAGAACATTAGTACTGGTGTTAACCGTTAGATGGCATAGGCAGCCGCTCTTATTTCCTGTTGGCGTCAAAATTTGCAGATGTTTGCGTGAATAGTGCGAATGGCTTCTAGTAGTTGTAGTAGTAGTAGTAGTAGTAGTAGTAGTAGTAGTAGTAGTAGAAGTAGTAGTAGTAGTAGTAGTAGTAGTAGTAGTAGTAGTAGTAGTAGTAGTGGTGGTAGAAGAAGTAGTAGTAGTAGTAGTAGTAGTAGTAGTAGTAGTAGTAGTAGTTGTAGTAGTAGAAATAGTAGTAGTAGTAGTAGTAGTAGTAGTAGTAGTAGTAGTAGTAGTAGTAGTAGGTGTAGTAATAGTAGTAGTAGTAGTAGTAGTAGTAGTAGTAGTAGTAGTAGTAGTAGTAGTAGTAGTAGTAGTAGTAGTAGTAGTAGTAGTAGTAGTAGTAGTAGTAGTAGTAGTAGTAGTAGTAGTAGTAGTAGTAGTAGTAGTAGTAGTAGTAGTAGTAGTTTTTTTTTTTTTTTTTTTTTTTTTTTTTTTTTTTTTTTATTGTTTTACTGAACCAGATACATTGTTACAATTATCAACTCCGCAAAGCTGCACACGCAACTTGACTGCAGAGTCTAATTCACAAACATTATTACATTTTTATCTTGGCACTTTCTCCTACTTTATCCAATTTATTCATTATAATGCGTTAGAATGGTATAATTAAAATTAAAATTAAAAATAAAATAGCCTTATGATGATTGAAATACAAAAAACAAATAGTTACATTTTAACAGAATTGGAAAATGTTTTTTTCTTATTAAGTATTAACACTTCATACATTATTTAGGATCCATATTTTTAACTGCTTCTTTACTTCATACATAGTTTTTAATTCTTGTAGTTCTTTTGGTATCATATTTAAATATTTTGGAATCAGTATTCTTCTCTGTTGATCGCCATACTTGTTGAAGTTATTCTGAGGTATTATCAGTCTATCAGCGTGTCTTGTGTTATATTGGTGGTTTGCTACTTCTCTATAATTCTTTGTGAAATAATTACTGACTAAAAATACATACGGAAACAATTGATATACAGTTAATAGCTCATGTCTGTTTTCTCTTAACTGTCTTTCTGGAATTATCATCTTGAAAGCATTTTTTTGAATTGAGTATATTTTTTCTAAGTATAATTTTGTTGTCGCCCCCCATGCCAATATCCCATAGCGTATTATTGATTCCATAAGTGCGAAATATACCAATTTTAGTGCTCTAACAGGAACCAGTGGTTTCAAAATTCGTAATCCATACAGAGCCGACCTAAGACGATTACATAGTTTTTCTATGTGTATGTCCCATTTGAAACGGTTATCTATCACCACCCCTAAATAAGTATATTCAAATACATTTTCTATATTTTCTTTACACAAACATATTACTCTATTTGCGTGTTTGATGTCCTGTCTAAAATGGCGATGTAAGCAAGCATGGTCATGGTAGATTATGTTAATATTTTGATTTTGTTTAAGAGGAGAGCGTATATACATGGCTTTAGTTTTTTTATGGTTAACGGTTAAGCTATTGTCGTGCGCCCATCTTAGTAAATTATTAAAGTCAGACTGTAACATACGATTAGCTGTTCTGAAATCCGCGTGAGCTACAACAAGAACTGTGTCATCAGCATAAAGGTAAGAAAATGAGTTATGTAGTACTTTGCGCATTTCATTAACATATATAAGATACAACAAGGGTCCCAGAATTGACCCTTGCGGTACCCCAGATGAAACCTTTTTCTCTCTACTATAGACACCATTAACTTTAACTTTCATAGTTCTATTCGTTAGATAATCATGAAACCATCTTAAGGTGAGGCCATCAACACCTATTTTCTTCAAGGCGGCCAACAATCTACTATGTAACAGAGTATCGAAAGCCTTAGAAAAATCTATAAATAAAACAGCAACGTGTAGGTTGTTATTTAATGCACCTTTAATGTGGTCAGAAAAATCATCTAAAAGTTTACTTGTACTTTTGTTCTTTTGATAGCCGTATTGTCTCTTGTCTAGTAATTTAAAATCATTTAGATAGTTTATCAACATATCTGCTACATATCTTTCCATTATTTTATCTATTACACTTAATATTGCTATTGGGCGATAGTTGTTATATTCTTTGTGGTTTCCACCCTTATATATAGGTCGCACAATAGAACACTTTAAGGGCGATGGTATATGACAGGAAAAAGTAAGATTTACTAAATTTGATAGTACCGGACTAATAGCTGTCGCGCACATTTGGACGTCTCGCATTCTAATGCCATCAAGACCAGGACTTTTCTCACTATTGAAGCTTTCAATAATTTTTTCAATTTGAGTAGGTGACGCTCTTTTCAAATACATGCACTGTTTTGTATCAGTTTTCATAGATTCAGAAGTTACAACAGTGCAGTCGTGTTTAATATGTGCTACTTCATCATGAAATGTATCAGCAAAACCTTCTACAATCTCTTTTTCACTTGTTGTTTTTCCCATGTATTTAAGAATAGTTTCATCAACGGAATTAGATGCATTTTTCCCTAAGACCCTGTTAATTGTTTTCCACGTACCACGAATGTCACCTTTACAGTCATTAAATTTATTCTTATAAAAGTCAGTTTTTGCTTTGCTAACCTCTTTGTTTACTAGGTTTCTTAGTCTTTTATATTCAAACCTCCAGTGTTCGTTTGTACACGAGTTCTTCCATTTTTTAAACGCTTTATCCCTCTCTGCCATGTACGCTTTGATTTCTATAGTGATCCATGGTTTAGTATTCCTAGAAGACTGTCTCTGACTAATTTCCTTAATTTCAGTTGATTTTTCATATACCGTCTTGAATTTTGATACTAGTTCATTATATAAAACGCTTGGGTCCTTTATGCTTAGTAAATCATTCCACTGTATTTTACCTATTTCAAGCTGAACTTTCCTTTCATTTAATACTTTTACTTCCTTTTTAACTGGAGAGAGAGGTTCAGTAACTGCTGCGTTCTTGTTTACCGCTAATAGGATTAAGTTGTGATCAGATATTTTTACTTCGCCGATAATTGAGGTTAAATTTTGTGTTTTATCATTTATTCTGACGTATACGTGGTCTAAACAAGATTTACATAATTTACCTAATCTATCTTCTATCCTAGTTGCATCATAAATACATTGTTTCATACCATAATTTGCCATAACGTTCTTATAATCTGTAACACGAGTATTGTTGTCGTCCATTAGATTAATATTTATATCTCCTGTTACAATTATTTGTTCATTGTCCTTAACTTCATGTAATATCCCGTCAAACTCTACTAAAAATTCCGAAACATTGTAACTTGGTGGCCGGTAAATGGCCAATAAATGTGTTTTGATTCCTTTTAAAATAAAAGTACCGTGTATGCCCTCGAATGAATTAAAATTTGTATATATCATTTGAAAGTCTAACATGTCCCTTACATATACTATAAGACCCCCGCCTCGTTTGGTATTTCTTAGACTTGAAAATATATTATACCCATCAATAGTAAAATAACTCAATTCATAAGACTTAATATTTACTTCCCCCAAGATTATTATATCCAGAAAGGCAGTTAAATTGCTGATATATGAATGAAATTCATCGAAATGTTTCTTTAGTGATCTGATGTTTAAGAACAGACAGTTAAATTTGTTGTTACAAGTATTTGAAACCATTTCAGCAAAGTTAGTTGTTGAAATCGTATCAACGACAGGCAGCAAAAAAACATCACTCGTCTCTTCTTCCTCCATTTTTGAAGACATAATAGACAGGTTAGAGATTACTCACTATTCCGAAGCACTAAACCAGCTTGTCGAGGTCAGCCATGCGCGTGATTCTAATGACAGGGGATGATTCATTCTTCCGCGCGAACACACGACCGAACTTGTACCACACATACTTGTATCCATTAGCCCGGCCTGCTTCTTTCGCTTTCCACAGCAGAAGTTTCTGGAACGCCGTCAAGTTTTCATTTACGTAGATTTTGTTGCTGTTGCCATCCCGAAAAAAATCGCAGTTTTTAATATCAGCTTGGTTCCTCTTGTTTATAAATTCATCCCTCTTCTTTCTGGAAATTAGCTGCACAATCACGCTCGCTGTTTTGCCATTCTTTGCTGGTAGACGGTGAACTGCATCGATGTCTTGTTCTTCCAAGGTGATGTTTAGTTTATCGGCTATCTTTAATACAACTTCCTCGAGCTTCTCGTTATCTTTTACCATGACGCCGTCAAGTTCGAAATTGTTTTTCCGAGAGTATTGTTCTAGGTGGTTAACTCGTTCTGTGAGGGTGTTAATCAGCTCGTCTTTTTCTTTGAGTTCGTTGACTACCAGATTCACAGTTTTTTTCAACGAAACCACGGCGTCAAAGTGTTCACTTAGTTTATTAAATAATTCGTCATATTTGGACGAAAGAAAGTCGATACTTTTGACAAACTCCGCTTGAAGTTCTTGCTGGCTTCTTACAAACTCTGACTTCAACTCAGCGAAACACTTGCCCATATCGGAAACATCCTTTTCGTCGTTATTTTCACCCTCTCTACATTTAACACATTTCCATTGCAGACGTCTAGCTTCCGACATAGACCTGTAGGTAGATTTCAAAATTGATGCACAAACAAAATGTAACTTATCATCACAGTTACTGCAGATAATATATGATCCATTTTTCGGTAACGCACTTTTACAATCACCACACTTCTCCATCGTAATTCTAAACCGGAGAGCTCGCTCACGTACGTCCGCTCGCGACGAGTGCCAAGCACTGACTAGTAGTAGTAGTAGTAGTAGTAGTAGTAGTAGTAGTAGTAGTAGTAGTAGTAGTAGTAGTAGTAGTAGTAGTAGTAGTAGTAGTAGTAGTAGTAGTAGTAGTAGTAGTAGTAGTAGTAGTAGTAGTAGTAGTAGTAGTAGTAGTAGTAGTAGTAGTAGTAGTAGTAGTAGTAGTAGTAGTGTGACGTCCCGTCATTGTGGAACTTGTTAACGGTAACAGTTGAATTACAGTTTTCTGTTGTGCCGTCTTTTTCGGTCTTATTTATTTAGTGAGTTGGTATTCGTGTGTTTCGTTACCTCGATAGTTATTGAGAAGGCGATGACTGTTTGAATTTGTTGATTTGTGTTGCCTAGCGATGGTAAAAGAGTTGGGGGAAGAGTGTGTTTGGACGAGGACGAGGTTTTTGGTAGAGTGATTGGTTTGATTTCTGCAGTTTGTTCGGGTTATTCATTTCCAAGTTTGTGGCGGTTGTGGAGGGGCCATGCAACCGGCGTGAGCTGAATCTAGGCCTAGTACGAGTGGAAGGAGTACGCGGATCGAGGAGCGTACAGACTTTACAGTGATCAACGGGTATTGTACAAGCCGCAAGAAAGAGTTACGAACTGTTTTGGTCAATACCAGATTCAACTACATGAGTTAATAAGTTATTTTAGTTAAACCGTAATACCATAGGTACGGTGGCCATCTTTCTTTTTTATTTTTCTTTGATTAATACTCTTACAATTTTGGATACAAGTTCCACGGACGATTCCGCATCCTCAAATTCATGCTGTAATAAATTGTAAAACTGATTCAATTGTTAGTCCATACCTATTACCCAGACAGGTATTCTTTGTTCCTCCTGTCTGGTGTTTTTTTCTTCTTTAAAATGAACAAAGTGGCGCCCAAAGAAGTTTTGTGAAGGTTGAGAAGGTTACGAGAATGAAGGAGATCCACGACCGTTCTCCACAATTGAACCCCTAGCCGGACCCGTGGTAAGAAGTGGTAAACGGTGGCGTTACATAATTGGCGCTCGAACGTGGGGCTCTAGACGATTGAGGTGCGTACGGGGTTGTAATTGTTCCCCTGTGGTTGTTATTTGGCATACGTGTGCGTTATTGGCTCGATACGATTAAGATGCATACATGTGTGTTGTTGCCCTTTACGATTGAGGTGCATACGTGGTTGTTATTCTCTCGTCGTTGTTGTTGTTGTGCCCACGTGGTTGTTATTGTTAGCACAGTACAGGCTGTCTCCGTACGTGGTGGATTGTATTGGTCGCTGTGCTTGACGGTTTGTTGACAATTGGTTCTTCGTTGGAGTTTCCTCGTTGTTTAATCTAGTTTTGTAGTGAGTCTGGTTATTCGACTACGTGTTTGGTATTATTCCAAGTTAAAAAGTTTTATCTCTGTGGTGATTGGTCAATGCTTGGTTACGGGGTATTGTTGTTTATAGTAGTTGTTGTTTTGAATCGTGTCTTGTAGATTTTTAAGATGGCTGACTTGGATCGAGAACTGACTGTGATTGGTACTAAGCTGACCGACTTGTCTATGCTAATTTCTGATTATGAGGGAGATGCAGAACAATCAAGAACCATTTCACTTAGACTGGTATTAGCTGAACGTCGACTTCACTTGTTAGGTGACAGTGATGCGGTGCAGGAGCGTATTCGTCCACTAAATGAGGATGTTGCTCTACTTAATCGTAGATTTCTTAACATGGTTGAAGCAGTAGGTACAATTCCAGCGGTAGCGGTGCCAGAAGTTCGTAGAGAGGCTCAACGCTCGGAGAGAAATATGATTCCGGTGGCTAAGTGGAATTTAAAATTTACTGGTGAGAGTTCTGATATGAGTTTGGGTGCGTTCTTAGAACGCGTAGATGAATTGTGTTCAGCACGTAACGTCACTAAGGAGCAGTTATGGATTGAAGCAGTCGATATTTTCAGTGGATCTGCGTTGATTTGGTTTCGGTCTGTCAAACGAAATACTCATTCTTGGGCGGAACTGGTTACGGAAATGAGGGCTGAGTTTTCACCCAGCGATTATGATGACAATTTGATGGAAGAGATTAGGGCTAGGACCCAAGGTGTCTCAGAGCGAATAGGCATGTACCTAGCTGTTATGGACAATTTATTCAATCGGTTATCGTATGTTGTGTCTGAAGAGGATAGGTTACGAGTAATAAAGAAGAACGTTCTGCCTTCGATAATGGAAAAGCTTTGTCTTCATGATGTAGGATCAATTGACAGATTACGAGAGTTGGGTCGTAGGGTTGAGGACAGTTTTCTGTTATCTCAGAAATTCCGCCCTCCTCCATCTTCCAAAGTATCACTGGAGCCTGATTTAGCTTACCAGGGGGTGAGTAAATCGCGTATTTAATTGGAAGCGACTACGACTGTACCATCAGTACAACTTGCGGCTTCCGCGGCTAAACAAGTGAAATGTGCATGTTGTGGTTGGGCCGGTCATTCGATTAGAGATTGTCAGAAGAGAGGTTATCGGAAATATTGCTTTACTTGTGGGAAGGTTGATAAGACAGTTTTAACTTGTTCGGATTGTTCAAAAAACGTCGTAGGGCAACGCAATCCCGTAGGCGAGCGTTGATTGTCCCGGATAGGCCTACGAATAATTGTATGAATAATATTGGAATTACCAATGTTTCACCATGTGTAGTAGAAGGCGTTATGACCAAACATAAAGAGGATTGTCGTTATTATTTGGATATAGATATTTTCGGTCGGAAGGTTAGAGGCTTATTGGACTCTGGCGCTTCACGTACGTTCTTAGGAGGCAAAGGTTGGAAAATTGTACAACAACTTGGGTTTAAGGTTCAACCAACAAATATTAGTGTGTTAGTGGCGAATGGGGCTGAATGTGAGGTAGAAGGTATTGTCGATTTACCACTCACCTTAGACAATCGTTCTGTTGTTCTTCCGGTCATGATTGTTCCCGAAGTAAAATCTACACTTATTCTAGGCATTGATTTTTGGAACGCTATGAAATTGGTACCCGACGTTAGTGAGGGGACTTGGTCATTTTCCGACACCCCTGATATAACCTGTGAGTCTCTACGTGTTCTACAACCACGTGAAAACTTAACCTTTGAGCAAGAAAGACGTCTAAAAGAGTTGTTAGATAGAAACATTGCTGAAAACGTAAATATTCCTAGTGAACCTACGCCGTTAACACAGCACCGTATCGATTCGGGTGATGCGTTACCAATTAAACAGCGGTATTACCCTGTGTCACCTGTAGTTCAAGCAGAAATTAATCGAGAATTGGATCAGATGTTGAAGGATGGTATTGTGGAACCTTCTATGAGTCCTTGGAGCTCACCCATTATTTTGGTGAAGAAACCTTCGGGCGCGTATCGTTTCGTGGTAGACTACCGTTAGGTTAATGCGTGTACAAAAAAGGATGCGTATCCCATACCTTATGTGTCAGCGATATTGGATCGTCTTAGAGATAGTAGATATTTATCTTCTCTCGATATAAAAAATGCTTTTTGGCAGATCGGAGTGGAAGAAGCTAGTAGAGATAAGACAGCGTTCACAGTACCAGGTAGAGGGTTGTTTCAATTTCGGAGGATGCCGTTCAGGTTACATAACAGTCCCGCGACCTGGCAGCGTTTGATCGATAAAGTTTTGGGTCCCGATCTTGAACCCTATGTCTTCGTATATCTGGATGACATAATCTTGGCTACATCCAGCTTTCAGCAACATTTGGAACTATTGGAAGAAATTTTCCGTCGTTTACGTAAAGCATCATTGACACTAAATATGGAAAAATGTCATTTTGTGCGTCCTGAACTTAAATATCTTGGTTACTTTATAGATCGTTGGGGTCTTCATGTTGATCCGGCCAAAGTAGAGGCAATCGTTAACTATCCTCGCCCGACGAAAGTCAAAGAAGTACGTCGTTTTGTAGGGATGGCTTCGTGGTATCGACGGTTTATACCGGATTTGTCAGCTACGGTTGCTCCACTTACGGCGTTACTAAAGAAAAGCACAGGTTGAAAGTGGGAAAGCGTTGCTGAGGAAGCTTTTTGTAAAGTTAAAACTTGTCTGGCTAGTGCTCCAGTTCTTACCTGTCCCGATTTCTCCAAACCATTTGTTTTACAGACCGATGCTTCAGAGTTTGGAATTGGTTGTGTTCTGTCTCAGGAATCCGACGAAGGGGAACAAGTAATCGCCTATGGTAGCCGTACCCTTACCAATGCAGAAAGGAGATTTTTCGTTACCGAAAAAGAATGTCTTGCTGTCATTTGGGCGGTAGAGAAGCACCGTGCTTATTTAGAAGGCTCGCAATTCACGGTCATAACAGATCACCATAGTCTTCTGTGGTTGAATAATTTGAAAGATCCTGTTGGTCGACTAGCTAGGTGGGCGGTCCGACTTCAACAGTACAATTTTACAATTATCCATAGGAAAGGGTCTGCACATGTTGTTCCAGACGCTTTGTCAAGAGCGAAAGAACCAGTGGCAGTGTTGGAAGTTGTAGCTCCCATTCTAGATAAGTGGTATTTAAAAATGTGTGACCAGGTGCGAGAAAAACCCCAAGATTTTTCTGTTTGGCGTCTAGAAGGCGTGACACTTTTCAAATTGTGTTACGATTATAGTAAGTTACCTGTGGAGGAAAGCGTGTGGAAACGCGTGTTACCTGAAGAGTTGCGTCGAGAAGCTATTATGGAATGCCACGACGAACCCAATGCTGGTCACCGAGGAATGTATAAGACTTTAGCTCGAGTCGCTCAAGAATATTATTGGCCGAAGATGAAATTTGATGTATGTCGCTACGTGTCGTCTTGTCACGTGTGTGCTCAGCACAAAGTTTTACAGAGGCGTCCTGCTGGATTACTAAATCCTCGAGTGTTTCCGTCTTGTCCATGGGAAGTTCTTACTTTGGATTTAATCGGTCTATTACCCCCTTCTTTGAAAAGAAATAAATTTATCCTCGTTGTACAAGATACACACACAAAGTGGACTTATCTATTTCCATTACGAAACTCAACTAGTCAAGAGGTACTTTTTCCATTAATTAACTCCGTGTTTCTCGAGAATGGAGCTCCTCGTCGTATCATTGTTGACAATGGACCCCAACTAGCGTCTAACTATTTCAAACAGACCATGGATGCCTATGCCGTGGAGGTGCAATTCACCCCTCTTTACCACCCACAAGCTAATCCAGTGGAACGAATGAATAAGGAAGTTGGCAACATTATTGCAATTTTTGTTGGAGAGAACCAGCGAAAATGGGACATATTACTACCTCAAGTTCAATATGTGCTCCGGACGAGTAAACATGAGACGACCAAGTACACTCCTGCTTATTTACAATATGGACGAGAATTGAGTCTTTGCGGGAAACGTGACCGTTCCACATTCGACACGTCTGGAGAGAAGATAGCAATGGGTATAGAAGAGAGATGGGCTGGTCTCGAGAATATTCGTGAAAGAGTGCAGTGTAACGTTGCAGAGGCCCAACGTCGTCAAGCACGGAATTATAACTTGCGTCACCAACCTGTTGAATATCGAGAGGGAGACCGAGTGTGGAGACGTAACTTTGTTTTGTCTGATGCTACTAAATAGTTTTCGGCCAAACTGGCAAAGAAATTTGTAGGACCTTTCGTTGTTTCTAGGAAGTTGTCACCTGTTGTGCTAGAACTCAAAGATCTGACTGGTAAAGCAGCAGGAAAGTGGCATGTGGTGGATCTTAAAAATGTTGTCTCAGGCTAAGATTGGCTTTCTAAGAAAATCAGGATTTTCTTTTGTAGGCAGAGGGGGTGTGACGTTCCGTCATTGTGGAACTTGTTAACGGTAACAGTTGAATTACAGTTTTCTGTTGTGCCGTCTTTTTCGGTCATATTTATTAAGTGAGTTGGTATTCGTGTGTTTTGTTACCTCGATAGTTATTGAGAAGGCGGTGACTGTTTGAATTTGTTGATTTGTGTTGCCTAGCGACGGTAAAAGAGTTGGGGGAAGAGTGTGTTTGGACGAGGACGAGGTTTTTAGTAGAGTGATTGGTTTGATTTCTGCAGTTTGTTCGGGTTATTCATTTCCAAGTTTGTGGCGGTTGTGGAGGGGCCATGCAACCGGCGTGAGCTGAATCTAGGCCTAGTACGAGTGGAAGGAGTACGCGGATCGAGGAGCGTACAGACTTTACAGTGATCAACGGGTATTGTACAAGCCGCAAGAAAGAGTTACGAACTGTTTTGGTCAATACCAGATTCAACTACATGAGTTAATAAGTTATTTTAGTTAAACCGTAATACCATAGGTACGGTGGCCACCTTTCTTTTTTTTTTCTTTGATTAATACTCTTACAATTTTGGATACAAGTTCCACGGACGATTCCGCATCCTCAAATTCATGCTGTAATAAATTGTAAAACTGATTCAATTGTTAGTCCATACCTATTACCCAGACAGGTATTCTTTGTTCCTCATGTCTGGTGTTTTTTTTTCTTTAAAATGAACAAAGTGGCGCCCAAAGAAGTTTTGTAAAGGTTGAGAAGGTTACGAGAATGAAGAAGATCCACGACCGTTCTCCACACTTGAACCCCTAGCCGGACCCGTGGTAAGAAGTGGTAAACGGTGGCGTTACAGTAGTAGTAGTAGTAGTAGTAGTAGTAGTAGCAGCCTATTTTTATTCTAATTAAAAAAAAAAAAAAAAATCAAAAATTGTCACTTTTTTACAAAATTATGACTGATTCATATAAAAATATTTAAAAAAAAATCGTTTTGAAGATGAAGAGTCAAGGGTTTTTTAGGTATAACTCCCACATACATACCTTCCATACTTCCTTCGGTTCAATAGTGACAAAAACCCCCAGCAGCAGGGGAAGGACCTGTCTACAACGTCCAGCACCCAAAAACACACTTTGGTCTTGGAGATGAAGACTTTTCAGTGCATTTCCATTAATGGTATTTTGTTAATGATTATTTTCATATGCTGGTACAAATGCGCTCTCTGTACCATTAGATTATAACAATCGTAAACAAAATACAAATGAAGGTGAAAGCACTGGAAATGCTGCAAATACTAGACAAATTTGTTGTTTAACCGCAATAAAAAGTTTTTATAACCAGCAGCACGTATTTCTTGCAAAACCTGAAGAGCATGTATAGAGCAACAGTGACAATACCAACCGTGGAAAAACTAGGAAAACGCTCCGCGTTGCCAGATGAGCGAGTTTTTTTCAATGTATCAAATCAAATAAATCGTTTGCTTATCATATTACTCTTTTAAAAAAAAAAAATACCTTTATAATAAACAAATGATTTTTTTACAAGATGGCGGATCAAGTTACATCGTTATAACTAAAGTATATTATTTCTTGATATGTTGCTAATAGATGCACGAAATATTATTCAATTATGTTAAGAAGTTTTCTTTAAAGAAATTAAAACCTTCAAGTTGATGGATTTCCGCATAGTTTCATTCGACCGTGGTCTACTCAATAGGCTCTTATTCATAAACTTTTAAACCTATCAGTGTATGGAAAGTTTCATAATGTAGATAAGACTATATCTAAAATGTAATATTAATTAATCATACAAGTACCCGCTTTTAAATCATAATAAAAGCTTTTTAATTTGTCGTCCAAGTTCGTTGTTAACATTTGCATGTTTGCCGTGAAGGTCATTAAATATAACACGTCATTGTAGCTATTCTATGATAGCTATCAAACTTCCAAATACATAGTGAGAAAGGTCTGACTGCGTAAGCCATTTCGGTAGCATACTATGTGCATCTAACTTCAATGGTCCGCAAATGCGAATCATATCGGTGGAACACTGTAAAAACGAAGAAAATTACTGCCGTAAATAAACAATATTTGTTTATAACATGGCGGTTAAAGCTACAATTTTGAAACTTTTGTCGTGTGTTGGTACTATTGATGTGGACTTACAAATAAAAAATTATTTATATCGGTGTGTAAGTTTTAATTTAATTAAATAAATAACAAAACATGTGTTTCAGTTGTTAATTTTTTGTAGGTTGGCATCTTACGTCATTGTAGCCATTCTATGACAGCTATTGAAATTCCAAATAATATTGCATAGGTATTGTTACGTACGCTATGTTTGGTGTATACTATGTGCATCTAACTGCAATAGTCCGCAAATGCGAATCATATCGGTTGGACACTGTAAAAATGAAGAAATTATAGTAGTAAATAAACAATATTTTTTTATAACATGGCGGATAAACTTACAATTTTGAAACTTTTGTCAAGTGTTGCTACCATTAATGTTAATCTACATGTGAAACATTATTTAAATCCGTTGGTAAGTTTTTATTTAATTAAATAAATAAACAAATTTTATTTTTCAGTAATTAATTTTTTGTAGGTTGGCATCTTGACGAATTTTGCTTGTTATGTTAACAGCATCGAGTTTAGTGGTCACAAATGTTGACCGAAATTTTCAGCCAAATACGTCAAGCCGTTTGACCTGTGCGCGACGAACAAAATTTAGCGCACATACATACAGACATACACACACACACACAGACAAAGCGCCGATCGAGTTGTATGGAAAGATTCACTCCGCTTCGCTACGCTCATCTAATTAAAACAATCAATTTTTACTAGGAAAACGCTCCGCGTTGACAGATGAGCGTTTTTTTTCAATGTATCAAATCAAATTAATCATTGTCATATCATATATTACTCTTTAAAAAAAAATACCTTTATAATAAACATATGATTTTGTTTCAAGATGACGGATCAAGTAACAACCTTATAACTTTAGTATATTATTTCTTGATATGT
This sequence comes from Isoperla grammatica, assembly GCA_945910005.1. Taxonomy (NCBI): domain Eukaryota; kingdom Metazoa; phylum Arthropoda; class Insecta; order Plecoptera; family Perlodidae; genus Isoperla; species Isoperla grammatica. The sequence goes on from OX246741.1 coordinate 51,774,985, forward strand.
TGCTAATAAATGCACGAGGTATTATTTAAATCCGTTTAGAAGTTTTCTTTAAAGAAATTAAAACCTTCAAGTTGATGGATTTCCGCATAATTTCATTCGACCGTGGTCTACTCAATAGGCTGTAATTCATAAACTATTAAACCTATCAGTGTATGGAAAAATCTATAATGTAGATACAGACTATATCTAAAATAAAATATTGTTTAGTTTTACAATAACTCGCATTTAAACTATAATAATAGCTTTTTAAATTGTCGACCAAGTTTGTTGTTATTTTCTGCATGTTTGCCGTGAAAGTCATAAAACATAACACGTCATTGTAGCCATTCTATGATAGCTATCAAAATTCCAAATACATAGTGAGAAAGGTCTGACTGCGTAAGCCATTTCGGCAGCATACTATGTGCATCTAACTTCAATGGTCCGCAAATGCGAATCATATCGGTGGAACACTGTAAAAACGAAGACAGATATAGCTGAAAATAAACAATATTTTTTTACAACATGGCGGTTAAAGCTGCAATTTTGAAACTGTTGTCAAGTGTTGATACTATTGATGCGAACTTACAAATAAAAAAATATTTATATCGGTGTGTAAGTTTTAATTTAATAAAATAAATAACAAAACATGTGTTTCAGTTGTTAATGTTTTGTAGGTTGGCATCTTACGTCATTGTAGCCATTCTATGACATTAATCGAAATTCCAAATAAAACCGAAAAAGGTATGATTGCGTACGCTATTTTTGTGTTTACTATGTGCATCTTACTGCAAAGATCCGCAAATGCGAACGATATCGGTGGAACACTGTAAAAATGAAGAAATTATTGTAGTAAATAAACAATATTTTTTTATAACATGGCGGATAAACGTACAATTTCGAAACTTTTGTCAAGTGTTGGTACCATTGATGTGAATCTACAAGTGAAACAATATTTAAATCCGTTTGTTAGTTTTCATTTAATTAAATAAATAAACAATTTTTGTTTTTCAGTAATTAATTTTTTGAAGGTTGTCATCTTGACGAATTTTGCTGGTTATGTTAACAGCATCGAGTTTAGTAGTCACAAATGTTGACAGAAAATTTCAGCCAAATACGTCAAGCCGTTTGACCTGTGCGCGACGAACAAAATTTAGCGCACATACAGACATACATACGTACAGACATACACACAGACAAAGCGCCGATCGAGTTGTATGGAGAGATTCACTCCGCTTCGCTACGCTCATCTAATTACTTTGAGAAATGTTTCAATTTTAAAGTTAAACGTTTGTACGTCATGAATATTCTAGCTGACTGAAAGTTGAAACAAGGGTGGGCAGACATCCTGAATATGTATGTTTACCTACTTTGCGAAACACACGATTTCGGTATGTTTTGTTGGTTTGAAATGGATTTAAAAAGTCCCTAAAGGAATGAAAATTAGGTCTCCCTTTAGGTAATTTAATGTTCTTTCTTATCAATGATTTTTTATTCCGAAAAATATTTTCATTTTGCACATGTTGTAAATTAGGTATGAAAGGTGTCCTGCAGCAGCAAATTTGCAAAACAAATTGAGGACATTTGAATAAGGAATTATTGATTGTAACAAACACACATTTATAAGAAAGATCACAAAATTCTCTACAGGATAACATATAATTTTGATTTACATTTGGGACAATTAAAACACATTTTGAAGCAATGTTACCAGACCGAAATCGGGAGGTCCGTAGGCCAGGTGGACAATGAGTTCTTATACCTTAGGCCTACATTCAGTTTAACAAATTATTCTGTACGATTTCTTTGTATGCCAGTTAATTATCTTCCGTTAAAGGCGTAGATAAAAGCAGTTTGTCTAGTGAACTGGTGAGTATTAAAGGGGGGAACGCAGGGTCAAGTTAAGTATGTGATTTGTTTATATGGTTGCTATGGAGTTTGTTTTTCGTATAGTAAATATCATGTAATAAAACAATTCCATAGCAACAAATCCTGTACGTAACTTGACATTAGACTGAGCACACGATAATTAAGTTCACTTACGGGTCCTCCACGAATGCTGTATACGTTGTTTTACATATTCTTATAAATAACTATCATGAATTAATTTGATCATCGAACATGTTCAATACACTTTGCATCACCGGGCATCATCAATGAGGAAACGTTCAGAAAAATTATTCGACCATGTTAAACATAAAGAGATCTGCACACAAGTATATTTGAACTTAAAACTCATCGTTTACTTCTTCACAAATATAATAGAGTTTTAAGTAAAGTTGGAAAGTCACATATCCAAAAGCCGCACCGGGACTGGAACCCAGTTCCTTTGCATTGGTAACAGCAACCGTTATTCGTATTCATAATCACCTGCCATCTTTCTGTCCGAATAATTTCTATCTGCTTACACCAAATTATCTCACTTCGATCTATCTCTCAAGCTAACATGTACTTGGTCACAATCTACTGACATTCTTTCCACGAATGCAAACCGATTCAGTATCCACCATTTTGTTTTATGTATCTCTCTCATTTTGTGACCAAACTCCATCTGAATAATACATCTGTGTACCCGCTAGGCCCGACGTGTGACCTCATACAGCTCCTAATTAGAACCTGATGGATCGGATGGTGGAATGCAATAACGAACGCAATTGAGATTATAGGTGGACCTACCATTCGAAAACCTTGATTATTATCTGTTAAAAGTGATTTTAAATGCTCAAACATGAAACCAAAATTAATGTCCCCCACTGAACATGAGTTATGTGACTGAGTGGGTAGACTCTAAATAAGTATTTATATGTTTTTTTTTTATAAATGTTTCCTTGTTAAAAATAAATATCCCTGTTATTCGTAGTAAGTTATTTAATTCTTGTAACGTGCTGTTTTAACGCACCATTTGTAATTAAATATGTTAACTGGTAAAACTAAAATAGTAATGGAATATAAAAAACATTTATAAGAACGATTATTTAATCATCTAGGCCCTAACCTAGGCGATGATATTTTCGATACGTTCAGCGAATTTTAGAGCATTTTAAATCAATTTCAACCAAACGATATTAGGAGTCCATAACGTAGTTGGGCATACAGCCTAAAGGTCATGGTAGGCCTACTCTTAGCGCTGGGGATAATCGGATTGCCTCATAAAACCACAAAGAGTGATATTATGATTACTTGCTATCAGTTCGCGCAGTTCATTTCATGGGTTGAGAAAATACTGCGTCACCACAAATAATACTTGTGTTCACAGATTGCTTCGACAAATATAGCGTGAATGACGCAATACATAGAAAAAGAGCCTTAACCTCATATTATTTACTTAGGGTGTGTACTGTAATGTAAGGTATTGACACAGACAATCTGTTACCTGTGGTGAGTGAGTGGATAAGTAGGCAGCTTGCCGCTTGCAGCGCTGCGAGCGTTCCGGCATCTAAACACTGCCTGCTAGAAGTCACCACAATACCCTCGAGGAGGCCGTGTGTCCAAACGTCCACGTTTTCCCGAATTTACGAGGGTGCAAAAGAACGCCAGGAATCTACATGATTTTCGTTTAAACAGCGTGCCTGAAGACATGGTAGAGAGAGGAGACTAGCAACGTTGGAAGTAGTATATACCAAACTAAAATGTAAAACATTGCAAGAAAAGACAAAGCCCATTATAATAACAATCCAAAAAAGGGCACACTAACAAAAACATTCAAATCATAAGAGGTTCAACTCTTAAGGGATGATATCTAAAATTGTGGCCAAGCCCTTTTTTGGCCATAAGTATACTAATTAATTAAATAAACAAATATATAAATAGTTATATTACTTAATATAATTGAAAAATATAGTTATAACATTTACAAAATTAAATTTATTTATTGGAACACTTCGAGGTGAGAAAAACAAAAAACACACATCAATTATTATAAAACAAAGTTGGCCAATAAATTTGAAATTAGCTTTTGGTCATGTATTATACTGATAACTTTGAATCAATTAAGATCATAATTCTAGTTAATACATTTTAATATTAATTGTTGTAATTCATGAAACAGTTCGGGACTTGGCAACTTAAACTGAAGAATGTAAATTCATCGGCCAAGCATTTTATAATAAATTATGTGTGTTTAATTTGTTTTCCCCAACTCGAAGTTTTTCAATAAATTTATTTACGTTGTAATTTTTATTAATATATTTAAATTTCCATTATATTAAGAAATATAAACATTTATATATTTGTTTATTTTAATTAATTGTTGGGCACGCTTTAAGACGTATTTATATATTTTATGTTTCTTTATGTATGTATTCTATGTTTTGTAATGGTAGGGTGGTAGTCAATATACATCCAACCACAGATAAATAAATCTGATTGCCAAAATTTTTTATTACTTGTATATAAACAAATTTAGTGTTTCATAAACGATAAGTTTAGGAGATATGACGGTGCTTTTATATAACATATAATTACAAAAAAAGTATTTATTACCGATGAGGTTATGAAATGTAAAACATGAAATTACGGAACATTTTTATAACTTCATTTTGTTTTCTCATGTAGTTTTAATACAGTTGTCAATTTTGAATTTCAATTTTACATAAACCAGCCACTGGTAGTCATATTGCACGTTATCTTTTTCCGAACAGCGCCTAGCCCGAACTAAAACTGATACAAGAAAACCAATAGACTAAATCTCTTACACACCTTGTGTTTGTTTTTTGATATGCCTAATGCAAATAAACGGGAAAGGATGTATTGGCCACAATCTATGATTCTATTTGTACATTTCTAAATGCTGTAGATAGAATATTTTTATCAAATACTTTTACAAAATCAACATCCTAAAGTCCATCGTACAACATTAAATCTTTCACACTATCCCAACGTTTTTCGTGCAAGTGTTCGATGAAGTCTGAATCAAAATGGCGGAAGATGAATATGTTCTTGTGAAAAGCTTTGCTTATGTTGCGAAGAGGAAAATAGTTTCTTTGCGGTAGAATGAATTTCCTCATATCGCGAAGAAAAGAATTTCAGACACCCCATCTTTCTCCCACTTCTTCGCCACCTACACAACCATTGGATGGTTTGTTCAGAAAAAAGTAGAGACCTTGCTTACATTGGTTTCCTTAGAGAGTATTCTCTCGCCACTGTCGGTTTATTATTTGTCAACATTGTGTGTAGGCGATATGTATCCATCATACATATTAACACCAGGCTCAGATTCTTAGATGGTACCCGGAATAAATAAAATAATAATAATTTACAAAGTATCAAAATTTCACATATGCACACCGCATAAATAATTAACAATGACAATTTACGGAGTAGTTTTTAGGGCGCGACAGCGGCCTTATAAGTTTGCACCAGATTTATGTATGTATGTATGTATGTATGTATGTATCCGTTCGCATTTCACGCGCGACAAGAAAGATGTATTTATTTGAAGTAGAAGATATTAACGAATATAAATGAAACTTGTCAATAATGATCTCAGTAGAATGACGTATGTGTTTTGTAAATCTCAATATTTTGAGCCGGGCGTAAGTACCACTAAGTGCAAGTTTTGTAAGACAACAAAATTTGTTACTTTGCACATCGCTACGGTTTTTTTTTTAAATGTCTGCTATCAATTTTGCGTTATCATTATGAAACTCAAACTTGACCTGTAGTAATCCTTTGACTTTAGAATGGCGTAACATTTACATTTCTGACATTTGTATTTGAGACGCTACGTGTTACAGAAAATTCATTCAATTTTAAATTGTGTTTTTGGTTTTACACTTTATGGCCAATCTGAAGTAATGTTTATGCATTGTTACGAAAAATACGCATTCATGTTGTAAATCCAGTCGTATGTGATAGAAAAAAACAAAATAATACATAAAATATTATCCAGGGGGGACTAAACAGGTCAAGTTTTGGCCCGCATTTTGGGCTCGGCAAGATAAATGAATTTATTTCTGGTTGAAGATTGCAACCCATATTACTGATTTTTTGCATGGCATTTGTCACTAAAGGAATGTAATAGTATGTAAATTAGCAATGCTATTGGTTGAAGGATAGATGAATAATTCTAGTTTGAACGATCCTCAGCTCAGCCTCGCGCTATAAAGTACGACAAGTGGAATGCTCGTGTTTACGTGTGCGTGGACAAAATGTGGAATGACTGTTGTAGTACACTTACGCAAATGAGTCTTCCATTGTTAGATGCCCAATTACTATTATGGCAATGCAAAAACCGAGGATTTGTCCGGTGATACAAAAACAATGTCTGGCCCAGACCGTATGTCGCCATGCTTCAAAGCCGGATTAAATGTTAGTTACTCAACGATGCTACCCTTGCAAAATGCATATGGCTGTTATTGAAAAAAAAACGTGAAAGTTGTAATACGGAAAACAATAAAACATGATATTAATATTACACAGATATGTATTTATTTGGTGTAGGCCTACACTGTAAAGTGTAGGCCTATATTACATACTAAGATTTTATGAAGTGTGTACAGTGTATCATTTTTTCTTTCTAATATTTGCGGGATGTACCCGATAGCGCAATTAGCAAGAGATTTGTATGTACGGCCGGAGTTAGAGCAGTTGCAACTTTGTGGTATACTTTCGTATGATACGACAGCGATTATCAAATTGGTTGTATTACGTTGAATATATTTATTCGTATGTATCACTGATTAATATTCGCAAGAAACCATGCACATACCTCTCGTAACCAGAACATCAAACGACTTGATGATAATAGAACCTTCATTAACAATATCGGTCTCTACAGCCAAAGCTCTTGCCATTCGACACGGAACAATAACAAAACATTTATTAAAAACAAAAATTGAAACTGAAGCAATTAACACTTAATGTATGTTTTAAAAAGCTAATAAGAAAGTGATGTCTAAAAATAGAAATAGATAAACGTAAAATGCATAAAAAATATCTTCGGTGAAGCTTGCACTCGGCTTGAATAATTTTCGGGACGTCTCGAAAAACCAGGTTCTTCTTCACCTATCAACTATCATAAGACCTATTACTCCGATATCTGTAAGATTGTAATAGGTCGTATAATAGGAAATAGTCGAGTTATAGGTATGCTTCTTTATACGGTCCACTTTCTTAGCTTGTCCCATGTGATCCTCAAACCGGACAGTTGGATATAAAATAAACCCTTCCGACTTCCCCCTGTATGTATTTAATTAATTGAAGTTAATTGATATGTTGTGTGACGAAACGTCAGTAAACTGTGGCTTCACTGTAAAAGCACGCTGCCAGCTTATTGGTTAATGGCATCATGTTTAGTGGTAAGTGAATTATGAGGGTCTGTTTCACATCGGGGTCTGTTTCACAGAGGCGGAGAGGGAGGGGGAATCTTACCATGTGTTTATACAAAAAACGGAACATGCACCTAAATTATCGTATAGCTCGCAGTTTTGACTGTGCGGCCGTGATAGAATTCATTTTGCCTATCTGGACACTGTTCGTCACTATGTTCTAATGCCACAACAGTATGTAGAAACATTATCAGATTATAAATTTCAGCCCTTAGTACATGACATGCATAAAGAAATTAATAATTCATATAGTAGAAATAGCATTCATTCTCCTTTTTGCAAGTCCAATTAACAGGTAAAAAATCATAATCGTAATGATGTCGTTATTGTTTTATGGGAGTTGTGTCTCAGGATTCTAATTATTTTTAGTATTATTGGTTCACCAATAATAATTATTATTTTCATAATTTTGGTATGTAGTACGTGTCTTGCCCAAAAGTCAAAGTATCAAAGCATTACGTTTTACTGAATTCAAATTGTTTTATCGCACTTAGAACAATATCTACGAAATCTGTTATATTTATTGTTTCATGTAGTTTATGACCATTGTGCAATATGATATATATTGTATGATTATTTTTGATGCACTCGTTAGGCCTACCGATTTCTATGTTTCCTGGTATATCATTTACGGATTATTGCCATGTCCTAATATCCCCCATTTGTGTAGAATTTCTTGTGCTGTGAAAACAGACGCCTTGTGGTCCGCGTAATGGTTTGGTCATGCTATAATCGGTGGGGCTGACTGTAAGGATCAAATTTCATCTGGAAAGTGTCACATAATTTGTGCCTGGCCGTGGCCGTTATGGTTTCCGATATTTACGTGGCATGAGGGGGGTTGTTTCTTAAAATCAGTATGAGAACAAAATCCGTCCACATATGCAGTAGACCACAGCGAGTGCAAGGGTGCGTGTTGACTTGTCCATGTGATTTGTATAATCGACGATCTATGAGTGTGCTATCAACATTAATGAAGTGATTATTGGATATTGCGTTTAAGGTGTTCACTTCACCCTTGTGTGTGTTATATTTATTTGTCTTTGTTTGTGCACGTTGTATGAACACATGTGTAGGCCGTGTGATCGTAAATAGATAGTACTTGTGCGACACAGTATTTTAAAATAATTGGTTGTGCATTAGTTATAATGAACTTTCAACGTGTTGTATAATATATAATAGAATTGTTAACATTTCAATTGTTTGGTAACGTAATTTTTAATGACTTTGAGAGAAACAACAATATAGCAAGCATGAATCAACGGCTTTAAGACTGTGTTAACAAAAGATTGGTCAAAGAAAAATGGCTCCATTGACTGATTTCGATTCAATTTGTGATACGTGCCGTTAATTTTCATTTACGAAATGGATATTTATTACTATTAGATTATTCGTACACACTTATGCGCACATGCATTGTAATGGACCGTTTGTGGCGATTTCTTCGTGTTTGACACTTAATAGTGTATGATTAAACATGCTTGCTGCCGTAAATATGTCTGACTTTGGAGGGGGTGAAAAACACGCGTCATGGTTGCAAGAGACCGCTGAAAAGTCAAGAATAAAACTCCATTGCCTCGTAAGATTGATTATTTTGTGGTTGGTATTGTTATGGAAATTGAGATCGCCGTATATTTTATAAATCGCCTTGTATTATCGTATATAACGATTAACGTTTGACTACCTGTAGGTACTACAGCATTGTGAATTTACCTTGGCTCGTGTAAGTTCTTACACGTCACAGACTACTATAATGGACCCTGTGCTGAGTGTGTTTGTGTTCCACAGAAGACATAAAATGTGTTACCATGATATCATAATTTAGCTTTTTAAATAATATGCCGCGTTTAAAAGGAAGAAATTCCTGTGCTACGGTCAAAAAATACCGTCGTAAGAAGGCCAAGATCGCCGTTCAACATGAAGAATCTGCAGGGCTGGGACCTCCTGAAACTGGTGCTGAGAACCAATCAGATCGTGACAAGGCTGATATTGATGCAGGTAAGGTTTTATGTCTCTTGACCAACCGCAAGTTTTCTTAATTTTAAATAATTAATTGCTATATAGTTGTAAATAACAGTGGGGACCATAAGATAAACAAGCGTGCAAATCGCGAGGAAATCATGGGCTACATATACAGTACATAGGCGGTGAATTACAATCTGTCTGATTTGTTGTTTGTAAACGCATTGTTCATGAAATGTGAAGATGGCAGATATCAAATAAAACAAAGGTAACAGGAGAGCTTGTAAAATTCATGTTTATTTTATGAGTGTTTAATGAGCAGTGCAATCTGCCACTTTCATAAGATTAAAGATTAAAGATTTTATTTTCCTAACTGTTTTGGTTAGGATCGCTACCATTGGTCGGATTTATAAAACATCGCCTCTCATTGACCGGGCTAGGAATTGTAGGTATAAAAGCTAACGTTGCTAAGGTTAACAATAATAGAATCTGCAGGGCTGGGACCTCCTGAAACTGGTGCTGAGAACCAATCAGATCGTGACAAGGCTGATACGGCACAAATCATGTAATTAAGGATAATGACACAATGTATGCAGAGACGCACCATGAACAAGTACAAACTCAACATGGTGGAAGCCAACATAAATGCCAACAGTCAACTTGGGACCAATGTCACCAGGATATATCTTCTTCTCCACCACGGCACAGCATCTTCTTCATGTATGTGTGTGTGTGCGTGTGTGCAGGGGGGGGGGGGGGCGTCAGTTTTGAGTAATTGGAAAGTTAAATCAACCACCAAAACTAATGTTTTACTAAAGGTTAAAACACGCTATTTACTGAAACGCTGTGATTGCTATTTGTTGCAGAACGGAGGTGGGAGGTGTGAGAGTGACAATCGAATTTTGAAAGGATGGATTTGATGGCAAATTTGTATGTAAACTTTTAATTTTTTATTATTATGTCATTACAGTATGCCACTCACATTTATTTGATATTATATTTTACAATAAAGTTGTTTTAAACATAACACATTCAAGTTACTTTTTATTTTAAATTTCGATTACCTTCCACATCCCTCTGGTACAGCACCCGCCAAACAGGAGAAGTGCTATCAAGGATATTCTCACATCCCCAACCCTAACAGGTTCGTAGAACTGGTTCGATCTATAAATTGTTAATGTTATTGTTATTATTGTTGTTATGATTAATTATTTAAGAAATAGTGGTCCCTTATTTATGTTTATTATGTGTGCATTTTAAATTGGTCGCGCCCTACAGTAAATGGCATAAGTCCATTTACAAATAAAATCATAATTCTAATGATGTCGATATATACCTCAATAGCATAGCAAGGATTTTCAGCCAGATACTGCACCTTTTGATACAAGCATGAAATTTTGCTCAGAGCTAGATCTACCTAAGATATGCATTTTAAGATTTGAAGGCCAAAAAAAATCCTCCGCGGACAGGAGTTATGACGTCATCAAGATGGCCGTCGCATTGAAACGCTTTTATCAGTGTATCTCGAGAACCACTCGCTCGATTCTTGATTTCTTTTTTTTAAATTAACCGTCATTAAATTTGCGTTTAATATTGTTATCTACACAAATACTCATTTGTTGATAATTACTTAGTTATTTTAAAAAAAAAATGATAATGACCAGTGATAATGTTTGTCTATTTCCACCATAACAATTTATGCATAGGTCTAATTAAAAAATTCATCAACAAAAAAAAAATAAGTACAATTATGAACCTGCAATGTATCTGTGATTATTATGAATGCCGGCAACGGCGCAACGCAATAGTGAGCGCCGTGATGATGGTCTATGCCCGCTACCTCCTAGTGTTCAATTAATTATTATGGCCTAACGGCATGGTCATGTGAACATATACTAGGTCATGTTTTATAGGTAATTAAATACGAAACAATGTTTACAAGACACATTTTTTAATTCAACCCATTTTTAAAAAGTTTTGGCGGAAATAGACATACATTATCACTTGTCATTATCATGTTTGTTTAAATATCAAAGTTATTATCAACAAATAAGTACTTGTGTAAGCAACAATATTAAACAAAAAATTAATGACGATTAATTTAAAAAAAAAAAATTAAGAATCGAGCCGGTGGTTCTCGAGATATACTGATGAAAGCGTTTCAAAGCAGCGGCCATCTTGATGACGTCATAACTACTGTCCGCGGAGGATTGTTTTTTGGCCTCCAAATCTTAAAATGCATATGTTAGGTAGATCTAGCCCTGAGACAAATTTCATGCTTGTATCAAAAGGTGCAGTATAAATTTGCTATGCTACTCAGGTAATAGTGATACGAGAGTTGTGTGTCACGATTTCAAATAATATCATTGAACCATCGTATCAGCTAGACAATTTTTAATCTCGTGAGGAATCTTTTAAAAAACTAAAATCATATAACCCTGGTATCTCGGAGTTATCAATTTACTACTATTAATTTATAAAAAAAAAGTTCATTTTCTTTACGTCGTTTATTTTTAAATTTAACAAGTGCCAATGTCAGTATTTGATCAGTTTGTGAATTGAGCCGGAAGTGACCGGCGAGGAAAGCCCGTCCAAGGTCGCGCCAGCGACCTTGTTAAGCCTCATATTGGATGCAGAGTTTCAGACATAAAGCATTAAACATGTTATATGTTTAGGTGGCTCGTTGGTCCAGAGGCTAGCATCCCTGCTTCCAATGCAGAAGGTCCCAGTTTCAAATCCCGGTTCAGGAAGAAGTTTATAAACTTCTATTAAGGATTCAGTTTCATTACTTCTAGTCTTACGAATAAGTAAACGGTGACTTTGGAGCCGTCCTAGCACCGAAGGACTCAATAAATTCAAAGTTCATCTGAATCGTCCTTGTTGATTCTGACATTTGTCCGCAGGTGTTCGCACTGTCCAATCACTGATTCATATGTTTCGTATTTGAAATATCGATCTATGATTGGTTATCGCTCACTCGTCGATGGTGTTTGGAGCCTACAGGTTTGGTTTAGTCGCTTTAAATTAAAGTCCCCAACTGCAAATCAGTTTCGTTACTGAGTGGGTAGACTCTAAAAGTGATTTTTTTTTAAAAATGTTTTATGTAATGTACAAAACAACATCATTTATTCAGTTTGCCCAATGAATACACAGAAGTTCGTCTCTATCCAAAACACGTCGGTAAAGAGGACTCCTCAAAGGGAAGCTAATCCCTCGCTCACTGTGCAAGGTAGTAAACGTCAAGCTTGTCACCAGGAAGGATGCACAGTTTGAAAAACATGTGACCATCTACGATTTCTATTCAAATAACAAAAACCACTCGCCTGAAAAACGCGAAGACGGGAGCTCTGGATTCGGTTCTTTTTCAAAGAGTCGCCCATATTTAATATTTATCTCTTTCTCAAGAAAATTGACCATCACTAAATAAAACCGCTATTTTACTACTGTTCTTACAAACCCGTTATGAGCCTGGCTAATCCTGAATATTCATGGTAGGTTCAACAATAAGAGACAGTTTCAAAATGTGGTCAAAAGTTCGCATTTTGCCGGCGTGTATTTTGAATGGAGACGAACTGTAGACTAGGCTCTACCACACTTGTGTCGCTCTACAGACTAAGGGACAGGCTTACTCATGATAATAACAACATGAACGTGCTTACCTCACTTAGTCCGACTCGTAACTACATAATCATCTAAGTTAATCAAACTAAAATGTATTCCAATTTCAAATATAACTAATAATTTTACCACAAATTGTAAACAAGTGCATTTGTATTGTGAGAATGGTCAGCTGTTGCTTGAGTGCGATAAATATATAATAATGTGTTATTACTAGATACTCACCAAGGGCCCGATTACCCCATGTTCATAGTGACCCCGGCTTTCCCCGAGCTATACACTATACGGCGTCAGATGTGGTCAAATGTGTCCTAAGGGCCACTCAAAATAAAATAGACGCATTCTGGTAGCAAGAAAATAACTACTTTAAGGGGGAAAGTCGTCGTACAACAACTTCGGTAATGCTTTCTTCATCTGTCAGTGATGTGTTTACGGTCCCGGCCAACCCGAGCAGGTATCTAAATTAGCCACGGCCGCTGGTTGACTGCCGCTCACCACCCGTGACGGAAACATTACAGAAGTTGTTGTACGACAACTTTACCAGCACAGGTTGCCCGAGACCGTAAACACATCATTGTCCGATGACGAAAGCATTACGGAAGTTGTTGTGCAATGACTTATATCTGAAAATTTGTAATGTTGCTTTATTGTTAAATCATCAGTTGCGTAGACAAGGAGGTTGCTTAGCAGGGCTATCTATTTTTTAGCTTGAGATTAAGAGTTATCTTTACAATACTTGCATAGCCTGCCATTTTTTAAAGGCCCGTGTGCGTAGTTTTACATACGTTACGTGTCCCTTGGTAATTTTTATTTGACAAATATTGCCCAGAGTACCAAAAAATGACACATAATTATAAAGAATTAACGTTGTTATGAGTTTTCTGTCTGAGAAGTGCGCAGTACCTATTCTATTAGCATTTAAAATCGAAATTATTACCTGTGTAATGAAACGGTTCGTGACGTCAAACGTTGGCAAAAATTACTAAGTTTGTTTAATGAATTTATCTGAGCTCTTTGGAATTTACAACTATTCCGCATGTTAAAACAGCACTTTGTTGTTGCCGATCTTCAGACGTTTTATTTTAACATCACAATATTTTTTAAAAATATTGTAATTATTGATCATTACCGTAAGAATGAATAAATGTTCAAGAGTATTTATTGATATTTAAGGAAAGAAAATTGATATAAACGTGCTATTGGGAGTGACATTATTGGTTAAACGTTTTTTGACCTAATGGGACGGTTTTGATCCAAACGTTTGACGTAATTCCCCATTTTTCACGCCAAAACTACGTGTGAAAGTTTCGGGTGTTTTTTTTATCAATGAAATATATTCCAAAAAATACAACATTGAATGTGATTCTTTATAGAAAATGGTATTCATCTACATGGAACCATACATAATTCATCCGAAATTTCCCTATTCTTTGTTGGGAATATCCAGTTTCATGGATACGGTACTTTATGTGTTTATTAAAGTTTATTAACAATTTAATGTATCTACATAGTATATATTATATAAGCCCTTATATGTAAATATGTGTTCGTTTTTATTTGTTCTCGCTTTTTAAGAATAAAAAATGAAGATTCTACAATCGCCGTCTTAATTGCTGCATTCTTACTGGCTATTGACTAATACCGGGGTAAAGATTGCAAATGCATTGGAATGAGGCCCCAGAATAATGCCCCATCATATGACTTTAAACAACATAAACCTATACTCTCTTGAAATCAATTTTAATTTCAAATCCATTTTATTCTCATATCTTATCATAATTATGTACATAAGAATAGTAAGTTTATACGCAACATTCATGAATCATCAGGTTATGATTCATAACCATAAATAATAACTACCGACAACCAGTTATCAGTTATCTTTATTTAGTCAGGGCATGTGGATGTGATCTGCAATAAATAAAAAGTCAAGTAAATAGAACGTAGGTAAAACTCAAGTCTGAATTAAGAAAATAAAGCTTCACTTCAAGCTACACAAATTCTCATTGACGAAATACTTAGATAGATAGATAGATAGATAGATAGTCTTTATTTGTACACATACATGGATGGACAAAATGGCGTTGTTCGATACATGTATCGCTCTTCCACACAACCATTTGATTACTTGAAGCCACCATCATTCAATATTGATGTTGATGGAAGTAACAGAGACCTCATGTGTTTTATATATGGTTTAAAGTTTGGTTTACACATTTATTTAAGATTTAAGATTTAAGGGTTAACCATATGCAGTCGAACCAAAAGCATTATGGCCTTTAGACACTTACCTCAGATAAAGGATTTAAGGAAACCATAGCAACATTAGCCATTATACTTAAAATTCTTAGCTCAGCCAAGGAGAGGCGTCGTTTTATAAATCCGGCCAATGGGAGAGATCCTAAGTAAAATAACGCAATGAAAATAAAATCTGATATTTAAACTCTAATGGTGAATTCACGACCTTGCGTTGCGCTGAGCTGAGCGTTGGACTTTGTTGAGTTGCGTTGCGTTGACTTCATCATCTGTTCACAGCCTTCTCGACAGGTCAAACCGCGGATTCAAGGTCTACTTGATCTCCGATCAAGTGGACCTTGCGTGGATTGAACCCAAGGTCCGTCGATCTCCTGGCGGAGGTTCGGTAAACCTCAATGTAAAAACTTGGGAGTTTGACGAGTCCCCGCCAGGGGATTTACGGACCTTGGATTGAACCGACGTTCGAGAAAGCTGTGCTTTAAACCGAGTATCCCGGATCATACATGCCGCGAGGATCAAGAAGGCTTTGCTTTGCGTTATTGCGTTGGAAAGTTGAACTAGAACAATGTTTGCAGCATCGCACAGTCGCGCACTGATGATGCTCATGATTGGTTGCTAGAACTTCGAAGTTCAAAGTTGCGTAGCGCAACGCAAGGTCGTGAATTCACCATAAGGAATGTGTGTAAACAGACCTTTTTCAAAAAAATGGATTGTTTACGAATAAAGACAAAAGATGTGATTTCTGAGGCCAAGGTCAAGAATATTCCCTAGCGAGAACTCGTTGAACTACCAACCATTACACAGCAAAGATATTCTAATACTATTCCTATGTCTTTGGCGTCTAGTGTGAAGAGAGGAAACACGCAAAAGTTAAAGTTACAATGGCGGCGACATAAAAAGAGATAGGCTACATTAAGATGTTACCCATTATAAAACATAATTATTTTTCATCTCTTTCAGGGTCAACCGACACCGGTTAGAGCTTCACCGCTAGGTTCGCCCCCTACCTAGAATGTGTCGGCACCGCAGTGTTTCTATTCAACCGCTATAGGTTAGTATTATACAAGGTCAACCGACACCGGTTAGAGCTTCACCGCTAGGTTCGCCCCCTACCTAGAATGTGTCGGCACCGCAGTGTTTCTATTCAACCGCGATAGGTTAGTATTATACAAGGTCAACCGACACCGGTTAGAGCTTCACCGCTAGGTTCGCCCCCTACCTAGAATGTGTCAGCACCGCAGTGTTTCTATTCAACCACTAAAGGTTAGTATTATATAAGGTCAACCGACATCAGTTAGAGCTTCACCGCTAGGTTCGCCCCCTACCAAGAATGTGTCAGCACCGCAGTGTTTCTATTCAACCTCTATAGGTAAGTATTATACAAGGTCAACCGACACCGGTTAGAGCTTCACCGCTAGGTTCGCCCCCTACCAAGAATGTGTCATCACAGCAGTGTTTCTATTCAACCGCTATAGGTTAGTATTATACAAGGTCAACCGACACCGGTTAGAGCTTCACCGCTAGGTTCGCCCCCTACCTAGAATGTGTCAGCACCGCAGTGTTTCTATTCAACCACTAAAGGTTAGTATTATATAAGGTCAACCGACATCAGTTAGAGCTTCACCGCTAGGTTCGCCCCCTACCAAGAATGTGTCAGCACCGCAGTGTTTCTATTCAACCTCTATAGGTAAGTATTATACAAGGTCAACCGACACCGGTTAGAGCTTCACCGCTAGGTTCGCCCCCTACCAAGAATGTGTCATCACAGCAGTGTTTCTATTCAACCGCTATAGGTTAGTATTATACAAGGTCAACCGACATCAGTTAGAGCTTCACCGCTAGGTTCGCCCCCTACCAATAATGTGTCAGCACCGCAGTGTTTCTATTCAACCGCTATAGGTTAGTATTATACAAGGTCAACCGACATCAGTTAGAGCTTCACCGCTAGGTCCGCCCCCTACCAAGGATGTGTCGGCACCGCAGTGTTTCTATTCAACCGCTATAGGTAAGTATTATACAAGGTCAACCGACATCAGTTAGAGCTTCACCGCTAGGTCCGCCCCCTACCAATAATGTGTCAGCACCGCAGTGTTTCTATTCAACCGCTATAGGTTAGTATTATACAAGGTCAACCGACATCAGTTAGAGCTTCACCGCTAGGTTCGCCCCCTACCAAGAATGTGTCAGCACCGCAGTGTTTCTATTCAACCGCTATAGGTTAGTACTACAAGGTCATATTAAGTCATAAAGCCGTCCCTGACAAAAGCCTTCAGATAAATTAAGAAAGTAACATTGTCAAGAGTGTCTTAATCATAATGGAACTATTTAAAAAGTAAAATATGGTGGCTTCTTAGCTGATAAAGGGCGTTCATACCGGGAAGGGTGTATGATGAGATATTAGACGGCCAGTTTGTTGTATTAATGTATGATACACATTTAAGTATGTGTTCTCATACTTTGCAATATCGATGATTATGAAAACGTAGATAAGGTGTGAAGCTGTGAGAAAACAGTTTTTGACCCCCCCCCCGCACCAACCCCCCTTTTCAAGATGTCTGCCAGCAAAACCTTATAATTATCCAGTGTTGTGCTAAGACATTAAATCAAATAATTTATTTAAATTACACAGACTAATAAAGTTTTTTTTCTTCTTCTGGGAATAATCGTACCTCAAATATATAGGTGCATTAATTAATATGTGAAGCTGGTGGCTAAGTAAACAAATAACTATACCTATTTAAAACGAAATTTGAAATGTTTGGGCAACCAAACGATGTTTTATGATAAGTATATGATATCAACCC
This sequence comes from Isoperla grammatica, assembly GCA_945910005.1. Lineage (NCBI taxonomy): Eukaryota > Metazoa > Arthropoda > Insecta > Plecoptera > Perlodidae > Isoperla > Isoperla grammatica. Next base: position 51,792,929 of record OX246741.1, read on the forward strand.
GACTTGTCTGGTCTATTAGGAAAGCATCGTTATCACCATCATCCATTGTTCATAATCTGTTTGCAATCATTAAACAGTCATATCATCATGTTATTATCAGCAATTGCTTCTTGCTTGGTAATACTGGGCATTGCATTGTCTTTAATCTGATATTCGGTTATCTACAACCCATCGATTTCATTTCAATTCTCTGTGAGTATTTTTGCATCTTGATTGATAACCTCATTATCAGCGTTTCAATCATTTGCTGAGTGATATTCTCATTGGAAACTGTGATTATTCTGTTTCATTTTCTTGGATATATTGTTGAATGTGGTTTCCAAAAGTTGCTTGTGTCTACATAGCCTTGCTGGTATGGTTGGAATTCATAGTCGGCCCCTACACCTAGGGGCGCCCATTGTTGCCAAGGTAACAATTGTTTGCATGTTATTTCCCATAAACAAAACAAATCCATAGCAACAATGGGTGCCCCTAGGTGTAGGGGTTTTATGGCACAACCCAATCATTGGAAAAAGTGGGCTGGACTAAAACAATGTAAAACAAATAAGGTATTTAAGTTTTACATCTAAGGTATGGTACATTATCTATAACATACCCAGCTGTGCATGTGCTGTATTATAAAATATTAGAGCAATGGTGAGAAGCACAGACTAACCGCAATGAACCCTGGTTACAGACAGCAGCCGCAGGGATGGACGGAAGATCGAGAGGCGAGAGTTGTTCGCCCCTCCCGGCATAACAAATGGCGGCCACAACACATGGGTCATTAAACATGGCGGCCACAACACAGGGGTCATTAAACATGGCGGACACAACACAGGGGTCATTGAACATGGCGGCCACAACACAGTTGACATCAAACACGGCGGCCACAACACAGTTGTCATCAAACACGGCGGCCACAACACAGTTGTCATCAAACAAGGCGGCCACAACCCATTTGACATCAAAAATGAAGGCCATAACACGGTTGACCTCAAACACGGCGGCCACAACACAGTTGACATCAAACATGGCGGCCACCACACAGTTGTCATCAACCAAAGCGGCCACAACACAGTTGTCATCAAACAAGGCGGCCACAACACAGTTGACATCAAACATGGCGGCCACCACACAGTTGTCATCAAACCAGGCGGCCACAACACAGTTGTCATCAAACATGGCGGCCACCACACAGTTGTCATCAAACAAGGCGGCCACAACACAGTTGACATCAAACAAGAAGGCCATAACACGGTTGACATCAAACAAGGCGGCCACAACACAGTTGACATCAGACGAGGCGGCCACCACACAGTTGTCATCAAACAAGGTGGCCACAACACAGTTGACATCAAACAAAGCGGCCATAACACAGTTGTCATCAAACAAGGCGGCCACAACACAGTTGTCATCAAACAAGGCGGCCACAACACAGTTGACATCAAACAAGGCGGCCATAACACAGTTGACATCATACAATAGGGCCACAACACAGTTGACATCAAACATGGCAGCCATAGCACAGTTGACATCAAACAAGGCGGCCACGACACGGTTGACATCAAACAAGGCGGCCACCACACAGTTGACATCAAACAAGGCGGCCACCACACAGTTGACATCAAACAAGGCGGCCACCACACAGTTGACATCAGACAAGGCGGCCACAACACAGTTGACATCAAATATGGCAGGCACAACACAAAGGTCATTAAACATTAAGGCCATAACAGAGTTGTCATCAAATATGGCAGGCACAACACAAAGGTCATTAAACAAAAAGGCCATAACACAGTTGTCATCAAATATGGCAGACACAACACAAAGATCATTAAACAAAAAGGCCATAACACAGTTGACATCAAACAAGGCGGCCACAACACAGTTGACATCAAATATGGCAGGCACAACACAAAGGTCATTAAACAAAAAGGCCATAACACAGTTGTCATCAAATATGGCAGGCACAACACAAAGATCATTATACAAAATGGCCATAACACAGTTGTCATCAAATATGGCAGGCACAACACAAAGGCCAATAAACAAAAAGGCCATAACACAGTTGTCATCAAATATGGCAGGCACAACACAAAGGTCATTAAACAAAAAGGCCATAACACAGTTGTCATCAAATATGGCAGGCACAACACAAAGATCATTAAACAAAAAGGCCACAACACAGTTGACATCAAATATGGCAGGCACAACACAAAGATCATTAAACAAAATGGCCATAGCACAGTTGTCATCAAATATGGCAGGCACAACACAAAGATCATTAAACAAAAAGGCCATAACACAGTTGACATCAAACATGGCAGGCACAACACAAAGATCATTATACAAAATGGCCATAACACAGTTGTCATCAAATATGGCAGGCACAACACAAAGGCCATTAAACAAAAAGGCCATAACACAGTTGTCATCAAATATGGCAGGCACAACACAAAGATCATTAAACAAAAAGGCCATAACACAGTTGACATCAAACATGAAGGCCATAACACGGTTGTCATCAAATAAGGAAGTCATAACACAGTTGTTATCAAACATGGAGGCAATAACACAGTTGTCATCAAACATGGAGGCCATAGCAGAGCTGTCATCAAATATGGTGGACACAACACAGTTTTCATTAAACATGGAGGCCATAACACAGTTGTCATCAAACATGGAGGCCATAAAACAGTTGTCGTCAAACGTGGATGCCATAACCCAGTTGTCATCAAACATGGAGGCCATAAAACAGTTGTCATCAAACATTGAGGCCATAACACAGTTGTCATCAAACATGGCGGCCACAACAGATAGGTGAGTAGTGGTTGTTGTTGTTCGCCTCTCCCGGCATCAAACATGGCGGCCACAACACATAGGTGAGTAGTGGTTGTTGTTGTTCAACCCTCCCGGCATCAAACATGGCAGCCACAACACAGGGGTGAGTAGAGGTTGTTGTTGTTCGCCCCTCCCGGTATCAAACATGGCGGCCACAACACATGAATGAGTAGTGGTTGTTGTTGTTCGCCTCTCCCGGCATCAAACATGGCGGCCACAACACAGGGTTGAGTAGTGGTTGTTGTTGTTCGACCCTCCCGGCATCAAACATGACGGCCACAACACAGGGTTGAGTAGTGGTTGTTGTTGTTCGCCTCTCCCGGCATCAAACATGGCGGCCACAACACAAGGGTGAGTAGTGGTTGTTGTTGTTCGCCCCTCCCGGCATCAAACATGACGGCCACAACACAGGGGTGAGTAGTGGTTGTTGTTGTTCGCCCCTCCCGGCATCAAACATGGCGGCCACAACACATAGGTGAGTAGTGGTTGTTGTTGTTCGCCCCTCCCGGCATCAAACATGGCAGCCACAACACATGGGTGAGTAGTGGTTGTTGTTGTTCGACCCTCCCGGCATCAAACATGGCAGCCACAACACAGGGGTGAGTAGTGGTTGTTGTTGTTCGCCTCTCCCGGCATCAAACATGGCGGCCACAACACAGGGGTGAGTAGTGGTTGTTGTTGTTCGCCCCTCCCGGCATCAAACATGGCGGCCACAACACAGGGGTGAGTAGTGGTTGTTGTTGTTCGCCTCTCTTGGCATCAAACATGGCGGCCACAACACAGGGGTGAGTAGTGGTTGTTGTTGTTCGACCCTCCCGGCATCAAACATGGCAGCCACAACACAGGGGTGAGTAGTGGTTGTTGTTGTTCGACCCTCCCGGCATCAAACATGACGGCCACAACACAGGGGTGAGTAGTGGTTGTTGTTGTTCGCCCCTCCCGGCATCAAACATGGCAGCCACAACACAGGGGTGAGTAGTGGTTGTTGTTGTTCGCCCCTCCCGGCATCAAACATGGCGGCCACAACACAGGGGTGAGTAGTGGTTGTTGTTGTTCGCCCCTCCCGGCATCAAACATGGCGGCCACAACACAGGGGTGAGTAGTGGTTGTTGTTGTTCGCCTCTCTTGGCATCAAACATGGCGGCCACAACACAGGGGTGAGTAGTGGTTGTTGTTGTTCGACCCTCCCGGCATCAAACATGGCAGCCACAACACAGGGGTGAGTAGTGGTTGTTGTTGTTCGCCTCTCCAGGCATCAAACATGGCGGCCACAACACATGGGTGGGAAGTGGTTGTTGTTGTTCAGCCCTCCCGGCATCAAACATGGCGGCCACAACACATGGGTGAGTAGTGGTTGTTGTTGTTCAGCCCTCCCGGCATCAAACATGGCGGCCACAACACATGGGTGGGAAGTGGTTGTTGTTGTTCAGCCCTCCCGGCATCAAACATGGCGGCCACAACACATGGGTGAGTAGTGGTTGTTGTTGTTCGCCTCTCTTGGCATCAAACATGGCGGCCACAACACATGGGTGAGTAGTGGTTGTTGTTGTTCGCCCCTCCCGGCATCATACATGGCGGCCACAACACAGGGGTGAGTAGTGGTTGTTGTTGTTCGCCTCTCCCGGCATCAAACATGGCGGCCACAACACAGGGGTGAGTAGTGGTTGTTGTTGTTCGCCTCTCTTGGCATCAAACATGGCGGCCACAACACAGGGGTGAGTAGTGGTTGTTGTTGTTCGCCTCTCTTGGCATCAAACATGGCGGCCACAACACATGGGTGAGTAGTGGTTGTTGTTGTTCGCCCCTCCCGGCATCATACATGGCGGCCACAACACATGGGTGAGTAGTGGTTGTTGTTGTTCGCCTCTCTTGGCATCAAACATGGCGGCCACAACACATGGGTGAGTAGTGGTTGTTGTTGTTCGCCCCTCCTGTCATCAAACATGGCGGCCACAACACATGGGTGAGTAGTGGTTGTTGTTGTTCGCCCCTCCTGTCATCAAACATGGCGGCCACAACACAGGGGTGAGTAGTGGTTGTTGTTGTTCGCCCCTCCCGGCATCAAACATGGCGGCCACAACACATGGGTGAGTAGTGGTTGTTGTTGTTCGCCTCTCTTGGCATCAAACATGGCGGCCACAACACAGGGGTGAGTAGTGGTTGTTGTTGTTCGCCCCTCCCGGCATCAAACATGGCGGCCACAACACATAAGTGAGTAGTGGTTGTTGTTGTTCGCCCCTCCCGGCATCAAACATGGCGGCCACAACACATGGGTGACTAGTGGTTGTAGTTGTTCACCCCTCCCGGCATCATACATGGCGGCCACAACACATAAGTGAGTAGTGGTTGTTGTTGTTCGCCCCTCCCGGCATCAAACATGGCGGCCACAACACATGGGTGACTAGTGGTTGTAGTTGTTCACCCCTCCCGGCATCAAACATGGCGGCCACAACACATGGGTGACTAGTGGTTGTAGTTGTTCACCCCTCCCGGCATCAAACATGGCGGCCACAACACATGGGTGACTAGTGGTTGTAGTTGTTCACCCCTCCCGGCATCAAACATGGCGGCCACAACACATGGGTGACTAGTGGTTGTAGTTGTTCACCCCTCCCGGCATCAAACATGGCGGCCACAACACATGGGTGACTAGTGGTTGTAGTTGTTCACCCCTCCCGGCATCAAACATGGCGGCCACAACACATAAGTGAGTAGTGGTTGTTGTTGTTCACCCCTCCTGTCATCAAACATGGCGGCCACAACACAGGGGTGAGTAGTGGTTGTTGTTGTTCGCCCCTCCCGGCATCAAACATGGCGGCCACAACACATGGGTGAGTAGTGGTTGTTGTTGTTCGCCTCTCTTGGCATCAAACATGGCGGCCACAACACAGGGGTGAGTAGTGGTTGTTGTTGTTCGCCCCTCCCGGCATCAAACATGGCGGCCACAACACATGGGTGAGTAGTGGTTGTTGTTGTTCGCCTCTCTTGGCATCAAACATGACGGCCACAACACATGGGTGAGTAGTGGTTGTTGTTGTTCGCCTCTCTTGGCATCAAACATGACGGCCACAACACAGGGGTGAGTAGTGGTTGTTGTTGTTCAGCCCTCCCGGCATCAAACATGGCGGCCACAACACAGGGGTGAGTAGTGGTTGTTGTTGTTCGCTCCTCCCGGCATCAAACATGGCGGCCACAACACATGGGTGAGTAGTGGTTGTTGTTGTTCGCCTCTCTTGGCATCAAACATGACGGCCACAACACATGGGTGAGTAGTGGTTGTTGTTGTTCGCCTCTCTTGGCATCAAACATGACGGCCACAACACAGGGGTGAGTAGTGGTTGTTGTTGTTCAGCCCTCCCGGCATCAAACATGGCGGCCACAACACATGGGTGAGTAGTGGTTGTTGTTGTTCGCCCCTCCTGTCATCAAACATGGCGGCCACAACACAGGGGTGAGAAGTGGTTGTTGTTGTTGTTCGTGTCGCTTCTTTCACGACCTCACACAGATTTAAAATCGCTTCATGTACACGTTTTTCTAAGTAATATTATTTGTCTAATATTTTGCATTATTTACACATAAGAATACATGACATTGTCTAGTGGGAGAATCAAAACATCAAAAAATAATTATCTTGCCAATACTAAATTAAATTTATTTAGAAATTATTCAATGAGAACCAAAACGGGCATTAAAAATTTCCAAATGTTGTCATACGATGGTTTTTTTGGAAAACAGACCAATAATTACACATTATTATTTTATTGGTTGGTTGGCTTTTCAACTGATCTAAGATGGAATCTCAATATGGAATTATATTTTTGCCATCTTTTAACTTCTGCCCGTCATTGCAACCATTCTTGAACCAAAAGCCTTCCGGGATACATTTCGTAGTTTCTAGCATTTTGTAGGGTTACATTGAGACACAGCTTTCTTAAACGTTCGCACAAACCGAGATTCTATCGCGAATTGACTCGTCGAGAAAGCTGTGCATTGAGGAAGTAGAATGGTTATAATGGCGGACGTCAAAGATGTCAGCGCCCACTAAACTGCGCGTTAAAGTGTCTATACCATGTTTATGGTTTCATTTTCTAGCGTCGCCTCCTCAAACCTGATCACCTACAATAAGACGAAGGGTCGCGCAACAGAATCACGCACAAAGTTGGAAATAAGATTCCTCGCTTTACTATTCTTGCGCCTCATGAACAGCAAGATCGTCACCGAGTTCCACCTGGCGTCAAATGTGGACAATCTTGGGGCCTGGGACGACGTGTTTGTGAAGTATAAGACCGAGGACAATCCCCAAGTGTGGCAGAGTTGCTTTATACAGTTAAAGCACAAGGAGTCTGCCATGCTTGGTATTGATCATCTAAAGGGTACAGGTAACTTCTCACTCATGAAATACTTAAAATCGTACGTTCACATAAAGGAGCTAATAAAAACCGCTTCCAGTCAATCATTATTCGAAGGCTGTACAATACAAGACAGTACATTTTGTTTGTACACAAACGCGAAAACGCACGTTGATTTGTCCAAAAGAGCTAATGAGCGCCCGACACCTTTCGACAGTAGTAAAATCGACAACTTGTTCGAGTCAAACCTTACAACAGGGTTAATATTTAATTTGAATGACAATGAAAATTGCGACAAAGATATCTTTGAATATCTAACGAGTGAGCACGATGACGTTGAGGAGGTCAAAGAATTTATGGATGCCTGCATTTTGTTAACTAGGCAAGCCTCCTTCGAGAAAATGACAGCACTTATCAAAAGTGAAATGTTGAGTTGTTATCAACTGGTTTTCCCAGATATTGACCAATTATATCAGAGTTACATAGACTCAATCAGTAAATGGTGGAGTAAGGGTAAGACGAGTTTAACTAAAGACAGCCTCATACGTATGGAAATATTTAAAGATTTCCGAATAAGCGCACTCCTAATGCAAGGTGTAAAACGATTCCGTTTGAATAACATACAATTTGACACAAAACATCTATTCGATATGGAAACCATTGGTAAGTATGGCCTCGTGCATATTAGTCCCTCGCCAATGTGCATAAATCTATGTTGCACAAAACTCGTGCAGTCGTTTCAGAAATTCAATGACCATTACACAATAGTACTTGATTTGGATTCGTTATTGAAAGTACCCAATGATCGGTTGTCGGCGTGGAGAAGTTATATGAACATGAGGCTGGTGATCGTCAGTGACTCTATTGGTGAGCATCAAGCAATGTGCACAACTTTATATCAACAATTCGAGACAGACTGTAAAAAAAACATTATTATTGTGTCTGCTACAAATGATGCATTCACAGTAAATCTAAAGAAATACAAGCCTAAATCTGTTAAGTGCTTGGAGATTCAAGACACGATTACAATATCTCCCCTGAACACCGAATGTCAATACCGATACCGTGATCGATCTTATTGTTAGGCTGGAGGGCAAACCTTAATCCGGCTTTCATTAACACACAAGACTCCAGGGGTTGGTCGGCCTTACATTGTGCTTAAAAACGCTAACTCTGAAATCATGAAACTTCTCATATCTAAGGGCGGGTTACACAGCCTACACCTCGTACAAACAACGATAGGCCTATAACACCGCTTCATATCCTGTGTGGTCCGATGAGATATGAGAAGGTCACTGCCAAAACCTACAATCTCCAATTTGCACTAAATTAAAATAGATTTATGGTTGGTGACCTATTTTTTCAAAAATTTTCCACGTCAATCCATTTCGGTGCTAAATCGACCATATTCTCTAATGCTATTCTAGGGAGAATTCAAGCATTAGGTTCAAAACCAACCATCTCCATGCACTACTTTGTTTCAAAACCACGCCATCTGCACGTACCAATCAGGAAAAAACTATTAAAAGTGGATCTATAAAAACTGCTACAATCAAACGCATATCCTCAGGTTGTGGAGGAATAACCATGAACTCTTAAAGTCGATCGATGATAGCTGCACATGCAATATAAATCATTCAAATTGTATGTACTGCAAGTTGAGATTAAGCTTGTGAATATTAAAGAAAAAAATATGCACCTACCGCTATTAGTTTTTTATTTATTGAGTGTGGAAATGCGTTGGAATTCCCTATGTTATACATTGTAACTGAACAAAAACCTACACTTTCAATCGTATAACTTTGCGTAGCACCTTCAAAAGTAATATATTGTAACAAATTTTCGTCCTAAATGTAGATAACTTCATGACTAACATGAATACGTTTGAAAAAGATGATCGAACGCGATCCGTTTTCGAGATATTCGCGTTGGTGTGTCAATTTTACGTCAAATCTACTCAAATTAGAAACTATAAATATACTTTATTAATAAAAAAAAAATATATAATTTCAAGAAGTTCAGTATTAAATGCTACTCACACGTAATAATTCTTGAAATTCATAATTTAGAATAAAAGAAAGTATTTTTTCATGTCCATTTAGTTTGAATAGTTTAGTTGTTGTATTGAATGGGTAGTTCACTTCATCGATCGACTTAAACTAACTCCTGCAAATAGTACACATGTCCGTACTTGAAAACGCGTTCATATGACAGAAACACATTTCCTTGATTTCCCACAAATCAGTCATCTTGGACATGGTAGATTTTGCTTGTGACTAACTCATTGTAAGTGTGAACGCCGTTGGGACTGTCAGTGTAAGGCTGGAGGGCAAACCTTTATCGGACTACATTAGCACCCAAGACTCCAATGGTTGGTCGGCCTTACATTATGCTTTTAAATTGATAGCACTGAGATCATGAAACTCCTCATATCTAGGGGCGGGGACATACAGGCCCGTACAAACTCCGATCAAACTCCGCTTCATATCCTGTGTGAGAGTGAATATGCCAGTGTAGATGTCGTTATGGCTCTTATTGTTAGGCTGGAGAGGAAACTTTATCCATCATACAAGACTCCAGTGGTTTTACATTATGCTTGTGTAAACAATAACTCTAAGGTCGTTAATGTCCTCATATCTAAAGATACTCACCTTCTGCCGTCTGACCGCTGGGCCATTCCGGGGAACCAGATCTTCCGCTCTGACCGACAATCTTCTTCTCGTCGAGTGTGCGGTGAAGGCACGGCCATAGTCGTCCCGGAGGCCACTCCTCACTCCTCAACTAACTACGATAGAGGCCACATTTGCAGTGTTCACTTCTTCCCACGGCCTCCTCCGTTGTATATCCACCTAAAGCAGCCTTCTGCAAGACCGACATGGACCTCGTCTTTGCTCATTGAAGTACCCCAACAGTGCTGGCTGGTGATCTGAACGCTAAGCATCCCCTATGGAACTCAGCGGTTTCTTATGCGAGAGGAGATTCTCTCCTCAACTACGTCACCACCATCGACCTCCACCTGACCGTTGTGGGCCCAGTTGAACCCACCTGTCACCACTTTCTCGCAACCACACCGCCGGACGTTCTGGATATTGCTATTCTGCGTAATTACCGTCAATCATTCGACATTTCTACGGTGCTGGCCCTTACCTGCGACCATGACCCAATCCTCATTTTACTAGGTAATTCACTTTCTCATTCCAACCCACCACAACCTTTTTATACCACCACGCCGACTGGCAGCGCTTCCGTACACATATCCACCACCAACTCGAGGCGCAACCACTCCCGATACCGGACTCGCAAGAGAGTATTGCCACAACGAGCTCCTTCATGTCTGCTCTGATTCGTCAAGCAGGGGGCCGCAATACCCAGAACCTGTCCACGACACTCCACTCATCTTGCACTTCCCCCGGCTCTCGTCGCTTGTGTGAGGGCCAAGAACAAAGCGACAGGAATTGAGAACACCTGACACCTTGGCCACATACAATCGCCTGGCCTGGTGTTCCCTATCCTCAGGACGTCGAACTCCAACTGATGTCTGCCTGGGAGTGATGGGAGATGGGAGACATCAGTTGGAGTTCGACGCCCTGAGGATAGGGAACACAAAGTTCCTGAAGCGTCGGTACAATATGGAGGTAGGACGTGGCGGAATAACCCGCAAGTGTTTAATTTTATTGATTTATATATATTGTAACGTGTATTTTACCTCAAACCAAGTATTTATATATATATATATATATATATATATATATATATATATAGATTCGGTTCTCAGCTTCGGAAACCAACGAATCTTCCTGAAGATGGCAAATGCGATTTTGTCGAAACGTCGAGACATTGACAATGGCCCATTTCTGGGCCAGCAACCAGTCTCTAAAGAGCAAGTAACGTGGACAGCAACCCGAAAACCTACTACTACATATATATATATATATATATATATATATATATATATCTAATTGGATATTTTGTCATGAACCACTCTTCTATATCAGTATAATATATTTTAATGCTGCTTATACTAACGGCTACCTATCATTAGTTTTTTATTACTGTATATTTTATTTTGTATTATCTATATTTTAAGTATTACCACCTTTAGGTGGAAGAATAATCAGCGGCTGATTGTACCTCGCCTTATTTTGTTATATCAATATTGGTCTATACCCATGCATATATGTATTGTTTTGTATTATCAAAAATTAATAGACCATTTTATTTTTTACTAAGGCCTACTTATGTCTTAATCGAATGCAAAACACCTTTCAACACATTTGGGAACGAAAAAATGTATTCATTGATATTCAAGACATTTCCACAGTCACATACAAATCAATGAATAGCCTTGCAATATTGACTACCACACAAAACAGAATGTAAAACACAATCTGCACGCACACGCACCCAGTAGCTCTTTTTGTCAGGATGTTGTGGGCTTCACACTGTTTCTGCCATGTACGTAACTTCTATTTATACCTATTATATTCTTATTAATTACTCTGTATAATATGTAACTTGTATATTATGTTAGATAATAAGAAAAATTGTAAACAAAACAACCACAGTATACGAATAAAATAAAGTTTAATTGAATTGAGTTGAATTAAATTGAATTAAATTGACCGATGATTTTTAATGAATTTAACGATGGCGATTACTCTTATATTAATTATTTTCTTCAATTGTAATGAACTTCTTAATCAAAGTTAAGTGAGTGTAATTGCATGCAAAGAAATTAAGTACCCACATTTTTACACTTTTCCTTTACTGGACTTACGAAGTTTAGCAAGACCTGGTTTTCTGACATTAAATAGTATCGTACATAAAATAGAGCATTCAATGTTCTAGATACAATCATGTAAACAAGAGCGTACGTTCTCTATGGACCGATATAGTTGCCATTTCCTCCAGAAAATATTAAGCGTAGAAATAACGTTTTGCACTGAGTTGGTCTACACACTCAAATCTGTGACATTTGTGATAATTTACAACACTGCACAGAATTTAGTTAACACATTAAATAAAAAAAAACTTTTACAATTTATTTTAATTTTCAACATATTATCAACATTTATTCCAAATACAAATAAATCCATCTACCACTTAACATAGCATTGTTTGATTTGCAGTTATATCAACGTTCATCGTTATCAATATAATGACGGTAATGTAAAATAGAACATTTGTTGGAAATGGAATATCAAGAGGACCGTGATGGGAGGTATAGTTAATCAAGAAGGCAGTGAATTTTCTAAGATGTTTGGACTGCGTTCAATTGTTTGGTTGTTATGCGGTTTCCAGGGAGACGCGGGGACTTGGTCAAGGTTTTTAGATGTGAAAAGAGTGGTTGTACCGAAGCTGTGAATAAACGGTATTTGTATTCTAAAAGTAAGTTCATTCTGTCATTAATAATTATAGTTATACGACGAAGACGACGGGTAGTCGTTTGAGACGTAACATTTTGGTGACCCCGACGTGATTAGTGACAGTTGTGGATGATTATGGATCGACTAAAGAAGATGCGGGCCCCAGGTAGAGCGTCATTTACAAGAACCCTCCATGAAACAGAAAAGGAACTAGCGGAGGAGAGTCTGGACGTCAATTCGTTGGCTCTCAAGCTAGAAAAGATGGAGCGGACCATGAACGACCTACGAAAGCTCGATCTCAAATATTTGGAGTCGCTTTTGGATGCTGAATGCAGTGACGAGGATTACGCAGCGGAGAGTGCTGTGATTGAGAGGTATGAAGACCAGCTTGCGGAGGTAAGATGTATGATAAATAGAACCCTCGTTCAGGCACAGGCTCGGAAAATTAGTGCAACCACAGTAGACCAAGATCCGGACAGTCGGTCTAATGGGCCTAGGAGGTTTAAACTGCCCAAGATAGAATTGAAACAGTTTAACGGTGAACTAACAGAGTGGTTGGGTTTTTGGTCACAGTTTCAAAAGATTCACGAGGACAGCACCATTGATGACAATGACAAGTTTCAATATTTAGTTCAGTCAATGGTGCTTGGAACTCGGCCTCGTGAACTTGTTGACAGTTACCCACAGTCAGCACAAAACTATCCAAAAGTCATAAGTGCATTGAAAGAGAGATATGGTAACGAGGAACTTCTAATTGAAGTCTATGTAAGAGAATTATTGAAATTAGTTATAAATAATGTCTCTTACAAAGGAAGTTCCCCTCTTTCTTGCATATTTGACCAAATTGAGGGTCAAATAAGATCATTAGAAACTTTAGGCCTAACTAATGATAAATGTGCCGCATTATTATTCCCACTGGTAGAATCTAGTCTTCCTGATGACATCCTTAGGGCTTGGCTGAGAAGCGCGTCATCTGCTAAAGGTGCCATACATGGCGGAGCACATGAAAATCGCCTCACATGCCTAATGGAGTTTTTAAGGAGAGAAGTGGGAAGCGAAGAGAGAATCCGTCTCGCAAAATCAGGGTTTGGAAAGGTTTCTAAAGAGAATAAGAACGGGAACAAGCTAAACAATAATGTGCCAGTTGACAGTGTTCCCACAGCATCTGGATTACTAAACGGTGACAATGTCAAATGTGTATTTTGCGAGAAACAACACGAAAGTCGTGATTGTATTCACGCACAAGACATGTCAATTGCCGATAAAAAAGTCAAGCTTACTAAGTTTAGACGTTGTTACATTTGTTTCCGACCTAATCATGTAGCAAGAAAATGTAAAACGTTTGTTAAATGTTCACTTTGTAGTAAGAAACATTTAATTTTAATGTGTCCCGAGTTACCTTCCCATCAGACAACACCTACACCTAACAGTGAGGGAAAAGTAGTGCAAATGTCAAATCAAATATGTACCAGTGACATTGTACTTCAGACACTGGCAGTTAACATTGTAGCTAATGGGAAGGAAAGAACAGTGAGGGCTTTAATTGATTCTGGATCTCAGCATTCATACATATTAAACTCAACCGCAGATCAACTTGGTTTAATACCCTGTTCACACGAGACCAAAGTACATTCGTTGTTTGGAGGTACTCACACTGCACCCGAATATCATGGTAGATTTAAACTGTTACTTAAGCAACCCAGTGGAAAGTTGGACGTATCTATTGATGTTCTAGGTCAATCAAAAATATGTGGGAAAATACCTCGAGTCGCTAAAGGTAAATGGATGAAACAGTTAAAAAAGAATCATATTTGGGTTACTGATATCGGAAGTGGAGTTCCAGACATTGAATTGTTGATCGGAGCAGATGTCTATGGAACACTACTCACTGGGAAGTTAATACATTTAAACAACGGTCTGACTGCGGTAGAAACTACACTGGGATGGACATTAATGGGACGAATTAAGAAAGACAGCTTGGAAGATCCGGCTGTAGGTATGTTAGTGACAACTATGAAAATCAGTGACGCATCTATTGCTGAACTATGGGAATTAGAATCCATTGGTATAAGGGATCCCATAGAAACGTTAACTAAGGAGGAAGCAAGGATAGCAACAAAGGAGCATTTTTTAAAAACGGTGTCACGCACGGAAAATAGTAGGTACGTTGTGTGTTTACCCTGGATCGACGACCATCCCCCTCTATCGACACATAGGGTGATTGCAGAGAAGAGACTCGTTGTCGCTTCGAACAAATTAAACAGAGAAGGGAAGTGGGAAATTTAACCCTCCATCAGCGGCATGGTGGGGAGGATGATGGGAGCGTCTTATTCGTTCCGTAAAAGATATACTCAGACGTGTATTGGGAAAATCGTCTTGAAGCTATGAAGAGTTATTAACAGTATTGTGTGATGCTGAAGCTGTTGTCAATGGAAGACCACTCACCTACGTCACTGACGACATGGACGATTTAGTACCTTTGACACCGGCAATGTTTCTACAAGACATTCGGGAAGCCAATGTACCAGATTTGGATGTGTTAGAAGCCGAAGGTTTCCAGCATCGGTTTCGATATAGGCAAGTTATTCGAGATAATTTCCGTTGTCGATTTAGGAAAGAATATTTAAGTCAACTAGTCCAACGAGGGAAAGAAAATGAACGTACAAGAAAATTATCAGTTGGAGCGATTGTGCTTGTGGGAACTGACAACAAAAAGAGACTTGATTGGCCACTTGCAAAGGTGTTAGAACTTTTACCCGGACAAGACGGAGGAGAGAGAGTTGCCCGGGTGAAAACACAAAATGGAGTCTTGGTACGTCCAGTACAAAGGTTGTACCCTTTGGAAGTTACAAGTGGGTCTGACCTTGAGACAAGAGCATGAACAGAAGAAATATCCTCGATAAATTAATAGGTATTAGAAGTATTGTTTCATTTATATCCTTCTATGTGCTTATACAAATGAAAGGTGGGAGGATGTTGGAAATGGAATATCAAGAGGACCGTGATGGGAGGTATAGTTAATCAAGAAGGCAGTGAATTTTCTAAGATGTTTGGACTGCGTTCAATTGTTTGGTTGTTATGCTGTTGCCATGGAGACGCGGGGACTTGGTCAAGGTTTTTAGATGTGAAAAGAGTGGTTGTACCGAAGCTGTGAATAAACGGTATTTGTATTCTAAAAGTAAGTTCATTCTGTCATTAATAATTATAGTTATACGACGAAGACGACGGGTAGTCGTTTGAGACGTAACACATTGATAGCATAGACATTAAATCAATAAATAATCAAATAAATAAAAGAACACATTTTTGAACATCGAACAAGTAGTTAGGCAATATGGCTCAAGTAGAAATAACACTAATTGTATTTGCGTCAAAGTTACACGTCAAGCATTGATGGGTTGAAGACAAAACCTGATGTTTGAGTTTGCTTCTCCCTCGCCAGTCGTTTCGTAACATTTCCACGTAACACAACATCTTGAATGCATCTACAACCTGTTGCATTTCATTCATAATATGCAGACCACAACCACATCAAAATTTATATTTTATTTATTATGTATTCACATTCATAATGAATAGGGGCTAGCAGAATAGAGCCCAGCTCCAATGGAGTAACTGCCAACCCGTAAGTAAATAAACACACCATGACTCACATTACAATTCAATGCATGTCGACCAAACGTCTAGTATGATGTTATCTGGGTTGTAAATGATTGTCTGTGTAGATGTTTAAGAACTTGGAATTTGTGATTTACAACTTGTTGCTTATGGTCGGTTTACACACGGGTCTAAGGATTAAGGTGTAAAGTTGAAGCATGCTAAATACATTATAGTGTTCACACACGGTCACTAGGTCTAACAGCCAGGTCTAAGCAGTGATGATTTTAGGCATATCCCGGGGGGGGGGGGGGGCGGAGCCCCCCCCCCGGCAGTTGTAAATGCCCCCCCCCCCCCTAGCAGATTGAAAAAATCACATGAAGTAATGTAAATTTGCAAAAAAAATGCAAAATACAAGAAAATGATGTATATTTTTCCACCTCATGGACTAGGAAATAAATCGATTTCCACGAAAAACTCATCTTCATAAATGTTGCAACATTCTATTTTCTTGTTAAACGATGTTAGGTAAAGGTAAGAATGGCAAATAGGAATCACCTCATATTCGAAAACTGAAAGCATGACATCAACAGAGACCGTAACCCCCTCCACCCCTGCCTTTTGTCCCGGCGTCAAAAAAAAGCCATAAAATGAGTTACTAATTTAGCAACACCCCAGATTTTTATCAGCCCCTCCTAGGAAAAATGTCTGAAATCATCACTGGGTCTAAGGATTTAAGAAGTTGGCCAACTTTCAACTCTTAGGTTGGAATTCATAGTCGGCCCCTACACCTAGGGGCGCCCATTGTTACCAAGGTAACAGTTGTTTCCATGTTATTTCCCATAAACAAAACAAATCCATAGCAACAATGGGTGCCCCTAGGTGTAGGGGCCGACTATGAATTCCAACCTTAGATCGGGGATTTAAGATTCGTAGACCCAACCAATCAGAAGCGTCGACGTCCAATCGTTTGCCAATCGGAGAGCGACTGCATCAGTCAAATTATTAAATTATTCAGTGTTTAGCAATGTTTAGCAAAGATCTATGTGAACCGAGTGGCTTAGTCCTTGGATATTAAAACCTTAAACCTAGACCTTAAAAATCTGTGGAAACGCACCATTAAGTCGGTGCTACACACACAATTTGAGACTCGTTAAGGGGCAGTTTCACCAAACTTTAATCCGGCAATTTGTCTGTTAATCGTAGATCAAAAATGGCGCCCGGTAGAAGCCACCATGCATTTTGTATGAAATGTTTGTTGAAACCATGGTTACCGATCCGAGATTAGTAAATTGGCCGATTAAAAAGTTTTGTGAATTCGGACCTGAGAGGCATTTTTTTCATTGTCAAATCCTCAGCCTTCTTAAAAACTTGTACGGCAGTTTTCCAAGGACTGCTTGATCTGCGCTAGGCGGAGATCAAGCACACATTGGCAGTTTCCTACAGGCAGAAAATACTTCTGTTCTGTCATTTTTTTATGAGATTTTGTATTATGCCATTCACATTTGTTTTTATTTGTTTAGTATTTCTCTTGACTCTGGTGGTCTACTGATCTGTAGGAGAGAAAGAAGTTCATTTGACACCATTTCTTCACTTGTGAACAAAGAATTTGTTCAGCTGAAAACTGGTCAACTTCGTTGCTAACAAGGAAAAGTAGATTTACACACTTTGCTAAGATTTAAGATTTTGTTTTTCTAACTGTTTTACTTAGGATCGTTACTATTGGCCGGATTTATAAAACGTCGCCTCTCATTGGCTGGGGTAAGAATTTTAAGTACAAGAGCTAAAGAACGTTGCTATGGTTTCCTTAAATCTAAGGAAAGAGTGCAAAGCCATAATGCTTTTGACTTGATTTATTTAACCCTTAAATCTTAAGCCTTGAATAAATGTGTAAGCCGATCTTTGCAAGTAACAAGTGAACAGTCTTTAATTGTTACGTGAATGCATATATGTGTTTTCTACACTTCAACTTTGTTAATGACAAATTCTAAGTTCTTAAACATCTACGTAGACCATCCAGCCTTGGCAAGTCTCCAAGGTCGGAGCCATCTCACTTATAACAAGCTATTCCCTCCCCTCAGAGTGAGTTGGATGAATGTGCCGAAGACGGTCCCACTATGTGACTGGCTATAGCATTACGCACAGATCGCCCAAGGACGGAATGTACCTGTAAAACAATGACAGTCAGTCAATAAGAACGGAATGTACGTGTAAAACAATGACAGTCGATAGAAACAGAATGTACGTGTAAAACAATGAGAGTCAATAAGAACGGAATGTACGTGTAAAACAATGACAGTCGATAGGAACGGAATGTACGTGTAAAACAATGACAGTCAGTCAATAAGAACGGAATGTACGTGTAAAACAATGACAGTCAATAGGAACGGAATGTACGTGTAAACCAATGACAGTCGATAGGAACAGAATGTACGTGTAAAACAATGAGAGTCAATAAGAACGGAATGTACGTGTAAAACAATGACAGTCGATAGGAACAGAATGTACGTGTAAAACAATGACAAGTCAGTCAATAAGAACGGAATGTACGTGTAAAACAATGACAGTCAATAACAACGGAATGTACGTGTAAAACAATGACGGTCAATAAGAACGGAATGTACGTGTAAAACAATGACGGTCAATAAGAACGGAATGTACGTGTAAAACAATGACGGTCAATAAGAACGGAATGTACGTGTAAAACAATGACAGTCAATATGAACGAAATGTACGTGTAAAACAATGACAGTCAATAAGAACGGAATGTACGTGTAAAACAATGACTGTTAGTAAGAACTGAATGTACCTTGATAGTTAAGTTGTTAGTTAGATGTAAGAAATCAGTTAAGTTCAAAGAAAAGACATGAATAATATTAAGTTGGTATTCTAGGAGTTACCCATTTGATCATCGTGAGAGTAGTGTGCTTAAGACTACTATATTATAACCTAAGCAAAACAATTTCAAATCTATATTCTATTTCTATATTGTGAGTAAAATCAATTTAAACACATAATTTGCACTGGGAAACACAGAAAGTGTTAAAAAGAAAACACTGTGTTTGCTTCAGTTGTGGTGTTGTGTGTTGGCCTTAAAAAGATGCCCTCGATTATTAGTTGTAATTCATTTCCAAATTCCGAAGAAGAGTTTTTTCATTATAGCTCCCATTGAGACAGTGAATCCTTAATTGTGTCCTGCTATGGCTTTTAAATATCCCTGTATGATATCCAAGTACTGATAGCAAACTTGCACGATAGTAAATAGTTTTAAAAACATGATTTGGAAACACATTCCTTAAAACGAACTGCCTACAAAGGTAAATTTCAAAAATATCCTTTGTTAGCCGTTAACATTGTCAGGTTTACCTCTTGGTTGGCGAAACAAAACAAAATAGCGACCACAGCGCCTTGAAGGCCGTCTAGTAGTCGGTCCAAAAGCATGTAGACCTCTATCCAATCACAGAACCCGCTGTGACCCTGAGGCCGGTACAGGGTGAACAGGAAGTGGAGGCCGAAGAGGGGGACGAGTAGGAGGGTGGCCCTCACAGCCTTCCTAGAACAAGAGAGCCGCCATCTTGGTGAACAGAGAGTAGGGCCAGAACAGTGGTACGAGTAGGAGGGTGGCCCTCACAGCCTTCCTAGAACAAGAGAGCCGCCATCTTGGTGATAGAGAGTACAGACAGAACAGTGGTACGAGTAGGAGGGTGGCCCTCACAGCCTTCCTAGAACAAGAGAGCCGCCATCTTGGTGATAGAGAGTACAGACAGAACAGTGGTACGAGTAGGAGGGTGGCCCTCACAGCCTTCCTAGAACAAGAGAGCCGCCATCTTGGTGATAGAGAGTACAGCCAGAACAGTGGTACGAGTAGGAGGGTGGCCCTCACAGCCTTCCTAGAACAAGAGAGCCGCCATCTTGGTGATAGAGAGTACAGCCAGAACAGTGGTACTAGTAGGAGGGTGGCCCGCACAGCCTTCCTAGAACAAGAGAGCCGCCATCTTGGTGAACAGAGAGTACAGCCAGAAAAGTGGTACGAGTAGGAGGGTGGCCCTCACAGCCTTCCTAGAACAAGAGAGCCGCCATCTTGGTGATAGAGAGTACAGCCAGAACAGTGGTACCAGTAGGAGGGTGGCCCTCACAGCCTTCCTAGAACAAGAGAGCCGCCATCTTGGTGATAGAGAGTACAGCCAGAACAGTGGTACGAGTAGGAGGGTGGCCCGCACAGCCTTCCTAGAACAAGAGAGCCGCCATCTTGGTGATAGAGAGTACAGCCAGAACAGTGGTACGAGTAGGAGGGTGGCCCTCACAGCCTTCCTAGAACAAGAGAGCCGCCATCTTGGTGATAGAGAGTACAGCCAGAACAGTGGTACGAGTAGGAGGGTGGCCCGCACAGCCTTCCTAGAACAAGAGAGCCGCCATCTTGGTGATAGAGAGTACAGCCAGAACAGTGGTACGAGTAGGAGGGTGGCCCTCACAGCCTTCCTAGAACAAGAGAGCCGCCATCTTGGTGAACAGAGAGTACAGCCAGAAAAGTGGTACGAGTAGGAGGGTGGCCCTCACAGCCTTCCTAGAACAAGAGAGCCGCCATCTTGGTGATAGAGAGTACAGCCAGAACAGTGGTACGAGTAGGAGGGTGGCCCGCACAGCCTTCCTAGAACAAGAGAGCCGCCATCTTGGTGATAGAGAGTACAGCCAGAACAGTGGTACGAGTAGGAGGGTGGCCCTCACAGCCTTCCTAGAACAAGAGAGCCGCCATCTTGGTGAACAGAGAGTACAGCCAGAACAGTGGTACGAGTAGGAGGGTGGCCCTCACAGCCTTCCTAGAACAAGAGAGCCGCCATCTTGGTGATAGAGAGTACAGCCAGAACAGTGGTACGAGTAGGAGGGTGGCCCTCACAGCCTTCCTAGAACAAGAGAGCCGCCATCTTGGTGAACAGAGAGTACAGCCAGAACAGTGGTACGAGTAGGAGGGTGGCCCTCACAGCCTTCCTAGAACAAGAGAGCCGCCATCTTGGTGAACAGAGAGTACAGCCAGAACAGTGGTACGAGTAGGAGGGTGGCCCTCACAGCCTTCCTAGAACAAGAGAGCCGCCATCTTGGTGAACAGAGAGTACAGCCAGAACAGTGGTACGAGTAGGAGGGTGGCCCTCACAGCCTTCCTAGAACAAGAGAGCCGCCATCTTGGTGATAGAGAGTACAGCCAGAACAGTGGTACGAGTAGGAGGGTGGCCCTCACAGCCTTCCTAGAACAAGAGAGCCGCCATCTTGGTGAACAGTGAGTACAGCCAGAACAGTGGTACGAGTAGGAGGGTGGCCCTCACAGCCTTCCTAGAACAAGAGAGCCGCCATCTTGGTGATAGAGAGTACAGCCAGAACAGTGGTACGAGTAGGAGGGTGGCCCGCACAGCCTTCCTAGAACAAAAGAGCCGCCATCTTGGTGATAGAGAGTAGGGCCAGAACAGTGGTACGAGTAGGAGGGTGGCCCGCACAGCCTTCCTAGAACAAGAGAGCCGCCATCTTGGTGATAGAGAGTACAGCCAGAACAGTGGTACGAGTAGGAGGGTGGCCCTCACAGCCTTCCTAGAACAAGAGAGCCGCCATCTTGGTGATAGAGAGTACAGCCAGAACAGTGGTACGAGTAGGAGGGTGGCCCTCACAGCCTTCCTAGAACAAGAGAGCCGCCATCTTGGTGATAGAGAGTACAGCCAGAACAGTGGTACGAGTAGGAGGGTGGCCCGCACAGCCTTCCTAGAACAAGAGAGCCGCCATCTTGGTGAACAGAGAGTACAGCCAGAACAGTGGTACGAGTAGGAGGGTGGCCCGCACAGCCTTCCTATAACAAGAGAGCCGCCATCTTGGTGAACAGAGAGTACAGCCAGAACAGTGGTACGAGTAGGAGGGTGGCCCTCACAGCCTTCCTAGAACAAGAGAGCCGCCATCTTGGTGAACAGAGAGTACAGACAGAACAGTGGTACGAGTAGGAGGGTGGCCCTCACAGCCTTCCTAGAACAAGAGAGCCGCCATCTTGGTGAACAGAGAGTACAGCCAGAACAGTGGTACGAGTAGGAGGGTGGCCCTCACAGCCTTCCTAGAACCAGAGAGCCGCCATCTTGGTGATAGAGAGTAGAGCCAGAACAGTGGTACGAGTAGGAGGGTGGCCCTCACAGCCTTCCTAGAACAAGAGAGCCGCCATCTTGGTGATAGAGAGTACAGACAGAACAGTGGAACGAGTAGGAGGGTGGCCCTCACAGCCTTCCTAGAACAAGAGAGCCGCCATCTTGGTGATAGAGAGTACAGCCAGAACAGTGGTACGAGTAGGAGGGTGGCCCTCACAGCCTTCCTAGAACAAGAGAGCCGCCATCTTGGTGAACAGAGAGTACAGCCAGAACAGTGGTACGAGTAGGAGGGTGGCTCTCACAGCCTTCCTAGAACAAGAGAGCCGCCATCTTGGTGATAGAGAGTACAGCCAGAACAGTGGTACGAGTAGGAGGGTGGCCCTCACAGCCTTCCTAGAACAAGAGAGCCGCCATCTTGGTGATAGAGAGTACAGACAGAACAGTGGTACGAGTAGGAGGGTGGCCCTCACAGCCTTCCTATAACAAGAGAGCCGCCATCTTGGTGAACAGAGAGTACAGCCAGAACAGTGGTACGAGTAGGAGGGTGGCCCGCACAGCCTTCCTAGAACAAGAGAGCCGCCATCTTGGTGATAGAGAGTACAGCCAGAACAGTGGTACGAGTAGGAGGGTGGCCCGCACAGCCTTCCTGGAACAAGAGAGCCGCCATCTTGGTGAACAGAGAGTACAGCCAGAACAGTGGTACGAGTAGGAGGGTGGCCCGCACAGCCTTCCTAGAACAAGAGAGCCGTCATCTTGGTGAACAGAGAGTACAGCCAGAACAGTGGTACGAGTAGGAGGGTGGCCCTCACAGCCTTCCTAGAACAAGAGAGCCGCCATCTTGGTGATAGAGAGTACAGCCAGAACAGTGGTACGAGTAGGAGGGTGGCCCTCACAGCCTTCCTATAACAAGAGAGCCGCCATCTTGGTGAACAGAGAGTACAGCCAGAACAGTGGTACGAGTAGGAGGGTGGCCCTCACAGCCTTCCTAGAACAAGAGAGCCGCCATCTTGGTGATAGAGAGTAGGGCCAGAACAGTGGTACGAGTAGGAGGGTGGCCCTCACAGCCTTCCTATAACAAGAGAGCCGCCATCTTGGTGAACAGAGAGTACAGCCAGAACAGTGGTACGAGTAGGAGGGTGGCCCTCACAGCCTTCCTAGAACAAGAGAGCCGCCATCTTGGTGAACAGAGAGTACAGCCAGAACAGTGGTACGAGTAGGAGGGTGGCCCTCACTGCCTTCCTAGAACAAGAGAGCCGCCATCTTGGTGATAGAGAGTACAGCCAGAACAGTGGTACCAGTAGGAGGGTGGCCCTCACAGCCTTCCTAGAACAAGAGAGCCGCCATCTTGGTAATAGAGAGTAGAGCCAGAACAGTGGTACGAGTAGGAGGGTGGCCCTCACAGCCTTCCTAGAACAAGAGAGCCGCCATCTTGGTGAAAAGAGAGTACAGACAGAACAGTGGTACGAGTAGGAGGGTGGCCCTCACAGCCTTCCTAGAACAAGAGAGCCGCCATCTTGGTGATAGAGAGTACAGACAGAACAGTGGTACGAGTAGGAGGGTGGCCCTCACAGCCTTCCTAGAACAAGAGAGCCGCCATCTTGGTGATAGAGAGTACAGACAGAACAGTGGTACGAGTAGGAGGGTGGCCCTCACAGCCTTCCTAGAACAAGAGAGCCGCCATCTTGGTGATAGAGAGTACAGACAGAACAGTGGTACGAGTAGGAGGGTGGCCCGCACAGCCTTCCTGGAACAAGAGAGCCGCCATCTTGGTGAACAGAGAGTACAGCCAGAACAGTGGTACGAGTAGGAGGGTGGCCCTCACAGCCTTCCTAGAACAAGAGAGCCGCCATCTTGGTGAACAGAGAGTACAGCCAGAACAGTGGTACGAGTAGGAGGGTGGCCCTCACAGCCTTCCTAGAACAAGAGAGCCGCCATCTTGGTGATAGAGAGTACAGACAGAACAGTGGTACGAGTAGGAGGGTGGCCCTCACAGCCTTCCTAGAACAAGAGAGCCGCCATCTTGGTGATAGAGAGTACTGCCAGAACAGTGGTACGAGTAGGAGGGTGGCCCTCACAGCCTTCCTAGAACAAGAGAGCCGCCATCTTGGTGAACAGAGAGTACAGACAGAACAGTTGTACGAGTAGGAGGGTGGCCCTCACAGCCTTCCTAGAACAAGAGAGCCGCCATCTTGGTGATAGAGAGTACAGCCAGAACAGTGGTACGAGTAGGAGGGTGGCCCTCACAGCCTTCCTAGAACAAGAGAGCCGCCATCTTGGTGAACAGAGAGTACAGACAGAACAGTGGTACGAGTAGGAGGGTGGCCCTCACAGCCTTCCTAGAACAAGAGAGCCGCCATCTTGGTGAACAGAGAGTACAGACAGAACAGTGGTACGAGTAGGAGGGTGGCCCTCACAGCCTTCCTAGAACAAGAGAGCCGCCATCTTGGTGAACAGAGAGTACAGCCAGAACAGTGGTACGAGTAGGAGGGTGGCCCGCACAGCCTTCCTAGAACAAGAGAGCCGCCATCTTGGTGATAGAGAGTACAGACAGAACAGTGGTACGAGTAGGAGGGTGGCCCGCACAGCCTTCCTAGAACAAGAGAGCCGCCATCTTGGTGATAGAGAGTACAGACAGAACAGTTGTACGAGTAGGAGGGTGGCCCTCACAGCCTTCCTAGAACAAGAGAGCCGCCATCTTGGTGATAGAGAGTACAGCCAGAACAGTGGTACGAGTAGGAGGGTGGCCCTCACAGCCTTCCTAGAACAAGAGAGCCGCCATCTTGGTGAACAGAGAGTACAGACAGAACAGTTGTACGAGTAGGAGGGTGGCCCTCACAGCCTTCCTAGAACAAGAGAGCCGCCATCTTGGTGATAGAGAGTACAGCCAGAACAGTGGTACGAGTAGGAGGGTGGCCCTCACAGCCTTCCTAGAACAAGAGAGCCGCCATCTTGGTGAACAGAGAGTACAGACAGAACAGTGGTACGAGTAGGAGGGTGGCCCTCACAGCCGTCCTAGAACAAGAGAGCCGCCATCTTGGTGAACAGAGAGTACAGACAGAACATTGGTACGAGTAGGAGGGTGGCCCTCACAGCCTTCCTAGAACAAGAGAGCCGCCATCTTGGTGAACAGAGAGTACAGCCAGAACAGTGGTACGAGTAGGAGGGTGGCCCGCACAGCCTTCCTAGAACAAGAGAGCCGCCATCTTGGTGATAGAGAGTACAGACAGAACAGTGGTACGAGTAGGAGGGTGGCCCGCACAGCCTTCCTAGAACAAGAGAGCCGCCATCTTGGTGATAGAGAGTACAGACAGAACAGTGGTACGAGTAGGAGGGTGGCCCGCACAGCCTTCCTAGAACAAGAGAGCCGCCATCTTGGTGATAGAGAGTACAGACAGAACAGTGGTACGAGTAGGAGGGTGGCCCTCACAGCCTTCCTAGAACAAGAGAGCCGCCATCTTGGTGATAGAGAGTACAGACAGAACAGTGGTACGAGTAGGAGGGTGGCCCGCACAGCCTTCCTAGAACAAGAGAGCCGCCATCTTGGTGATAGAGAGTACAGACAGAACAGTGGTACGAGTAGGAGGGTGGCCCTCACAGCCTTCCTAGAACAAGAGAGCCGCCATCTTGGTGATAGAGAGTACAGCCAGAACAGTGGTACGAGTAGGAGGGTGGCCCTCACAGCCTTCCTAGAACAAGAGAGCCGCCATCTTGGTGAACAGAGAGTACAGCCAGAACAGTGGTACGAGTAGGAGGGTGGCCCTCACAGCCTTCCTAGAACAAGAGAGCCGCCATCTTGGTGATAGAGAGTACAGCCAGAACAGTGGTACGAGTAGGAGGGTGGCCCTCACAGCCTTCCTAGAACAAGAGAGCCGCCATCTTGGTGATAGAGAGTACAGCCAGAACAGTGGTACTAGTAGGAGGGTGGCCCTCACAGCCTTCCTAGAACAAGAGAGCCGCCATCTTGGTGATAGAGAGTACAGACAGAACAGTGGTACGAGTAGGAGGGTGGCCCTCACAGCCTTCCTAGAACAAGAGAGCCGCCATCTTGGTGAACAGAGAGTACAGCCAGAACAGTGGTACGAGTAGGAGGGTGGCCCTCACAGCCTTCCTAGAACAAGAGAGCCGCCATCTTGGTGATAGAGAGTACAGCCAGAACAGTGGTACGAGTAGGAGGGTGGCCCGCACAGCCTTCCTAGAACAAGAGAGCCGCCATCTTGGTGAACAGAGAGTACAGACAGAACAGTGGTACGGTCCACCAAATACAACGACACTTTGTTCCAAGTCCAACACTTTTATCTTCATAAGGCCGTTGAGCGATGGTCTAGTGAGTTTTTATCCCTTGCTTTGCTTCAAAGCTAAAAGTTCCAGCGTACGACTCCCGGTTTGGGGTGTTTTTTTGTTTTTTTTGTTTTTTTTTTAACTTAAGAAATTTAATTTATCTGTCTAAATTATGTTTCTGGAAGATATTCTTTGTCTTTTTCTGGTCTTTGCTGTAAAACCAGTCTAACTTTGGACCCATTTTGAAACCAGATCCAGGACGGGACAAATGCATATTCCAATGATAGTTTCAGTGGTTAAAGTGGACACAGAGAAGTAACGGAATGCACTTCTGCTGTGTACACTAGACAAAATGGGGTTGGGGGGGGGGGGGGGGGCTAGGAAGCGTGGCCCCTCAGTTTTGCCCCGCAAATTATTTAGTTTAGGTATTTTGTCATGAACACGTTTAAATGGCTACGGAGAGGGGTCGTGGGGTTGAGATCTCTTGCTAATAACATTATTTTGTGGGTAAAAAACAAAATTTGCAACATTTACTTTATAAAAACATTGGATGAACAAATATAAATACAAAATACAACAAAACTTTCAACAAAATTAGTCAATATGCCAACAACCGATAAAAATTAGTGCCGGTATGGCATACCGTTGGTATTTTTAGTAACGGTATGCATACCGGCTCATACCGCCCCACTTTAACCACTGGATAGTTTTTAAAATTGATTCTCTGATACTGGTCTGAATTCACTGAATGTAAAATTATGTCAGTGCGGTCTTCTTGTAAATCCAGACCCTATGTACGAAAACTGTGACATTTGAGCCGTCATAGCAAAGAAGCATATAATGTCCCCCACTGAAAATCACTTCTGGTAAATGAGGCTGGATCAGTAGTTCCCAACCGGGGTGCCGCAAACTTTTCGATTAAATTGTAAAACAAATCATGTTTCTGAATATTTAAAAAATAAAACAAAATAATGGTTATAAACGTTTTAACAGTACAAACGAAAACATATCTTAATAATATTCTGACCACGATTCACTGAAACATAATATATTACATCGAGGATGCAACAATTTGTACTGCAGATTAGCATTCTCTCTCTCGACTCCCCTCAACCCCGAATAACAGTTCAGAATTCAACAGCTCAGAAACAATATATTATGTGTGAGTTAGAAAATTAAAGAAAAGAGAAATACTTTTATAAGTTGAAGATGAAATGAGAGTATGTTTGTCCACTAACCGGCCACAAATCAAAGACATATTTGCAAAAACCGCCAAAGCTAGATTTCATTCACACTGTATGTATATAATATGTATATCCAACTATAAGTAAGTGGTGGTACAGTAATTAAGTCATTCAATGAAATTTGCAAAATGTTGATTTATTACAATTCTTATATTTTTAAAATTATCGATTTTTCCCGTTGGCGTTAGTGGAAGGCGGGGTGAGATGTGAGGGTGCCCCGTGTCCACTGAATGTAGACTTGGGGTGCATTGAGTAAACAAATGTTGGGAACGCGGGAAGCCTGCCAACACTGCTGTACAAGGTGTGAATTGACAGGGGGGATGGGGGGATTTACCCCCACAAGTAATTCCATCCCTGGCTCTGTTTAACTGAAAGGTATTCTAGCCGGGGATGGCTAAATCCCCACCTCCGGTTACCCATCTCATCTCATTTAATATCAAGTGACTTTATCTCGTCAGTTTACACACATATTTCTAGGCAAGAAGTGTTTGTACATTGATAAATAAAACCAATAGACTCTCAGAACGCTTCCAAGGACATCTCGCGGGCAATAATACAAAAAAAAAATTGCATCGGGGTGGCTGGGGCTTTGCCCCAGACCCCTTACTACTGACACAGATACTATACTTGGGCATCCCTCCCTCTACCAAGCCGACAATTCTCACGCTGCTGCTGGGGATGTTAATGTTACCTGTAATGCGTCGGCTCGGACGGGCTCGTAGTGCGCAGTTTCATCAACAAGATGCGTATAATGTTCACCAAAAATACGCAGTTGACCTGAAACAAGGTTTGAAGTATGTGTATCAACAATACCCACGCACTTCTTTCATTTGATTCGCTTAGGGCCGGTCTTTCAATCTCCTAATAGGAAAGGTTTTTGCTATTTGAAGGATTTTAAGAGTTTTGATTGGTCGTTTTGCCATGGAGAAAACAAGCTATTCGACGAATAAGTAGTTATTGGGACATTGTAAGACTGGACCTCACTAAAGCTTGACGTAGGTCACATACAGAACTGCCAGTCAAGTCAATTATGTCTGTAATGTGACTTGGACAAATTTCAGAAGTATGAGGGGAGGAACATTAGCTTTCTATTTTGTAGCTCTTTGTCACCTCAAACCACCCATCAGTAGAATGTATGGATTTTAATTAAGCATTCTATTATACACGGTTGCTAATTTTTCAATCGATTTCTTCTAAGCCATTGCCGATGCATTCCCTACATTCAGTTTAATTCATACAATAAATAAATAACTTCATACAAAATTAACATAAATACAAATAAGTAATATTAATATATTTTCAAGCAGAACCGAACGTGATGCAAAAATGTGTTTTTATATATACTATTATACTAACCCATATTCTATCTTATTGTAATAACAGTTCTCTTCGATTTCAAAATTAAAATCTTTCACAACGATAATTTTATAAAAGCTCCTGCATGGTCAAACTTATAAAATGTGAATTTATCAATAACTTTGCTTGGCAACGATACGACCACATGACAAAGTGTGTCTTATCACCCTTAAACAAGTAAACATCAAGATAAGTGAGTAATAGTTACAAGAAGACTGCCGAGGCAAGGTAGATAGATGAGCCACTCATAGTTCTCTACCGGAAGTGCCCAGCAGTCCGTGTCAGCCTTGGCTCCGCGCAGAATGGCGTAGCCCACCACCGGAAACACGGGGCACACTGCAACACATACATGTAACACACATGTAACAGCAACACACACTGTAACACACACATGTAACACACATGTAACAGCAACACACACTGTAACAACCACATGTAGCACACATGTAACACTGTACACATGTAGCACACACTGTAACACACACATGTAACACTGTACACATGTAACATACACATAGATCTACATGTATGTGACCCCCCTTACCCCAGTGACTACCAGACAATCAAACATATTTATCCATTATCACTCTCCTAAACGGGCAAGTTGGATCTGGAGTAACGTTGTTACCGGAACCTCCACCAACTTACTCCGGTAACATCACTCTCCTAAACGGGCATGTTGGATCTGGAGTAACGTTGTTACCGGAACCTCCACTAACTTACTCCGGTAACATCACTCTTCTAAACGGGCATGTTGGATCTGGAGTAACGTTGTTACCGGAACCTCCACTAACTTACTCCGGTAACATCACTCTCCTAAACGGGCAAGTTGGATCTGGAGTTACGTTGTTACCGGAACCTCCACTAACTTACTCCGGTAACATCACTCTCCTAAACGGGCAAGTTGGATCTGGAGTAACGTTGTTACCGGAACCTCCACTAACTTACTCCGGTAACATCATTCTTCTAAACGGGCATGTTGGATCTGGAGTAACGTTGTTACCGGAACCTCCACTAACTTACTCCGGTAACATCACTCTCCTAAACGGGCAAGTTGGATCTGGAGTAACGTTGTTACCGGAACCTCCACTAACTTACTCCGGTAACATCACTCTCCTAAACGGGCAAGTTGGATCTGGAGTAACGTTGTTACCGGAACCTCCACTAACTTACTCCGGTAACATCACTCTCCTAAACGGGCAAGTTGGATCTGGAGTAACGTTGTTACCGGAACCTCCACTAACTTACTCCGGTAACATCACTCTCCTAAACGGGCAAGTTGGATCTGGAGTAACGTTGTTACCGGAACCTCCACCAACTTACTCCGGTAACATCACTCTTCTAAACGGGCAAGTTGGATCTGGAGTAACGTTGTTACCGGAACCTCCACCAGTACTCCGGTAACATCACTCTCCTAAACGGGCAAGTTGGATCTGGAGTAACGTTGTTACCGGAACCTCCACTAACTTACTCCGGTAACATCACTCTCCTAAACGGGCAAGTTGGATCTGGAGTAACGTTGTTACCGGAACCTCCACCAACTTACTCCGGTAACATCACTCTCCTAAACGGGCAAGTTGGATCTGGAGTAACGTTGTTACCGGAACCTCCACTAACTTACTCCGGTAACATCACTCTCCTAAACGGGCAAGTTGGATCTGGAGTAACGTTGTTACCGGAACCTCAACTAACTTACTCCGGTAACATCACTCTCCTAAGCGGGCAAGTTGGATCTGGAGTAACGTTGTTACCGGAACCTCCACGAACTTACTCCGGTAATATCACTCTCCTAAACGGGCAAGTTGGATCTGGAGTAACGTTGTTACCGGAACCTCAACTAACTTACTCCGGTAACATCACTCTCCTAAGCGGGCAAGCTGGATCTGGAGTAACGTTGTTACCGGAACCTCCACTAACTTACTCCGGTAACATCACTCTCCTAAACGGGCAAGTTGGATCTGGAGTAACGTTGTTACCGGAACCTCCACCAACTTACTCCGGTAACATCACTCTCCTAAACGGGCAAGTTGGATCTGGAGTAACGTTGTTACCGGAACCTCCGCCTACTTACTCCGGTAACATCACTCTCTTAAACGAGCAAGTTGGATCTGGAGTAACGTTGTTACCGGAACCTCCGCCTACTTACTCCGGTAACATCACTCTCTTAAACGAGCAAGTTGGATCTGGAGTAACGTTGTTACCGGAACCTGCACCAACTTACTCCGGTAATATCACTCTCCTAAGCGGGCAAGTTGGATCTGGAGTAACGTTGTTACCGGAACCTCAACTAACTTACTCCGGTAACATCACTCTCCTTAACGGGCAAGTTGGATCTGGAGTAACGTTGTTACCGGAACCTCCACTAACTTACTCCGGTAACATCACTCTCCTAAACGAGCAAGTTGGATCTGGAGTAACGTTGTTACCGGAACCTCCGCTAACTTACTCCGGTAACATCACTCTCCTAAACGGGCAAGTTGGATCTGGAGTAACGTTGTAACCGGAACCTCCGCTAACTTACTCCGGTAACATCACTCTCCTAAACGGGCAAGTTGGATCTGGAGTAACGTTGTTACCGGAACCTCCGCCTACTTACTCCGGTAACATCACTCTCCTAAACGGGCATGTTGGATCTGGAGTAACGTTGTTACCGGAACCTCCGCTAACTTACTCCGGTAACATCACTCTCCTAAGCGGGCAAGTTGGATCTGGAGTAACGTTGTTACCGGAACCTCCGCCTACTTACTCCGGTAACATCACTCTCCTAAACGGGCATGTTGGATCTGGAGTAACGTTGTTACCGGAACCTCCGCTAACTTACTCCGGTAACATCACTCTCCTAAACGAGCAAGTTGGATCTGGAGTAACGTTGTTACCGGAACCTCCGCTAACTTACTCCGGTAACATCACTCTCCTAAACGGGCAAGTTGGATCTGGAGTAACGTTGTTACCGGAACCTCCGCTACGGTAACATCACTCTTCTAAACGGGCAAGTTGGATCTGGAGTAATGTTGTTACCGGAACCTCCACTAACTTACTCCGGTAACATCACTCTTCTAAACGGGCAAGTTGG
Source organism: Isoperla grammatica (assembly GCA_945910005.1). Lineage (NCBI taxonomy): Eukaryota > Metazoa > Arthropoda > Insecta > Plecoptera > Perlodidae > Isoperla > Isoperla grammatica. The sequence goes on from OX246741.1 coordinate 51,825,128, forward strand.
ATCTGGAGTTACGTTGTTACCGGAACCTCCACTAACTTACTCCGGTAACATCACTCTCCTAAACGGGCAAGTTGGATCTGGACTAACGTTGTTACCGGAACCTCCACTAACTTACTCCGGTAACATCACTCTTCTAAACGGGCAAGTTGGATCTGGAGTAACGTTGTTACCGGAACCTCCACTAACTTACTCCGGTAACATCACTCTCCTAAACGGGCAAGTTGGATCTGGAGTAACGTTGTTACCGGAACCTCCACTAACTTACTCCGGTAACATCACTCTTCTAAACGGGCAAGTTGGATCTGGAGTAACGTTGTAACCGGAACCTCCACTAACTTACTCCGGTAACATCACTCTCCTAAACGGGCAAGTTGGATCTGGAGTAACGTTGTTACCGGAACCTCCACTAACTTACTCCGGTAACATCACTCTTCTAAACGGGCAAGTTGGATCTGGAGTAACGTTGTTACCGGAACCTCCACTAACTTACTCCGGTAACATCACTCTCCTAAACGGGCAAGTTGGATCTGGAGTAACGTTGTTACCGGAACCTCCACTAACTTACTCCGGTAACATAACTCTTCTAAACGGGCAAGTTGGATCTGGAGTAACGTTGTTACCGGAACCTCCACTAACTTACTCCGGTAACATCACTCTCCTAAACGGGCAAGTTGGATCTGGAGTAACGTTGTTACCGGAACCTCCACTAACTTACTCCGGTAACATCACTCTTCTAAACGGGCAAGTTGGATCTGGAGTAACGTTGTTACCGGAACCTCCACTAACTTACTCCGGTAATATCACTCTCCTAAACGGGCAAGTTGGATCTGGAGTAACGTTGTTACCGGAACCTCCACTAACTTACTCCGGTAACATCACTCTCCTAAACGGGCAAGTTGGATCTGGAGTAACGTTGTTACCGGAACCTCCACTAACTTACTCCGGTAACATCACTCTTCTAAACGGGCAAGTTGGATCTGGAGTAACGTTGTTACCGGAACCTCCACTAACTTACTCCGGTAACATCACTCTCCTAAACGGGCAAGTTGGATCTGGAGTAACGTTGTTACCGGAACCTCCACTAACTTACTCCGGTAACATCACTCTTCTATACGGGCAAGTTGGATCTGGAGTAACGTTGTTACCGGAACCTCCACTAACTTACTCCGGTAACATCACTCTCCTAAACGGGCAAGTTGGATCTGGAGTAACGTTGTTACCGGAACTTCCACTAACTTACTCCGGTAACATCACTCTTCTAAACGGGCAAGTTGGATCTGGAGTAACGTTGTTACCGGAACCTCTACTAACTTACTCCGGTAACATCACTCTCCTAAACGGGCAAGTTGGATCTGGAGTAACGTTGTTACCGGAACCTCCACTAACTTACTCCGGTAACATCACTCTCCTAAATGGGCAAGTTGGATCTGGAGTAACGTTGTTACCGGAACCTCCGCTAACTTACTCCGGTAACATCACTCTCCTAAACGGGCAAGTTGGATCTGGAGTAACGTTGTTACCGGAACCTCCACTAACTTACTCCGGTAACATCACTCTCCTAAACGGGCAAGTTGGATCTGGAGTAACGTTGTTACCCAGCACTTACACCAAATTACTCAGGTCTATCATTTTCTTAAAACTTAACCCTATATTATAGTTCTCTTGTATGATCAATTGATCATTGATCACTTTATAAAAAGAAAAAAAAATATTTCAATCCTTAGAAAAGTTTTGAATTATATCTTTTTCATACCATTTCAGTTTCGTGAATAAATTCGCACATTAAAATATCCTCCGAGCTGTGCGCATTTCCAATGTTTGCATTTGTTCTAGTGAAATGTATGTAATCATTAATCTAAAGTCTTTAAATAATTAGATAATAAATATATTATTGCCTACCCCATCCGATGACGAAGAAGATCGTAAGATTCTCTTCCGTGGCAAAAGCTGACGCTATAAATCTGTGTAGATAGAAACCCTCGCAGAACATCCACATGTAATTGCTGAGACGGTAGTACTTGGTCAGTAACACCAGAGACTTACACCAGACCGAGTTCTGAAAAATACAAACAAACACACTGCATGGCTATTTGGGTGTAATTCCACTAAAGATGACACGGGCCGAAAAGTTCAAACCGATTCGTCCACTACGGAACCGGTTTTTAAGGCCCATTTTGTTAAATCGAGTCAGTAACAACTTACAATCAGCAGGTCCAAAACATACCCAGGAAATATTCTTTGAACAATGTCTCGCAACCGTTGAAATAGCCTCTAAGTAAAACGCATACAAAACTCAAATACAGGGTCTTGAATAATAAGCCTTGGTTCAAACAAGGAGGAACCACATTTAATGATCAAAATACATTTATTCTAGCACTGGCAATAAAGCAAAGAATTTTCGCGCGAAGAATGTATTAATTAGGATAGGGTATTTTGCGCTTTGCAACGAATGCCCAATACAAGCGCTGTTTTGTAAGACACCGTCACAGCATTGGCCAGTGTAAATGATTCACCTGTGCAATGACCGAAGTAATGTCCTTGAACTCTCTCAGGATGACGGCCATCTTGAATGTTATGACAAGTACAATGATTCACCTGTGCGATGACCGAAGTAATGTCCTTGAACTCTCTCAGGATGACGGCCATCTTGAATGTGCTAAGTACAATGATTCACCTGTGCGATGACCGAACTAATGTCCTTGAACTCTCTCAGGATGACGACCATCTTGAATGTGATGACAAGTACAATGATTCACCTGTGCGATGACCGAAGTAATGTCCTTGAACTCCCTCAGGATGTCGGCCATCTTGTATGTGATAAGTACAATGACTCACCTGTGCAATGACCGAAGTAATGTCCTTGAACTCTCTCAGGATGACGGCCATCTTGAATGTGATAAGTACGTACAATGATTCACCTGTGTGATGACCGAAGTAATGTCCTTGAACTCTCTCAGGATGACGGCCATCTTGAATGTGACAAGTACAATGATTCACCTGTGCGATGACCGAAGTAATGTCCTTGAACTCTCTCAGGATGACGGCCATCTTGAATGTGATAAGTACAATGATTCACCTGTGCGATGACCGAAGTAATGTCCTTGAACTCTCTCAGGATGACGGCCATCTTGAATGTGATAAGTACAATGATTCACCTGTGCGATGACCGAACTAATGTCCTTGAACTCTCTCAGGATGACGACCATCTTGAATGTGATGACAAGTACAATGATTCACCTGTGCGATGACCGAAGTAATGTCCTTGAACTCCCTCAGGATGTCGGCCATCTTGTATGTGATAAGTACAATGATTCACCTGTGCAATGACCGAAGTAATGTCCTTGAACTCTCTCAGGATGACGGCCATCTTGAATGTGATGACAAGTACAATGATTCACCTGTGCGATGACCGAAGTAATGTCCTTGAACTCTCTCAGGATGACGGCCATCTTGAATGTGATGAGAAGTACAATGATTCACCTGTGCAATGACCGAAGTAATGTCCTTGAACTCTCTCAGGATGACGGCCATCTTGAATGTGATGACAAGTACAATGATTCACCTGTGCGATGACCGAAGTAATGTCCTTGAACTCACTCAGGATGACGGCCATCTTGAATGTGATGACAAGTACAATGATTCACCTGTGCGATGACCGAAGTAATGTCCTTGAACTCTCTCAGGATGACGGCCATCTTGAATGTGATGACAAGTACAATGATTCACCTGTGCGATGACCGAAGTAATGTCCTTGAACTCTCTCAGGATGACGGCCATCTTGAATGTGATGATAAGTACAATGATTCACCTGTGCGATGACCGAAGTAATGTCCTTGAACTCTCTCAGGATGACGGCTATCTTGAATGTGATGACAAGAACAATGATTCACCTGTGCGATGACCGAAGTAATGTCCTTGAACTCTCTCAGGATTACGGCCATCTTGAATGCTATGACATGTACAATGATTCACCTGTGTGATGACCGAAGTAATGTCCTTGAACTCTCTCAGGATGATGGCCATCTTGAATGCTATGACAAGTACAATGAATCACCTGTGCGATGACCGAAGTAATGTCCTTGAACTCTCTCAGGATGACGGCCATCTTGAATGTGATGACAAGTACAATGATTCACCTGTGTGATGACCGAAGTAATGTCCTTGAACTCTCTCAGGATGATGGCCATCTTGAATGCTATGACAAGTACAATGATTCACCTGTGCGATGACCGAACTAATGTCCTTGAACTCTCTCAGGATGACGGCCATCTTGAATGTGATGACAAGTACAATGATTCACCTGTGCGATGACCGAAGTAATGTCCTTGAACTCTCTCAGGATGACGGCCACCTTGAATGTGATGACAAGTACAATGATTCACCTGTGCGATGACCGAAGTAATGTCCTTGAACTCTCTCAGGATGACGGCCATCTTGAATGTGATGACAAGTACAATGATTCACCTGTGCGATGACCGAAGTAATGTCCTTGAACTCTCTCAGATGACGGCCATCTTGAATGTGATAAGTACAATGATTTACCTGTGCGATGACCGAAGTAATGTCCTTGAACTCTCTCAGGATGACGGCCATCTTGAATGTGATGACAAGTACAGCGTGAAGCAACAGGGAGTAGAGTAGGTTCTTATGGAGAGTTACTCTCTGCCCATGCAGCTGTCTGGAAATAGAGTTATCCATGTGATTAATCTAAACCTGCACACAATATAAGTTAAAAATGGAAAGGTCCCTGAGATTGATCACAGTTTTTGCTTTTTGGTATGTTCCACATTCAAATCATCAGTACGGGGTGGGGAGGGGGGGGGGGGGGGGGGGGTCGCATGAAAATATTGATATATGTATTGATTTTATTATAATCATCAATTTTGAAATCGAGTATTTGAGAATAGGATAAGAACTGAATTTAATTAATACTGTTTACACGGTCACTCGTGGATGATAAATAATGTGTTGCTTCATTGTATTACTAAGCTAAGGGGCCACTGACTCCCGTGCTTCTAAACCGAAGTGAAGATGCTCAGATAAAGTCAACACTTTTACAACTGTGGCATGTGACAAAGAAATAATCAAATAAATGTATTGTATTCATATTTCTGGATTTCATTAAACATACATACACACACATATATATTGAAGATTATATATATTGATTAATGACAAGTTTCATGTATTGATTATTACATATTTATATATATATATATATATATATATTACTGAACTTAGACTTTCGTGACTAGTAATAGTGCTAAAATTATAAATGTGACAGTGACATAGTGTCTTGAGGACAGAGCACATACGTTGCTCAGAAACGTCGACTAATATGACAAGTAAGTTCAGTAAACGTGACTTAACAACCCGTGGTATTTATAATTTTAACAATATATATATACATATATTGAAAAAACAATTTGCGTGTTATTAGTTTCTCTGAAAATATTTTCGCAACAATATGTATGTATTATTGCGAAAATGTTTTCAGAGAAACTAATAACACGCTTAATTTTTATGGATATTATTCAACGTTTCGACTAGGTATAGCTCTAAAATTACAATAACGCACTAATTGGTTTGACCGAAAAATGATTTCTTTTACCACATTATGCAACCAATAAATTTATTAAATCATATATATTATAAATATCCCTTACCTGTAGGTTTGGAATATGCAGAGGCTGGGTATGATGGCTGCTATAGAGATCGCGAAGGCTATGACAGAAACCATCTCTCGTCGTTTGAACTGGGCTACCGAACTGCAGAGGCTGTAGTTGGTCCACTCTTGTCCGGAGTTCTCGTTGCGGTACCACTGACCATTAGACTCACATGTCTTTCTGGCTGACTCTGTTGGACAAACCAAACAGATAGGTTCTGCGCAACTCTGCCTGTCGTAAGAGGTCGATTTCATATGCCCTTGCGTTGCAGGCACACCCACAACCACAATCACTCAGTTCAATGTCCAATCACTGATTAATATGTTTCGTATTTGAAATATAGATCTTTGATTGGTTATCGCTCACCCGTCGATGGTGTTCGTAGCCTACAGGGTTGGTTTAGTTGCTTTAAATTAAAGTCCCCCTCTAAAAAATCAGTTTTGTTACTGAGTGGGTAGACTCTAAATGTGCATTTATTTATTTAATGTAATCCGGTAATAATCTGTAAGTTTGTGTATAGTTATAGTTATTGTTAAATCGGGACTCAAACCCATGTCCCAAGGTGCCCCATGATTGGAACCTGCGAACCAACTACATGAGCCACCGTGAACGTCAGAACCATTAAACAAAAGTGGTATTGGGTGATTCCTTGAGACTGTTGTAAACCTATCCACGCACACAGTCTTAAGTGATGAGTACTTTATTAGTGTTCGTAACCTACATCTTCATTATTTATTTTATTTTATTTTTTAATTGTAATTAAGGCCATTGTAGAGCACAATTCCTTCTTTAGCCTGATGAGTGATGATTGATGAATGATAATGAGGAAGGGAGGAGGAGAAGCCTGGTACCGGCACGTAGCCTACTCCTGTCGAAAAGTACCGAGGAGACCATCGGCTTTACGTCCCATCCGAAAGGACGGTGTAACTTTGACCAGTCATATAGGTTCCTCCACTAACCTGGACTGCCGAGCAGTTGACGAGAAGAACGAAGCTGTTACACAAGCTTTCGAACCCTCCAATCTGCTCTAACCAACGGTAACTAGTGTTTCAGAGGAGAGTGGTCACCCATCCACCTCCTGACCTAGCCCGAGTTTGCTCAACTTCGGTGTTTCTAGATTAACTTGATTAATACTAAGTGAGAGAAGTTCGTATTTGTGTTAGCTTGTTCTAATTGGATTTACAAACTCAACTACTTAGGGTGTAGGGTGCAGGGCCTCACTTGAGAGCAAGTTGTCCTAAGCTACTGCCGTAATTTGAAATACAAATTCGACTTATCATTACGAAGAATGTTGACAAAACCTTGGTTATTATTATACTGTGAGATCAGTATAACCCATAACAGTCTCACAATTTAATACCGAACTGCCTGAGCAATATTGTATGCTAAACAAAACCACCTGTTCAGTAAAGTATTCTAAGAAAACTAGGCTTACACCTTCACACTCAGAATGTTGAATTAGTTTGTCGTTCCCGTGTAGACATTAAAATGTACAGAAATATTTATCGGTGTTATTGTCGTCAATTTACGCACTTCTACTACCGTAATATATTACTTCCATGAACATAATGCACAATACGAGCGTAACATACACCAAGTTTTTCGTAAGTAAAGACATTCTGCCCCTTTGAAATAACAAAGGTGTTGAACTTTTAACAAAAAAGTACAACCTGATTACAAATTTCAAATCAATAATTGTAAGTATATTCTATGTTCATTAAAAAGATAATACATTATGATCACATACGTTTTAAAAACAATTTTTTAGTTAGTTTAACGTCACAGAACTGTAGTGCGGGTCACACAATTAATAGGTAATACTAAGTATAAATCAAATATTGTCGTTGTTGGAAGTGTAGACGGCAAAGGAATCATCGCGTTTGACTGAGACAGTTCGACGCCTCAGTTCTATAGTGAGACATCTCAAAAAAGTCGAAAAATGAGATATTTATATGAAAAAATTCGGATTTTCGAGCTCTATCCAGTTCTATAGCGAGATATATTAAAATTAATAATGTAGTCAACAGAGAGCGTGTAACTCCCTATTCGTCTACTAGAAATCATGAAAGTTGCCAGTGCTATACTGAGACATCTCGTTTTGACTCATTTTACCTCCATGAAAATTCAATTAGTTCTGGTTCTAGTGAGACATCGTGTGTCGTAAGCAGGGCGCGAGATACGGGGGGGGGGGGCTCGGGGGCCTTGGGCCCATTTGGCGTTGGGCTCCAAGAGGGGCCCCTTTAAGTCCCCTTTAGTTATCTTGAACGATTATTTATTTGTTCATTGCAATTTATGTTAGTGAGTTTTTCTTTAACGTATTATTTTACGCATTTTTAGTGGCATTATGCCCCTAAAACGTTACCCCCCCCCCCAGAGCCTCCTCGTCCTCACGAGGAACACCATTGGTCCACCAAACTACCACCAAAAGTGACTGTTAAAACTAATAACCACGTAATATTTAGAGTAATTTACCAAAACACTAGGTCTACATTAATTATTATTTTGTCTATCTTTAGTTAGGTAGTTAGGGCATTCCGCATTATGCCCCTAAAAAGACACCAGCCCTCGTCCTCACCAGAAACACCATTGGTCCACCAAACCACTACCCAAAGTGACCGTTTAAAGTAATAACCACGTAATATTTAGAGTAATTTTACCAAAACACTAGGTCTACATTAATTATTATTTTGTCTATCTTTAGTTAGGTAGTTAGGGGCATTCCGCATTATGCCCCTAAAAAGACACCATCCCCTCAGAGCCTCCTCGTCCCCACCAGAAACACCATCGCCCCCCCCCCCCCCTCCACCAAAACTACAACCCAAAGTGACCGTTAAAATTAATAACCACGTAATGTTTAGAGTAATTTACCAAAACACTTTACGTCTACATTAATTATTATTTTGCCTATCCAGTTAGGGCCGTTACGCCCCTAAAAAGATACCCCTCTCCCACAACGATTATTTTGTGTCTCGTGTCCTGGTTGTAAGTGAATAATCGTAATTGTTCTGGACGTTTTAGATTATATTGTGTAAAAGTAAAACAGTACAACGTGTGAACCATATTCGATTTAAATCAATTAAGTATGTATTTGTTTGATCCTGACTATTAAAATGGAGAAGGATGAAACCAATATGATGTGGAACATCAGTAAAACAAGGGGTGCGTATTTAATGCGTTTAGCAAAAAGCCAACACGCTTTGCCTGACAAAAATGACATTCGTGTAGGCCTAGCTTCTATTGTACACTGTGTGCCAGCACCGAAAGGCAGGCCTGAGGGAACATCCCAATCCGGTGAAGAACGGGAAATGGATATAGTTAAATGTTTGCGGCCGATAACTTTTCCCACATAGCCTTTGATATTTTATCCAACTAAAATGTAATACAAGGCATTTTCTTAAAAGTTTAGGGTCCACCTGAATTTGATTACAACCACTAATAACTAGAGATGTGCAAAAATGTTTTTTTAAAGTTTGAAAATTCGCGCCTTAAAATTAAAAATTCGCGATTTTTCGCGATTTACCAAAAAACACAATTTAATTGATGACGAATGATTTAAACGATGGCAATTTTGATGACGACATGAGAAACTAGCTAGGGCGCTTCAACCACGTTGGTCAATTGCGCCGCCTGTGATAATAGGAATTAATGAATATGGTTTATTATTTTGTTTTATTTTATTTTATTGGTTACTTAATTAAAAAATTAAAATGCGAATTTTTTTAAAAGTTGGCTAATATCGGAAAAAGTTTGAAATTTCGCAAGCTAATTCGCGTTTAAAGATATAATTGCTAATTTCGCCACTAGATCGCGGTATCAACTAAAATTTCGTGAAACTTCGCGAATTGGAAATTGGTACCATTCAATCACAATTCAGGTGATTCATGTGCAAACTTAATTTGAAGCGATTATAACAATTTAAAAAAAAATCACGAATTTCGTTCTTACCATTTTTGCGCATCTCTACTAATAACTAATTTTTCAAAAAAATAAAAATGTCTATTCAATCCCATAAATGACACCATTCCTATTTTAAACCAGTATTCAGATCAAACAACTCAAGAAACGAATTGTAGTTTTTTCACAATTAAAAAAAAAGCTAACATTAATTTTGTTAAAAAATTAACATTACCTAATTTTTTTTCTACGACACACAACAATGAGGTCATTAAGCGTCGGCCGTTGGTTACAAAAATACAGAATCATAATTGATTGCAATAAAAAACTAAACGGATAGTAAATAAAAGCCTATTATTTAGAAGAGATATTGATTAAGAACTGTATTTTTTCAGTTCTAGACTGAGACATCTCAGAAAAATAGCAATTTGAATGCGATTGAATGAAAAAAAAAATATTTATAAAAATGTGATATAACAAGCAGATTTGTGTTAACAAACCAGGTGAATTTCAATAACTTGCCATTATTGGTGGATTTACCAAGTGCATGCAAATATTAAAACCCGTTTATCTCAAAACTATGAATTCGGTGATGTCTCACTATAGAACTGAGGCGTCGAGTTGTCAGCAGCGTAGGTGCGTAGGTACGAGTGACTGAGACAGCGCTGCGACTGTCTGGTGGAGCCAACACTGTCGGCTACTTACTCAGACAGTTGTCAGCAGCGTAGGTGCGTAGGTACGAGTGACTGAGACAGCGCTGCGACTGTCTGGTGGAGCCAACACTGTCGGCTACTTACTCAGACAGTTGTCAGCAGCGTAGGTGCGTAGGTACGAGTGACTGAGACAGCGCTGCGACTGTCTGGTGGAGCCAACACTGTCAGCTACTTACTCAGACAGTTGTCAGCAGCGTAGGTGCGTAGGTACGAGTGACTGAGACAGCGCTGCGACTGTCTGGTGGAGCCAACACTGTCGGCTACTTACTCAGACAGTTGTCAGCAGCGTAGGTGCGTAGGTACGAGTGACTGAGACAGCGCTGCGACTGTCTGGTGGAGCCAACACTGTCGGCTACTTACTCAGACAGTTGTCAGCAGCGTAGGTGCGTAGGTACGAGTGACTGAGACAGCGCTGCGACTGTCTGGTGGAGCCAACACTGCCGGCTACTTACTCAGACAGTTGTCAGCAGCGTATGTGCGTAGGTACGAGTGACTGAGACAGCGCTGCGACTGTCTGGTGGAGCCAACACTGTCAGCTACTTACTCAGACAGTTGTCAGCAGCGTAGGTGCGTAGGTACGAGTGACAGAGACAGCGCTGCGACTGTCTGGTGGAGCCAACACTGTCAGCTACTTACTCAGACAGTTGTCAGCAGCGTAGGTGCGTAGGTACGAGTGACAGGGACAGCGCTGCGACTGTCTGGTGGAGCCAACACTGTCAGCTACTTACTCAGACAGTTGTCAGCAGCGTAGGTGCGTAGGTACGAGTGACAGGGACAGCGCTGCGACTGTCTGGTGGAGCCAACACTGTCAGCTACTTACTCAGACAGTTGTCAGCAGCGTAGGTGCGTAGGTACGAGTGACCAGGACAGCGCTGAGACTGTCTGGTGGAGCCAACACTGTCAGCTACTTACTCAGACAGTTGTCAGCAGCGTAGGTGCGTAGGTACGAGTGACAGAGACAGCGCTGCGACTGTCTGGTGGAGCCAACACTGTCAGCTACTTACTCAGACAGTTGTCAGCAGCGTAGGTGCGTAGGTACGAGTGACAGAGACAGCGCTGCGACTGTCTGGTGGAGCCAACACTGTCAGCTACTTACTCAGACAGTTGTCAGCAGTGTAGGTGCGTAGGTACGAGTGACCAGGACAGCGCTGCGACTGAACACTGTCTGGTGGAGCCAACACTGTCAGCTACTTACTCAGACAGTTGTCAGCAGCGTAGGTGCGTAGGTACGAGTGACAGGGACAGCGCTGAGACTGTCTGGTGGAGCCAACACTGTCAGATACTTACTCAGACAGTTGTCAGCAGCGTAGGTGCGTAGGTACGAGTGACCAGGACAGCGCTGCGACTGAACACTGTCTGGTGGGGCCAACACTGTCAGCTACTTACTCAGACAGTTGTCAGCAGCGTAGGTGCGTAGGTACGAGTGACAGGGACAGCGCTGAGACTGTCTGGTGGAGCCAACACTGTCAGATACTTACTCAGACAGTTGTCAGCAGCGTAGGTGCGTAGGTACGAGTGACAGAGACAGCGCTGCGACTGTCTGGTGGAGCCAACACTGTCAGCTACTTACTCAGACAGTTATCAGCAGCGTAGGTGCGTAGGTACGAGTGACAGAGACAGCGCTGTGACTGAACGCTGTCTGGTGGAGCCAACACTGCCAGCTACTTACTCAGACAGTTGTCAGCCGCGTAGGTGCGTAGGTACGAGTGACAGAGACAGCGCTGCGACTGTCTGGTGGAGCCAACACTGCCGGCTACTTACTCAGACAGTTGTCAGCAGCGTAGGTGCGTAGGTACGAGTGACAGAGACAGCGCTGCGACTGTCTGGTGGAGCCAACACTGCCGGCTACTTACTCAGACAGTTGTCAGCAGCGTAGGTGCGTAGGTACGAGTGACCGGGACAGCGCTGCGACTGTCTGGTGGAGCCAACACTGTCAGCTACTTACTCAGACAGTTGTCAGCAGCGTAGGTGCGTAGGTACGAGTGACAGGGACAGCGCTGCGACTGTCTGGTGGAGCCAACACTGTCAGCTACTTACTCAGACAGTTATCAGCAGCGTAGGTGCGTAGGTACGAGTGACAGAGACAGCGCTGTGACTGAACGCTGTCTGGTGGAGCCAACACTGCCAGCTACTTACTCAGACAGTTGTCAGCAGCGTAGGTGCGTAGGTACGAGTGACAGAGACAGCGCTGCGACTGTCTGGTGGAGCCAACACTGCCAGCTACTTACTCAGACAGTTGTCAGCAGCGTAGGTGCGTAGGTACGAGTGACAGGGACAGCGCTGAGACTGTCTGGTGGAGCCAACACTGTCAGCTACTTACTCAGACAGTTGTCAGCAGCGTAGGTGCGTAGGTACGAGTGACAGGGACAGCGCTGAGACTGTCTGGTGGAGCCAACACTGTCAGCTACTTACTCAGACAGTTGTCAGCAGCGTAGGTGCGTAGGTACGAGTGACAGAGACAGCGCTGAGACTGTCTGGTGGAGCCAACACTGCCAGCTACTTACTCAGACAGTTGTCAGCAGCGTAGGTGCGTAGGTACGAGTGACCGGGACAGCGCTGAGACTGAACACTGTCTGGTGGAGCCAACACTGCCGGCTACTTACTCAGACAGTTGTCAGCAGCGTAGGTGCGTAGGTACGAGTGACAGGGACAGCGCTGAGACTGTCTGGTGGAGCCAACACTGTCAGATACTTACTCAGACAGTTGTCAGCAGCGTAGGTGCGTAGGTACGAGTGACAGAGACAGCGCTGCGACTGTCTGGTGGAGCCAACACTGCCAGCTACTTACTCAGACAGTTGTCAGCAGCGTAGGTGCGTAGGTACGAGTGACTGGGACAGCGCTGAGACTGAACGCTGTCTGGTGGAGCCAACACTGCCGGCTACTTACTCAGACAGTTGTCAGCAGCGTAGGTGCGTAGGTACGAGTGACAGAGACAGCGCTGTGACTGTCTGGTGGAGCCAACACTGCCAGCTACTTACTCAGACAGTTGTCAGCAGCGTAGGTGTGTAGGTACGAGTGACAGAGACAGCGCTGCGACTGAACGCTGTCTGGTGGAGCCAACACTGCCGGCTACTTACTCAGACAGTTGTCAGCAGCGTAGGTGCGTAGGTACGAGTGACCAGGACAGCGCTGCGACTGTCTGGTGGAGCCAACACTGCCAGCTACTTACTCAAACAGTTGTCAGCAGCGTAGGTGCGTAGGTACGAGTGACAGAGACAGCGCTGCGACTGTCTGGTGGAGCCAACACTGCCAGCTACTTACTCAGACAGTTGTCAGCAGCGTAGGTGCGTAGGTACGAGTGACCGGGACAGCGCTGAGACTGAACGCTGTCTGGTGGAGCCAACACTGCCAGCTACTTACTCAGACAGTTGTCAGCAGCGTAGGTGCGTAGGTACGAGTGACTGGGACAGCGCTGCGACTGTCTGGTGGAGCCAACACTGCCGGCTACTTACTCAGACAGTTGTCAGCAGCGTAGGTGCGTAGGTACGAGTGACAGAGACAGCGCTGAGACTGAACGCTGTCTGGTGGAGCCAACACTGCCAGCTACTTACTCAGACAGTTGTCAGCAGCGTAGGTGCGTAGGTACGAGTGACAGAGACAGCGCTGCGACTGTCTGGTGGAGCCAACACTGTCAGCTACTTACTCAGACAGTTGTCAGCAGCGAAGGTGCGTAGGTACGAGTGACAGGGACAGCGCTGCGACTGTCTGGTGGAGCCAACACTGTCAGCTACTTACTCAGACAGTTGTCAGCAGCGTAGGTGCGTAGGTACGAGTGACAGGGACAGCGCTGCGACTGTCTGGTGGAGCCAACACTGTCAGCTACTTACTCAGACAGTTGTCAGCAGCGTAGGTGCGTAGGTACGAGTGACAGGGACAGCGCTGCGACTGTCTGGTGGAGCCAACACTGTCAGCTACTTACTAAGACAGTTGTCAGCAGCGTAGGTGCGTAGGTACGAGTGACAGAGACAGCGCTGCGACTGTCTGGTGGAGCCAACACTGTCAGCTACTTACTCAGACAGTTGTCAGCAGCGTAGGTGCGTAGGATCGAGTGACAGGGACAGCGCTGCGACTGTCTGGTGGAGCCAACACTGTCAGCTACTTACTCAGACAGTTGTCAGCAGCGTAGGTGCGTAGGTACGAGTGACAGAGACAGCGCTGCGACTGTCTGCACTGTCAGCTACTTACTCAGACAGTTGTCAGCAGCGTAGGTGCGTAGGTACGAGTGACAGAGACAGCGCTGCGACTGTCTGGTGGAGCCAACACTGTCAGCTACTTACTCAGACAGTTGTCAGCAGCGTAGGTGCGTAGGTACGAGTGGCAGAGACAGCGCTAAGACTGAACGCTGTCTGGTGGAGCCAACACTGTCAGCTACTTACTCAGACAGTTGTCAGCAGCGTAGGTGCGTAGGTACGAGTGACCAGGACAGCGCTGCGACTGAACGCTGTCTGGTGGGGCGTCCGACCAACACTGCCAGCCGTCCCAGGTTCGCGGACACCATCCAGAGACTGTGAACAGCAATTATCATTTGTTTAATGACCTTTATAATACAACGAATAAGTTATTGGTTAACATGATGGTGTTTTGTCACCCAATAATTAAAAATATTTTTTAAAAATGTAATGGTTCACATAATTACATACCTACTTCAATTGTTATCATTTGAAAGTTTATTTGTAAAGAATCTATTTGTTTTTTACATGATTTCTGGAACTATTTTAGTCGAAACAAATAACGGAAGTAAAACTGAAAATTTAAATTCTTAAATATTTATTCATAATTTCGGGTGTGGAGTATAAAAACGTTGCTTTCCTCACCAAATAATGTTAGTGAAAAACTGTTAACTAATAATTAAACATATCTATTTAGTGCTCTATGTAAGGTGTATTTGTTCAGTGTTCTTAATAAAATTGTAATATAAAAAATGTTTTTCTTTAACAAAAGTGCTTTGCATTCCCGAAAGAATATTTGCATACTACATAATCATAGCAATTGTGTTTAGAATTAAGTTCAAGAAATGTGTTTATACTTTGAAGAAACATATTTATGTTTTGATGGAGATAGTTGCCATGTTGTTGTGAATATACGGTGACAAGGTCCACTAGATCGCTTGTTGCGCTTCGCAATTACTCCGCTAGGAGTAAATCCAGTAGACCTTAGCCGCTTTCGTTTACCTCGCCAGAATAACCAGTCCGATCAGTAATGTCACGTGACTTAGCGTCACTGGGTTAGAGTTTTCAACCCGAGTAAACGAAAGCGTTTCGGAGTAGGGTTTGTTTGCAAATGGATGCCGTGCGCTTGCATAGCTAGACCTAACCTTCAAATTGTTTTGAATTTTTTGTAATGCCTGATGTACTTACTTTCTACGTGAAATTCTTTAATAGCCTACTCAAAAACACGGTTTTGCGCCCAAATATCCACATGCATTATCCACAGCCACTTTTAACACCACCATCAAAATCATAACATTTAGAATTTTCCGCTCACACCTAACTTACCCTGCTCCCGAGGCAGGTCACTTTTTTCGTGATCGGGTCAGAAAACCGGGTTACTCTGGCATAGTTGCCGAACGCACCAGAGTAGGCCTAACCTGCTACTGATCGGGTTTGGTTTGCGGACTGACATAGATGGGAGGCTCTTGCGAGGTAAACGAAAGCGGCTCTTGTACGGTGACTCACCGTTCAAGCTGGCCGTGGCGCTCATAGACTCACAGCCCTCCACGGCTGCAACGTTGCCACTTCTCTCTGCCCGCCACGTTGCCATGTTGTTGTGAATATACGGTGACTCACCGTTCAAGCTGGCCGTGGCGCTCATAGACTCACAGCCCTCCACGGCTGCAACGTTGCCAGTTCTCTCTGCCCGCCACGTTGCCATGTTGTTGTGAATATACGATGACTCACCGTTCAAGCTGGCCGTGGCGCTCATAGACTCACAGCACTCCACGGCTGCAACGTTGCCACTTCTCTCTGTCCGCCATGTTGCCATGTTGTTGTGAATATACGGTGACTCACCGTTCAAGCTGACCGTGGCGCTCATAGACTCACAGCACTCCACGGCTGCGTCACAGCAACGTTGCCACTTCTCTCCGTCCGCCACGTTGCCATGTTGTTGTGAATATACGGTGACTCACCGTTCAAGCTGGCCGTGGCGCTCATAGACTCACAGCACTCCGCGGCTGCAACGTTGCCACTTCTCTCTGCCCGCCACGTTGCCATGTTGTTGTGAATATACGATGACTCACCGTTCAAGCTGGCCGTGGCGCTCATAGACTCACAGCACTCCACGGCTGCAACGTTGCCACTTCTCTCTGCCCGCCACGTTGCCATGTTGTTGTGAATATACGGTGACTCACCGTTCAAGCTGGCCGTGGAGCTCATAGACTCACAGCACTCCACGGCTGCAACGTAGCCACTTCTCTCTGCCCGCCACGTTGCCATGTTGTTGTGAATATACGGTGACTCACCGTTCAAGCTGGCCGTGGAGCTCATAGACTCACAGCACTCCACGGCTGCAACGTTGCCACTTCTCTCTGTCCGCCATGTTGCCATGTTGTTGTGAATATATGGCGACTCACTTTTCAAGCTGGCCGTGGCGCTCATAGACTCACAGCACTCCACGGCTGCAACGTTGCCACTTCTCTCTGCCCACCACGTTGCCATGTTGTTGTGAATATACGGTGACTCACCGTTCAAGCTGGCCGTGGCGCTCATAGACTCACAGCACTCCACGGCCGCAACACAGCAACGTTGCCACTTCTCTCTGTCCGCCACGTTGCCATGTTGTTGTGATTATACGGTGACTCACCGTTCAAGCTGGCCGTGGCGCTCATAGACTCACAGCACTCCACGGCTGCAACGTTGCCACTTCTCTCTGTCCGCCACGTTGCCATGTTGTTGTGAATATACGGTGCCTCACCGTTCAAGCTGGCCGTGGCGCTCATAGACTCACAGCACTCCACGGTTGCAACGTTGCCACTTCCCTCTGTCCGCCACGTTGCCATGTTGTTGTGAATATACGGTGACTCACCGTTTAGCTGGCCGTGGCGCTCATAGACTCACAGCACTCCACGGCTGCAACGTTGCCACTTCTCTCTGTCTGCCACGTTGCCATGTTGTTGTGAATATCCGGTGACTGACCGTTCAAGCTGGTCGTGGCGCTCATAGACTCACAGCACTCCACGGCTGCGTTGCCACTTCTCTCTGTCTGCCACGTTGCCATGTTGTTGTGAATATACGGTGACTCACCGTTCAAGCTGGCCGTGTGTGCTGTCTCACAGGCCCTCTTGATGCATTGTTGTACTGTTCACATCAAGAGGGCAGTGCGTCTTTAGAAGATCTTTGGTTTGTGTGGGTTATACTATTGAGATCAAGAGGGCAGTGATGTAAAAAGATGTTTGGTTTGTTTTATTTTGAGAGGAGATTGGTTTCCATGGAAACGGGAGTTGATCTACGGATTCCAAGTGGATTAGTTCTACGTGATTTGTGCCTTTTGATTCTTGTTGTGTATTAATGCTTAGTTTTAAATAAAACCGTCATCATATCCGACCACTCCCAAGTAGACAGCTGCATCTACAGACTGACAGCTCCGATGTAGGTCTCGGGGCGCAACTCTTCCAGTTCGACTCTGATGGGAACAAGAGGGTTATTGCGTTCGCCAGTAGGATACTACGAGGAGCAGAGAGGCGATATTTTACTACTGAGAAGGAGGCCTTGGCCATCGTATGGAGCGTTCAAAAATTTAGAATGTATTTGATTGGGGAAAAGTTCACTATTTGGACCGACCATAAGTCGCTTTCGTTTTTAAGGCAATGCCGATTAAACAACGGACGATTGTCGCGTTGGATTCTGGTGTTACAAGAGTATCTTTTTGAGATCAAGCACTGCCCAGGTCGTGAAAACATTGTTGCGGACGCTTTGTCGCGGACGAACGTAGGGACCGTCCTGTCGCAAGCGGAGGGCGCTACATTACGTATTGCAACACTTGCCAAGCTACATAGGTGCATGAAAGCTCCGAATGCAGTGATAAAAGAGATTGTTAAGAAGCTACCGACAGCTCAACGTAGTGATGACTCTTTACGAGAGGTAATTGACGTTCTTGAGACAAACAACACTGTCGATGGAACCATGGGTGTTGCACATAGTGATAAGATAAAGAATTACGTGATCTTTGAGCAACTTCTTTTCCATCGTGGTGACTGCGAATCAACGTGGAAGGCGTGTGTACCAAAACAGGTGGTGGCCATCTTGGTATCTAATTATCATTTAGCGTACGGCCATTTTGGGGCATATAAGATTTTTGCTCTTATGCGTGACATGTTCTATTGGCGCGGTATGAAGCGGGATATCGTCACGATCATACGCGCGTGTGACGTGTGTCAAAAAGCCAAGGTGTCGCAGCGCACTCTGGCGGGCGAGATGGCGTCTATTCTTCCCACCCGATGTAATGAGTTAGCTGCCATGGACTTGTTTGGACCATTGCCGTCGGCAAGAGGGGGCGTGTGTTACGTACTTGTCGTCATAGATCTTTTCTCGAAATACGTATCACTGTACGCTTTGAAAAAGGCCACAACAAAAACTATCTTATCGAAAATAATAAATGACTATGTCATTAATGTGGGCCGACCATCGACAATACTGGCGGACAATGGTACCCAGTTCACATCCCGGCTGTGGTACGCGACGTTAGAGGGTGAACGTATTGAGGTCATTCACTCATCCGTGCGTCATCCGCAAAGCAACCCCAGTGAGCGGGTGATGAGGGAGTTAGGGCGTGTCATCCGAACATACTGTCACGAGAAACATACCACGTGAGCGGAATACCTTCCGACCATTCAACATTGGCTCAATGTGACCACGCACAGTGCGACTAACATGACACCATGGGAACTACATTTCGGACGTAAACCGGATCAAGAAGTGGTGAAGGTCCTCAATCCCCCACCTAATGTCAACATTCCGAACGAGTATGCTACTGTCGTGTGTATGGCGAGGGATTCGATGCGCAAACGAGCGGAGTACCGACAAAAGAGACACAATAGTTCACAACAATGTACGTCTCTTGACGTAGGAGACTTGGTCTTACTTAAAGACTACAACCAATCGTCAACATTGGATAAAACGATCAAAAAATTTTTCTTAATCTACAAAGGTCCATACAGGGTGGACACTGTGGTCGGCCCTAACGCGTATAAATTAATGGATGATGTAATTCAAAAGAGTGTTGGCACTCATAACATTGTTAATTTGAAAAGATACCACCAGGCGGTATGAAAACTAGGTTACTTGAACATGTGTGTTTGATTGTTGGTATAGCTTATAGTTTCTTTATTTGTCTAGAGTACGTGACCGGTTGGGTCTGAGTGAATAATGTTTTGACTTATTGTAACAGCACTCATGTGTGAAAATTATGATAAATAGACGCAAGGTCATTTATCTATCATTTTGGGGGGGGCTATGTGCTGTCTCACAGGCCCTCTTGATGCATTGTTGTACTGTTCACATCAAGAGGGCAGTGCGTCTTTAGAAGATCTTTGGTTTGTGTGGGTTATACTATTGAGATCAAGAGGGCAGTGATGTAAAAAGATGTTTGGTTTGTGTTATTTTGAGAGGAGATTGGTTTCCATGGAAACGGGAGTTGATCTACGGATTCCAAGTGGATCAGATCTACGTGATTTGTGCCTTTTTCTTCTTGTTGTGTATTAATGCTTAGTTTTAAATAAAACCAGTACTATATCTACTACAAAGTTTCTGTAATTTACATTCGTGTATTTACACTTGCCACCTCCCATCGTACATAGCCAGGATTGGAGTGTGACACGTGGCGCTCATCGACTCACAGCACTCCACGGCTGCAACGTTGCCACTTCTCTCTGTCTGCCACGTTACCATGTTGTTGTGAATATCCGGTGACTGACTGTTCAAGCTGGCCGTGTCGCTCATAGACTAACAGCACTCCACGGCTGCGTCACAGCAACGTTGCCACTTCTCTCTGCCCGCCACGTTGCCATGTTGTTGTGAATATACGGTGACTCACCGTTCAAGCTGGCCGTGTCGCTCATAGACTAACAGCACTCCACGGCTGCGTCACAGCAACGTTGCCACTTCTCTCTGCCCGCCACGTTGCCATGTTGTTGTGAATATACGGTGACTCACCGTTCAAGCTGGCCGTGGCGCTCATAGACTCACAGCACACCACGGCTGCGTCACAGCAACGTTGCCACTTCTCTCTGCCCGCCATGTTGCCATGTTGTTGTGAATATACGGTGACTCACCGTTAAAGCTGTCCGTAGCGCTCATAGACTCTCAGCACTCCACGGCTGCAACGTTGCCACTTCTCTCTGACCGCCACGTTGCCATGTTGTTGTGAATACGGTGACTCACCGTTAAAGCTGGCCGTGGCGCTCATAGACTCACAGCACTCCACGGCTGCGTCACAGCAACGTTGCCACTTCTCTCTGCCCCGCCACGTTGCCATGTTGTTGTGAATATACGGTGACTCACCGTTCAAGCTGGCCGTGGCGCTCATAGACTCACAGCACTCCACGGCTGCAACGTTGCCACTTCTCTCTGCCCGCCACGTTGCCATGTTGTTGTGAATATACGGTGACTCACCGTTCAAGCTGGCCGTGGCGCTCATAGACTCACAGCACTCCACGGCTGCAACGTTGCCACTTCTCTCTGCCCGTCACGTTGCCATGTTGTTGTGAATATACGGTGACTCACCGTTCAAGCTGGCCGTGGCGCTCATAGACTCACAGCACTCCACGGCTGCAACGTTGCCACTTCTCTCTGACCGCCACGTTGCCATGTTGTTGTGAATATACGGTGACTCACCGTTCAAGCTGGCCGTGGCGGTCATAGACTCACAGCACTCCACGACTGCAACGTTGCCACTTCTCTCTGCCCGCCACGTTGCCATGTTGTTGTGAATATACGGTGACTCACCGTTCAAGCTGGCCGTGGCGCTCATAGACTCACAGCACTCCACGGCTGCGTCACAGCAACGTTGCCACTTCTCTCTGCCCTCCATGTTGATGAAGGTCAAGACATCTGGATGCGCCAGGTTACTACTCAACTGCGGGACAGTAAACGAATGCGAATTAGTTATTCATGTGATTTAAAGCATGTATCTTTAACCTGTACTCATTCTTGCTTTTTTACGCTGGTCATTTCGATCTTCTATCTATATACTTCCAACAAGCATTAAAAATGAAGAATGTACGTACATTTGAAATTGAACACTTTAATATAGGTAAATACTATAATTTAATAGGCGAATGCGCTAGTTATAGTATTTGATACAGGTGTGCAATGGAGGTGGTAGGGAAGAAAGTTCATTAAATATTTAACATTTGACCATTGACCGGTGTTGTCTCTCCTATGATCAAAAGATTTCACGATATTTCGAAAATGTAATTTTTATGGGAAAAAAGTTTTAAAAATACAAATTTTACTCGCTGAAATGGAATAAAATAAAACACCACTAATTAGTTATTTTTCTCTTCGTTTTTGCAATACTGCATAACAATCAACAAAATTAATTAATTTATTTGCAAAATTAATTTTTTTAAGGAAATATCTATAGACTGCTTTGCATAAACATAGAGAAGAGAAATTGTTTTGGACGTGTCCCTTTTATGCATAGCTATAT